>ULGV01000002.1:136661-508889 GCA_900519065.1 Yarrowia hollandica | reverse complement strand
ATAATGGAAAGGGTGGCAGGGTCTGTGAAAGACAGGAGAGGAAAAAGGAAGACTTGTCATAGGCCAGTGACGAACAATGTAGAAAGAAGGTGGTGGTAAAAGGTGCAAACGGCTATTGAGTAAAAAAAGTGAAGAGGCGGAGGGAATAAAGATATCATATATTCCTCCAGCTTCATTTCAAACTATCAACCTCAGTATGGTAGTCTATACTTCACCACTATTCTTTCCAGACCACTTGCTGGCGATGACGCTAATCCTGTTCTTTCTTTTAACCGTACCCGTTGTGCTTTGTCCTGAGAGCCCTCTCTTCCGCTCACAGCTTTAGTGCAGTAGGGCGCAAATTTTCAAGATGATGGTCCCATTAGGATTTTACAGGTCAAATAAGCGTCTTGGCAAAATAAATTGGGAAAAAACTTCGCGATCCTCTGGTACGATACTAAGACTGTGGGAAATCCAAGGCATTGTCACGCACGCTGTAAGCAATGTTCCCTTGTGTATTATTTTTTTCAGACAAATATGTTTCTTAGAGCTGTTCTATAGTACTATTTAACAATACAGGTACCGGTAGGCTCAAGTGTAATTACATGAATTTTAGAAGTAGCGCTGATGTCTGCGCATGCGGCTGTCCCCTATCCACCCATACTCACATGAACGTCGCGTCGGTAAGTGCAACAGATTTTTATCGCATAATAACTTTAAACTAAAACAAAAAAAATACCTCTTGGTGAAGATAAATTGTTTTTACAAAAATATGATCAAACCGAGGATTGAACTCGGAGCCTCCCCGGTGTGAGCGGGACGTGATAACCATTACACCATTCGACCAATTCTGAAAATGTGAGCACCCAGAATGCTTATAGGCTATGATTTGTTTAGGTAATGCAAGTTTGAGTCCGACGTGTGGGTTTCAGCATTTTATAGGCCTCAAGTAGCTTTAATGTATTTCCCTAGAAAAAAAAAAAAAAAAAAATCCCTAGAATAAACCCCCCCCAGTAGCTTTAATGTATTTCCCTAGAATATAAAAAAAAACCGCATGGCTGAGGAGTGTCTGCGTCTGAGACCTTTCACTCCTCTTATGGCTGAATGCATTTCCCTTAAAGTAAAAAAAAAAACAAGTTGAAAAAATCACAAAAAAAGGTGTTTTAGGGGGGTTTTTTCTGTTAAATATAGCCCAAAGTTGTTTTTGTGCCCTTTTTATCCATTTCTATTGATTCTTACCGTTGTTGTTTCCACTTATACGTTCTTAACTGCTTTCGCTAATAACGTTGTCGAAACATGGAGGATTGATAAGTATGTAACGTTGTCAGAATCAGATTATTTAGTCATCCTAGACATTAGACTATGATTAGAGTACGAGTAGGTAAATATAAGCTACCAATAGTGTTTTTCATATAAACATGCCACGACTATTGGGTTTGACTGACACAGGGGATTTCATGAGGATGTGTTGCTCACAAGAGACCATTTGAAAGAATAAAGACAAAATTTATTATTTACTGTGAAAATAATTTTCAGTTGCTCTTGTATTAGTAGTTCCTTATATTCTTGCTGGTCTAAAAATCAATGAATTTTCACCTTGCTAATTAATACTGAACTAAGGAGGTGATCGGATATCATTGTTCTCAGTCTCAAAAATGACTACAATAACAAAGTATCTCTCAATGAGATTACCCTCTATGTTATAGCTACAGAATAATACGTACTGTGCTTGATATAATAGATGAAAAGTTTCAATCAACACTGGTTTACAAGCAAGACTTTGAGAGAGGACACGACAGTGATCTAAGGTAAACCAGACATCAATTCGAGATTTATTGGCGCCAGAAGTTGAGATTCAGTATTAATAGGCTCTTTTGAAGTAATAGGAAGTCCTTTACTGTATATTTGTCTGTCTTTTATATTCGACTCTGTACGCCCTTATCGTCCTAACATCTAAGTCGCTACTGGAAACTCCAACACAAGAAGAGCAGTACATACCAGGGATATTCAATGAAAAAATTAAGTAAAATAGTCTGTATTACAACAGTGAAGCTTCTTTTTTTCCTGTCTTTCATCGTCACTCTGATATTTTGTCTCTATCCCTCTCCAGAGCACCCAAAAGAATAAAAGTCGAAAGAGATTGAAGGAGGAATGTTCAAATGAATTTTACAACCTGATGATATTCGACAAGATGAGAGTCTTCACTAATACTTGAATAACAAATACACATACTAAAGATGTTTGAATACAGGCACTCTGTCAGGCATATCTTCTAAGCACATGGTGTCAGTACATGTACCGGTAATACGTCCATTTGCTAATCACCGTCGAGGTTTCCATGTACCGGTAAATCCGTTATCACAATAGTCGCCTGTAAAATAGTATCAACACAGTAGTAAAGCGGCTAAATCCCATTAAACGTTTTTATTAGTAACCAACCCCGAAGACACTGGGCTAGCCTCGACGGTGTCCATTTGACAGCCAGATTTGGATAGAATGCACCTGCTGTGGCTGCCTACTTACCCAAGGGTGATCAAGAGATTATCTCGAGAAGACCTCTCTCAACTGCAAAAAAAAGAGAAATTTAGGATGCTTGTCATATTTTAATTGTTCGCGGTTTGAGGTCTACCAGTAGTTAGCTCACACGACACAAAGGTCTACTTGTACCGGTAGTAGCTACTTGTACGGTATCTGTTCTGAGACACTTCTGAAACTCTTGTGTGCCGTCTGGGCATTCTTAATGGTATTAAACCATGTACACCCCTGGTCTAGATCCAACTATACTGCCTATAGGTCTTCGTATCAAATGAAGGTTAGTATTTCCTTATTAAATCAAAGTGGAGAAAAACGTCTGACACAGTCAATACAAGCAGAGTTACTTGTGCGGTGTACCGGTACACTGCACTTCACTTACAGTAACTCTGGAAGACGCAAGTCCGATGAATTTGAGGCCTTGAAGAACAGAAAGGAAATCGTACTTTTATCCTGAGATGTGATCACCAGAGCTTCCCTCTTTGTTTAGGTCATTTCACTTGATTGGTGCCTCTTACAGTGTACTGTAGCCCCGTTCCATGCCTTTAACCCTTTTGGAGTTTTTAATTATCTCATATGACTTAGCTTAGCTACTGGTACAGTACAGTATCCAGTACACTTGTACGAGTACTGTACGAGTACCTGCTGTACAGCCATTAGGTCGTGGGCTATCCATTCCCTTGGGCTTGTAGGATTATGGTGTCTCGGTTTCAAGTGAGGTGGGACCTCGTCTGCCACCAGAGTGTTGAATGGGTTCTGGATTCATGGAGAGTCCATTGCAGAGTGGTTGAGTCAGGTACAAGGTCGAACACAGTACTTTCAGCGATGGCTTCTTGTGATAGGTCGCTTTACGGCACGGGTTGGTGTTTTATACGTCCCTCGGTGCCGTACGTACACTAGCTACTGGATATATATCTGTGATCCTGCGTTTTGGGGGACTCTAGAATGTGGTTTAATTATTTCCGCTCGCTTGATATTACATGTACCTGGTGGCTAGCTACTCGTACTGTACATACAGTAGCTACAAGTACTTGTAAATTAGGGGTGCGATAGCGGAAATCGGAATGCTAATACGAGTGGTGTTTTAAAAGCGGAGTGGGTGCACTTCATGATTTCCATCAATTGGCCAACACCAACACTCTTGTTCTATTGTCGCAAAAAGTTATGACTTCGATGGTACACTCTCTTGTACAGGCAATTCTTCTAGACCGGCATCCAGCCACAACCCACCAGCCACTGCAATTTAAACTTGCAGGCACCGAAATTCTTTCGAAGGGGGATCTCGTGAGTACCAGGTACAGTACCAGGTAGATGAAACGTTGGGCTAAAATACAATGGTCTTTATTTTGGAGTGTATATTATTTAAAGACAATTGTTCTTTGACATTTGTTCCACACCAGTCAAAGATGACATGTGGCACATGTCTCCTGGCGACTCGGAACCCCAGAAATGTGCGCATCATAATGCAGAATCAGTGCGTTTATGTTCACACGTGATATGGTGAACAACTCTAAAGCCAGCCACAACAAGTCATTGACTAATTCGACCCCGGGAAAGAGTGACGAGTTTTATTTCCGCTACAACTCAATCGAGATCAAAAACATAAACCGACAAGACACAATGGCTACCAACATCACCTGGCACGAGGGACTCACCCACGACGAGCGAGCTAAGCTTGTGGGACAGAAGGGCGTCACTCTCTGGTTCACTGGTCTCAGTGCTTCCGGCAAGTCTACCATTGCTACCGCTCTCGAGCAGTTTCTGCTCCAGAACAAGATCAACTCTTACCGACTGGACGGAGACAATGTGCGATTCGGCCTTAACAAGGATCTTGGATTCTCTGAGGCTGACCGAAACGAGAACATCCGACGGATCTCCGAGGTCGCCAAGCTCTTCACTGATTCCACCTGCGTGACCCTCACCTCCTTTATCTCCCCCTATAAGAAGGATCGGGAGAACGCCCGAGAGCTCCACGAGGCCTCCAACCTCCCTTTTGTCGAGGTTTACGTTGATGTCCCCATCGAGGTTGCCGAGCAACGAGACCCCAAGGGCCTGTACAAGAAGGCTCGAGCTGGAACCATTCCCGAGTTTACTGGAATCTCTGCCCCCTACGAGGCCCCTGAGAAGCCCGAGATCCACATCAAGAGCCACGAGGTCTCTATCGAGGAAGCCGTTAAGCAGATCTACGAGTACCTGCAGGAGAAGAAGTACATTTAAAAGAAAATGACACTTCGATATATAGACTAATGGGATGTTAAGTTTGAATAATACAGTAGGTTGTAGCTAGTACTTTCCGAATGGGTGATCATGGTTTTACTTCAACCGTGTACCGGAAGACACCTCTCGATCTAATTACTATCGCACAGAAAGCTCTATACACCATGTTGTGTTTGAATATGAATATTAGTTAGGGGTGTGGTCATTTGCTAGACTCAAGAATTATTTGTCAGTCATTCTTGTCTATGATCATCTTCTCAGGGCACCGAGTCGTGCCTCCAAGTCGTCGTCGCCTCCCTCAGCAACGGCGACTCGTTCCTGCTGGCCCTGGATTCCATCAGGCACAGCCCCCAGGCTCTGACCAAGATCAATTCCGATCTCATCAAGCACTTGGTTGACAATATCCTCGCTTTCCACCTCGTCGTCCTCCATGGCGTCGTCGATGGAGTCGTCCATCATTTCCTGTCTCTGGTCCATGATGTCATTCTCACGCTCAAATTCCATGGCAATACGTGTGAGCTGGGGCAGGTTCATGGACTTGTTCATGCCCTGCAGCAGTCTGGTGGCGCCCTTCATGCTCTGCATCATCTGTTCGTTGGACCGAACCGTCTGGATTCGCAGCGAAATGGCCTGCAGCTGAGTCTTCATCTGATAAAACTTTTGGATATATGATCGTGTTCGCACCAGATCCTTGGCCATGACCTTGCAGGCTCCCGTTTGTCCTGCCTTGGCCGACTTTTTGATATCTGCAATGAGCTTCTTCTCCTGTCCTTCGAGCTTGACTCGCTCTCTGTCCAGCTCCCGCTGTGTTCGTTCAAGAGCACGCTGGTGCTTTCGCAGCTTCTCCTGTGGCGTTTGCCTCTTGCCGAATGCCCACTCGAATACTTGCATGGTCGTGGTGATGGTCTTGGTGGCCCTCCCTGTTGTGGTGAGATGTCGGTGGATTAGGGTTGCTGTGGCGACGCCTCTGCATGACCGCAGATAGATTGCCAAAGGGTCACGTGAGTACTAGAAAAAAAAACTAGCCTATCCCTATAGGGAAAGGTATCGATCATTGCAAAGAGGCATAGGTGATAAAAAGGGGAAGAGCTCTTGGCGCGAACAAAAGTAAAAAAAGATTACAGCACCCAGGATTCTCGTATGGTCTCCCACTACAATACTAACTAGGCTCTCTGGTGCTTGACTATGGCTGATCGGACGGGAAGCCGTATTTTCACCAGGATATGGCCGTAACCAAACCTCCGATACGGGGAATCGAACCCCGGTCTCCACGGTTCTCAACATGAGAGCGTGATGTGATAGCCCCTACACTATATCGGATTGGGGACGTGATTTCCTTGGAAAATTGACAACAATAGACCGCATTTGTGTCACGTGACCAAAATAAAAAACTTTATATAGCTGGATGCATTTCCCTTGAAGTAAAAAAATAGAATAAAAAAAAACAAAAAAAAAAAAACATAGTTGTGGAACATGAGTAATTAAGAGCCCGAGACCTAAAAGAAAAAGATAAAAAAGATAACAAGAGTCTCTATACACAAGCGACTGGGCCCGCATGGCTGAGGAGTGTCTGCGTCTGAGACCTTCCACTCCTCTTATATAGCTGAAAAAAAAAAAACATCCCTACCAGTACCAGTAGAATAAAAACAAAAGTCGAACTTTGGCATAAAGTTTTGTGAGGTTTTAGCCTATCCTAATGCTGAAATGACAAATATAGATATGTGATATAGGTAACCATTCGACCTGGATTATAAGAGTTTCAAACCATTTGGTTTGTTGACGTTCTACTGTAATTAGTCCTTCTCACCGATCGCAATTACTTGCGCCTCGATCTCTTTTGTGTCTTAAATTGTTAAACCGCAATGCGTGTTAAATAAACTTGTATCTGAATGCTAACGCAATTATTCATGGCATTGCTCGCAACTATGGAACACTATTGATCGATAATATGGATGCTCAGTAAAAGTCGAAATAGCGAAACAATCGATGTCATAGCCCTGCTATCTTCATGTTTGAGCCGTATCTTGTTATGTGTTAGTGTTAAATACGTTGGTACTGCCGCCGTGCGCCAAGTGTTGTCAAAGTTGCGTCAATTAGGAATAAGAAAGCAGCCCTAGGTATTCTTGACGGTGGAGGCGGGTATTCCCGTGGTGGAGTTAAGAGTCGGTGTCCGGTACGCGCTCTGACTGAGGTCGGCTCTGCCTCGCTGGGGAGGACTTGTTCTCCTAAAGACACATTCTCAACGTTTTGTGGTCGCAAAATGAAATGAATATAGATAAAGCTTGGGAAGTCCAAACCTTCTAGAACAGGGTTCTCTAATCGCTCAACGAAGCCAAAATGATTCATACGGCCGTTGTGAGGCTTTAACAAACCATGCTTTATTTTTACATTTACATTCATGGAAGACGCCGGAACTTGCCAAGGCGCCAAGACAGGGCTGGTCATCCTCCAAATCTACCGGCAAATGCCAGGTGGTCCCGATGTCCAATATGGTTTACGAGCGCATTTGTGTAGGTCACCTTCGCGTGAGATCACTGGGCATGTTTTGATCCTAGATATTCAGTATGTATACTAAAATTACCACGAACTCTGAAGAGGTTACTCATACATCGATTCAAAAGCAACGTGAACAAGAACCAAAAGCGTCGACTGGTTCGCTACCGGAACTGACGAAAAAGACGGAGATAACACTAGCCCAAATGGGAAGCAGCTAAGTCCATTAACTCGGAGGAGGTCACCAGCTGCAGCATTTGTAACTAGGACGATAAACAACATACAAACAAATCCATCCCATACCATGGGTTGTCGTAGAATGGCCCCAATTCATGTCCCACCGTAGATATAGTAATTAATTACGTGTTACAGTACGGTAGGAGAACACCCTCGGTATACCCCTACTGGTAATTAGCGGTAGCTAGCTAGCCACGTGCAATTGTAGATTAACCGTGCTGGGCGACGTAAGGAACAGTACAAATATGCCACATGCACCACAAAAAAGGAGGTCGACGCGTTTCATATTTTCGGGCCATCCCCTGCTTAGCAGTACCATTACCCCCCCAAGTAATTCAACTGCCAGCAGGTTTATTCTTAGTTGGCGTTGGCTGCCCAGCTTCACTTCATGCAAGAAAAGTTGAAGAACGCCGACAGAAAGACGTTCAAACCGGAAGGGATGGTTTCAGAAGACAGGACATCACAGCCCCTTCCATGCAACTTGAGGGCCGCAGAAATAGATTTGAAGGGACAGCGTGAGACTCACATAAGACATGCTGGGCTATGCGTGCTAGGCAATCTTTAAGATGGGGTGCAACGCGACTCGACGCAGATGGAAAGGATCAGATATGAGCGCAGTTTATGGACAGGAATGTTATGTGGGTCCTATTAAACACGTGTATTCCACAAGCGGCGCAGGGAACGAAGACATATCAACAAGCAAAAGCTCCTTGTTCCAAAGAGATATCACATACGATATATTAGAGGCTACACCAGATACAGTGTTTAACATCCAATTAAAGTGGTGGTGGCATCGTGCAAATCCAGACAGATGCATAGAGGCATATGGGGTGAGGGGGGAGAGACACCTGCTGCTTGCAGTGTGGACGTCTCTTTTTAACGGAATTGAGTCAGTTTGCTAAAAGCACCGATCCAATATTAAGCACCTGGCCATGTATACAGTACGTCTACAGCATACATGTACACTGCAGTGGAAATCGGGGGATCCTCTGTGGACCAACGTGACGAGATACGAGGCCTGTCGCCGTATAAGCACTGCACGGCATAATTGTCATGCGTTTGACAGAACAAGGGGCATCAGCAGTGAATGTACATGATTACACAGCCACCACGCGCTCATGGTGCTATTCGTACATAATCTATCTCGGGAGGATCTCATTTGTGTTATTATTATTTTAATATTACTACAAATACGTTTCTATTATTCTTGAATATTTTTACTGGTACCAGTAGCTTAAGCAGTGCTGTGTGCTGTACGAGTACTCGTAGCTAGTATTAACGACCATTTCGCTGCTGAGCTAAAGTGGGGGGTCACAATAGTCCGAGAAATTTGGAGACTTACAAATTCGGTCGTTAGACTCAGTTTGGCACAATACTGTACCGGTGAGTGATCAGATTATTTACACAGACACATACAGAGATACAACACACACACGTGAGAACGGGTGATACCAAGCAACGGCAAAGGCTGGATTGTTCAAAGTGTTCCGTTGTCTGGTCCTGACTCTTGGCCCGTCGGTCACGAGTAGACAAGGGGGGGGTCTCTGAAACCACAGTCTTTTGCAAATCTAAATATGAGTATCCATCACACGGCTACACCCCAAGAGGCTCACACTCTACGCATAATTCAGTGGGTTTAATGTTGCGGCCTCCCTTGTTGACGTGGTGCGGCTCTTTTTATCACCTTTGACACGTCCAAGAAAAAGCTGCAGCTTGCTTATACGGTAGTTGTACGGAGGACGTCAGGGACGTCTACATGCCGCTCCGCGATCCGTAGTGAAACGCCCCGACCCGAGAGTGCAAAGTAAAGGGTGCCAAGACCTTCCCTGACATGCAACCGTGACGTCTGATGTGCACCACCATCTACTCACTACAAGATAACAGCTGAATCGATCCTTCGATGCAATTGGCCTTGACATCATCACATTTACAGATACAAATGAGTTTATTGGTATGAGAAGCACGGGTGTTGTAGCCTGTGACAGCTGTTGTCCACCAGTCGTTTGTTGTCAACAGCCCATATTATTCTGCCTCTTTAGTTTTATTCTTTCTCCCAACTTCCATTTTGCGTTTTTGCTCCATTTATTTTTTCGCTTTTTCATTTTTATTCACTTCGGGATCTTCATCCCAGAGCCAGATTGAGAGAGCGTCTGATATGTTGGGCTTCGACAAGGTCCCTGACGATCGTCAAAAGGCACTGAAGTGGTACCAGCACTCGCAGCTGGTCGCGTTAGTTGCCCAAAATAGACGCAGCACATGGGTAGTACCGGTACCGGTATTTACGTGCCTACAAGGGGGAACAATAGAGGTTAGGTAAAGGTGTCCAGGAGCGGGGCAAAAGAACAAGGATGACCACCCTAAGCAATATGTGATCGTGGGGAACCCTGGATATATGAGGGGTTAGTCACTGTCGCACTTTTGTCGCTGGCTGGCAAGGTGGCAAGACTAAGGAAAGCCAAATACAGAAAGCTTTCACCACAAATGGAGAAACCAGCTAAAACGTCTCTAACATTATTGAACATATTTACCGACAAGCATCCACTCACCCTGTTGTACAAATTGATTATCACAACAGGCTGGACGTGATTGAGCATACACACTAGAGGGCATACACCTGCCACCTTTATATAATAATTATTATTTCCCGACACTTGTACATGGCGTGATGGGCAGCTCTACACTGTAGGTATCACATGAGCCCAGATGGTCTAGCTGCCGGGTGCTAAACCCAGTCCGAACCGCACGCTTAGGGGGGAGGATTCGCTACACTGGCCCCCTCCAAAGAAGGGCTAGCTGTCCATGAGGAGAAGGTCACACATTCAAGAGCCAGGTCGACTCGTGTAAGGATTTCAGGTACACGCCACAATCCAGGGGCCAACAAAGAGCATGCACACAAGGCTTTCGTGACTCTGCAATATAAACTACCTGGGTACTTATTTTTGTACATTTTACTTCTGGTTTGTGGGTATATAAAAAAACAAAATATAAACAGTGGTTAAATTTCTTGCATTCTGGATGTTTCGTGCATCCAACCCTCATGCAACATTGGCTCGACTTGTGCAGACCGTGTCTGTACACGTGCTGCTTAGTTTCATTCAGTTATAATGTTGCAAATTGCTAGATGAATAGTCTGTAAGTCAGGATAGAAGCAATCAGCAAGTCATCGTAATTGCTCTGACACTCGCACTCACGCAGGCATTCTAGAGGTACGATGAGTTGAGTGCGAGGCTTGGCAAACTTAAAGTCTTGGATTACTAACCACACTTTCGCAAAGTCAAACTGTAATCTGAGACCCATCAGTTAAGTGTGAGTGTGAACTCAGTCTGGGGGAGGGGAGCACACAGCCCTTATTGTTGGTGAGGTTGAACTTCTAAGTGGGGTGGATTCCGTTTCAAGATGGTTTCAACTGAGAACATACAAAAAGGGAGGTCTTCCCTCAAGTAATATGTCTTGGGCTTAGTCAACGTCGCCAAGGAAAAAGCCGACCTTGCGCACCGGCTGTGCGCGAGACATGTAGTGCCGTTGAAGGATGGCATATTTTTTAACCCGAGAGAGGCCTTGTTTCCATGTTCCTTTCTCCATTGCTTGGCGCTGCAATTTTGTCGATTTTTCAACTTTTTAATTATTTTGACTTTAATCCCGAAAAATTGTAGTGTTATTATCAGTTGATCCCCCATCTCGAGGCTGAACTGATTATACACAAATTTGTAAAGCAGCATGGACTTTTATTGAGCCAGAATTACTAACACGCGGCGAGTCAAAAAATTTACTCAAAATGACACTCAAAAATCTCCGGAACGAAACGAAAATTTGGTGTACTGGAACGTAGCTAACTCATCTTCAGACTTATATTGTACAAGTAGTCACAAGATAAATCGACACTGTTTACTGGCGCACTAGCGCATACTAATACCACAGTCAAGCACAACTGAGAACGGTCTAGCATGCCACAACCTGCTTCAAATTCGTACTAAATTATTATATCTACTTTATCAATTTTTTTCTTTCACCTCTCCCTATCCGCCCACTTGCGGCGAGGCTGGTATGCGGCTCATCAGCCGGACGGCTCTTAGCTAAATCGACCCTCATCCTCCTCCGTGAGCGGGTCGGAGAGTAAATGACGGGGTAATTTGGGAGCAGCTGTTCCTCAAATTTGTCATACAGAGTTGATGCAAGTTAACCGCCGCCAGGCTTGTGAGGACCTGACACGGAGTTAAGCCGGATGGGAACCCTATCTCCGATCCGCGTATGCAGGCGCGATTTAACGGGCTCTTGGCTATGCACGACTTACTTGGCACACGCACTGTGACCGGTGAGGTAGGACGGGGCATGGAAGACATTTCAACGTCCAAGCAAGCCACCCTATATTCCAGATCACGGTATTAATTCAAAAGAGACGCGAAATGGGCGAGCCGCGAGCCAGCCGAAAACCAAGGGGATGCGTGTAACATGTGCAAACTGACTCTGGCGGGGGTAGGTTTTTGGCGTTATACCTTTGAGAACTCAGCCCAGGGTTTGTGATTGATTTTGTCTTTTGGCACCATGGATGGAATGGAGGCTCAAGTGAGAAAAATAACTCAATTTCCTAAAAGCCCGGGGCGAATAACGCAAAGTTGGAAATAGAGTTGGACAACAAGGCGGAAACAAGCGGGCTTTTGGCTTGGGATATTGAAGACAAAGCAAAGGCGAACAGACTCTGTCAGGGAGTAAAACCTCTGACAGTAGAAATTGAAATCGAAAAAGCAAAGGTTGATTCGCGTGAGCCAACGTCTTAAGCAAAGTACACATTACATGGGTGGGTCATTTATATTCTTGTCTACATAACGTGTACGATCAGGGCAGTGCAAGAAGATGGGGTAAATACATTGCTGAATAGTGGAGTGCGGGAATCGGGTGCCCAGCTTCCTTTGAGAAGGTGCCTGAGCGAATATCTCCTTTGGCTTTCTTGGCATCCATCTCGTGAGCGCCAAGGCTGGTGAGCGCAGAAACATCTTGGCGTTGTGACTTTGTCGGGCTTAGAACTGTTTAGCTCTTATCACCGTGCTGCCACTGCATTTTGTGGAAGTAAATTCTTGAAGCTCCGGCCTAGAGAGGTCCGAGAGACAAAGACTAATCTTGTCCAGCAACGCAGCTTTCTTTGTCTGAGGTAGAGTCAAATGGTCTCAAGCTCAGGTGTAAACGCCGGTAATTAATATGCCTAGGTTTTCAAAGCTCTAGTTTTTGCGGACCGTGCCTAATTCACAATTTGTATATCTGTGCCTGTCTTTCCCCTGGTTTTGAACAGTAGCATCGACTCAACCTCACACCCTTCTACACACATTACAAGAATACACAAAAAACAACAATGTGGTTCAACTGCTGCCTCAGACGCCACACCGAATACGACGATAAGGATCTTCCACTCACTGGCCAGCATCCCCGTCTGTCTAACTCTGGCTCTTCCGACTCTGCCGCGACTCTCAATGACGAAAACGAACTAGAAAAGGAATACTCCTACTCCATCAACAGAGAACCTGGAGCCACACGAGAACCTCAGTTTGCTCGACTTCAAAAGAACAAGCCTCCCGCTAGAAAGAGCTGGGCCACATCTCTCGGGTTTGCGCCACAAACCCCCATGAACAACGTCTATAACATTGAGTGCGACGGCGTTCCCGAGACTCTCGAACGACTTTTGGCGCTTCACGGACGACCCACTCACGCAGCCATGCTCGACAAGTCATACTCTCTTTACATTCCTCCGGACCACGCGTCCGTCATTTGCTTCAAGGTCGCACAAAAGGTCGCAGTGGTCTACGGCGACCCTCTCTGTGCCCCCGAACACATGCCTGGTGTTTTTCAGAATTTCCGAAAGAACTGTCGAACCCAGGGCTGGAAGACTGCAATCGTTGGCGCTGGCCCCGAAATGGCTAACCACGGTCGGGAGGCAAAGTGGGGTCTCATGGAGTTTGGTGTCGAGCATGTCATCAACCCCCAGACTAACCCTGGCTTTGGCCGAACCATCAACCGATGGAACAGAAACCTGCAGAAGGACGGCATTGTCCTCAAGGTATACTCTCCCAAGGACGGCATTGACCCCCAGCTCGAGCGAGACCTGATGCAGGTGTACGCCGACTGGCGACAGTCTCGAGTCGACCGACATCTGCCCCAGGCATACTCCACTGTTCTCAACCCCTTCGCTCTGCGAACATCCCGACATCTCTACACACTTGGTCACGACGGCAAGCCCAACTCTTGGGCCTGCCTGATGCAAGTCGGTGGCCACAAAGGCTATCTGATCGAGCCTTGTATCGCTCGTGAAGATGCCGGCCAGGGAACCACTGAATTTCTCACTACTAACGCCACCCGAATGCTCAAGGAAGAAGGTCTCGAGTATCTCACCTTTGGCCTTGCCCCTCGAGAAGAGATGGGCGAGCTCTCCGGCATGAACAAAATCATCCAGGAGTCCACGCGCTCACTATACAAGACTACCTGCAAGGCTCTAGCCCTTAACGGTAAGCAGGCATTCCACGAGAAGTTCAAGCCCGACGACAACCTCCGTGGCCCTCTCTATCTTCTCTACCCTTCAGGATGCCATCATCTGGGCGGCGTCAGAGCCGTTCTAGAAGTTACTCATATCAGCATATCTGAAGTGTGGACGCGATCGAGGGCCGCCGCAGCGAAGGAGAAGGCAAAAAAGCGAGAGGAACGAAAACAGAAACGATCCATGGATTCGGATCGATCTGATCGATCTGATGGCCCCGTCCCTCCTGTCGCCGCATAAGCATCCCAACTAATAGAAGCATTAATGAATCAACGAACGCATGAGTTTTTTTTGGAACATTCTTTTCAAATGTAGTATCAAAGCGTAAATTTCGTAGCAGCTTTCGCCCCCCGGAATCTTGTAGATTTGGTTCAGGAGTATGGCAGTGGGATGGGGAAAAGGTAGCGAAATCGTCACCACCATGGAAAACCTGGCGATATCTGACAAGTCCCTTTTTTTTGAGTGCTAAGCATGTTTTTAGAATCCCTGCCACTGTCGACAACCCCAACAAGTCATGAGATTTACGATTTGGTGTGATAAACATCAAAACTCAGAGCAAATTCCACATTCCCAAGCCACCCCGTCAGCACGCCGCCCCTATACCTTAACGGTAGGGGCTACGCGACGGTTTGTTTCAGAGACTTCAGACACGTCTTCATCGACAGCATGGACCCTAAAGTGTCTGCAACAAGGGTATCGCTCTAGCCGAGCAGCAGGTACCCGCTGTGGGGACGACTCTCGAAACAAGTTCAAGTTTGCGACTTTGTTGAACAAGCTTTGGGCACCGTTGTGGAGGCAACCAAACAGCCTCCCTCAATACCTCCACACTGCCAGCCCATACGATGACTAAGCTTCGGCCGTTTGTGGTATCACACCCCCTCAGTCGAGAGCTCGTCGAGAGCTCCTCACCGGAAAAGTGACTAATTTTTTTCGTTTTGATTTTAAGGTGCACCAGCCTACGCTGGCCTGGGGGGTGTCAGCAGAGCTACAGGAAGCAGTAGCAGAAATGCTAATAAAACGCCGTGGCTGAACTCTCCATGATTGGTATCTCCGGAATATGTGATGGCGAAATGTTTTAACATAGCTCCACAGAAGCAGCACCATCTCACCAAAAATAGATAGTTACAAACTCAGGGGGCTTGTACGGAGAACCATCACTTCCACTTTAGTGCCTTGCGGTGCTCCGCCCCTGGGAAATGAGTTGTAGTAAACCATTTCACATAAGCACTGAGACAATGTTTGTTGCGTCATCAGTCATCAGTGCGGTATCATATTTCAAGTTTTCCTTTTATATTGCTCCCTGCAATTAATAATGTCGTCGCTCCCTGCTTAGTCAGACACAGGTTGGGGTCCTTGTTTTTTTGGTATCAAGAGTATCTCAATCTTATCTTTACTGTAGGGTAATTATTAGCGTCACTGGGATAGTTTTTTTTTTTTGTTGGGGTCGACAAGAATTACCAGTGAAAGAAGAGTGTCGCTTCGTAACACAAGTATTCCAGATTAGAACATGTAGAATTGTTGAATAGTTGTCGTCTTTGGACTGTAGTTCTGTTTTTTCATCGATTCGTTGTCGTCAAATACTTGCCCACAATGTCCAGCTTCTTGTTGTCGACCATTAAACTAAAGTCCGTTAAACGTTTTCATAACTCATCGTCATCGTCGACGGTGTCGCAATAGCCGTTACAAATAGTGGGTAAAACGCATTTTTTTCCGGAGGTTCGATGAAGTACATGTACAGCAGAGACGAGGTGTTATATATTAGACGTGCCCAGGGTGGCTGTGGACATCTCTTGGCAAAAAGACACGGAGCCTTTGTGCTGGGTGCTAACAACGGGGGAGATGGATGCTGCCAAGGTGTAATACACTTAAGGTTGGAATGTTTCGGCTTTCGGGGTTAAGTGACAGGTGTCAAACCTCCAACCAAGGCAAGGATAGTGGAATAAATTGTTCAAAAAACGACATTTCAGCCACTGACACATTTCTGACATTTACACGTAGTAGCTGTATTTCGATGGGTACAAATAATTAATAAATCAAGGACCCTAGCCTTATCTGTAGACTGCTGTGGGGGGTTATCAATGCCAAGAAGCACTGCCATTATCGAGTGCATGATTGGAGTTCATTTTAAAAATATTGTCGGCTACGATAGTACAGGTACGATATCGGTACGAATAAACAGCGACGGTGCCGAGGTCACAGAATATTAACATAAAATGAAAACTACAACAGTTTGTTTGCTAACAGCAAACAGTCTAAATAGGGGGCGTGCATCCAAAGGAAACAGTAGCAGCTCCAGGAGCATCGAAGGCTTGCACCAGAGAGTAGATGGAAGAGTAAATGCCGAGAATTGCTGTTGCCAGGGAAGCCACGAACAGAACAAAGTTAACCATGACCCACCAGGGTCGAGACATAACTCCACGCTTCCACCGGGACATGCTCTTCCACGAATCGTACTTGATTACGGACCTAGTCTCCAAGTCCACGGTATCAAGTTTACTTGCCTCCTCTCGAATGGTCAAACCCATGTACATGAGAGGAGGGAAAGTGTACGAGAACTGGAGAATACAAGCAGCACCCACAAGAGACGTCAGATAAGAGAACTGGGGAATCGACGATGCGATCACAAACGCGACAGCCCAGTAGATGAACACCATAAGTGCCCAGGCAATTCGTCCCTTGATTCCATCGTCGAGATTAGGAAGTGCGGGAATTGCTCGTCGAATCAAGGTAATGTAGACAACCTTGATTCCAACGTTACCGTACAGACCGGCAGCGATAAGAGACGAGACAACACTGATGACATTGACGGCAATTTGCCAATTGTGAGAACCAAGGCCTTGGTTAGCAGGGTTGACGGTGTACTGGCCCTGGTAGGCGTAGACAAGAAGTCCATAGAGCAAATAACAAACGAAAATAACGCCCTGAGCAGAAAGCATACCCTTGAGGAACTCTCGAGGCTTCCGCATTTCAGACAGAAATTCCACAAACACCATGGCACCACCATAAGAGTAGACAATGTTCATGACAGCACCGAGCTGGTCCTGGAAGGGGTACTCCTCAATGGCTTTGGTTCGTACAGGGTCAGTGGTGTTGGGAAGGCCGTTCTGCTTGGCTCCACCAGCATAGTTGGGGGGTTTTGTTGCAGCAATACCCATAGTTACAAATACAACAAACAGGTTCATCCAGATGGCAGCGTTGGCAACATAAGAAAAGTTAGCCAGACGCTTGATCTGACCCAGCAGAATACCAGCAATCATAAAAATGACACACCAGACAGAGAAACACAGGGGACTGTAAATCTGGGAAAGACCTTGACCGTTTCCTAGAATAATGACAGCGACGTTACACAAGAGCTGAAGACTCTGAAGAATATCCACACCCCATCGGAAGCCCTTACCATAGACTCGCAGGGCCAAGTCACCAAAGGTCTTCATGGGGAACTCAGGGGAATCGAGCTTCAAAAACATCTTGTAGATGAGCCATCCAGTGTAGACGGCAGCACCACCAAGAACGGTAAAGAGCATAACACCCGGGAACCAACCCAGCTGTGAAATGGCCCAAGGAGAAGCTGAAGGACCGAGGATATCTGTGGTGGTCAGAAAGAAGACAGACATCCAAGTGGCAGTTCGAGCAGACATATTTGCAATAGCCAACTCTTGGCTGGCACCGGGGATCTGACTAATAATACCTGCAGGTTGAGCCTCAGTCTTCTCAGGGTCAATGTCACTCACACCTTCAGGTGTAGAACTAGAGCCAGTTTCAGAGTGGGTGTCGTAATCAGACTTGGGCTTGCCTGACTTTTTCGTGTATTTGTCAAAAAGTGATCTGAACTTGGATCGTGGAAGAGCATCTTCCCGAGCTCGCTGCATGGACGCATAGTAGTAGTAAACCTGGAGCGGCTCAGTCGAGTCCAGCAATTCGTTTGTCGAGGGCATGTGGATCTCGGGGACTCCATATTGAATCTCCTCGACTTCTCCATGGAACTCCTCCACACCGGGAGAGGGTGTTTTTTTTTCGTTCTTCATTATTGCAAAGGGGTGACTGCAGAGAAATTAAGCAACATCATGTTCAATCGAGGCTGGCTATATATAATTAAGTGATCAATTCTGATGTCGTTATCTCGCCCGGCACAATAGAGTTCTATACCGCTGCTGTGCAGAAGCTTGGCAGGGTCAACCTTTGACAGCCCTTTGTATTTATCAATGCACGGCACTGCAACTCGCCCTAGTGCCGTGTGAGGTCACTGATTAGGAACCAAGGTTGGGCGGAAACAAAGCCAATCGTATTTCACTTATCGCGGGGTCCGATGAAACGTGGGGTATCCTCAAGTCAAGCAAGAGTGGCGGGTAACATGTGGTATGCACGATACTCACGGCTGATGAAATGTGCATTGAAGGGGTGCTATCTGAGTTGAAACCCCGGTAGGTACAAGTAGCAAACAAAATTAAAACTACCTGTCTAGTGGATCCCTTTGGAAGTTGCGGTTGTATGGTACTGTGCTTGTCGCTCTCTTTTCGGTCCACGCCTCCAACCGCACGAGTAATTACGAGACGAGAACTCTGATTTGGCAAGTGACGGCAGTTTCTCAAATTCAAAACGCGCCGTGTGCTGTTGTTGTCTTAATACATACACTTGTAGCCATCAATTATGTGGGGACTGTACCGTACCTCATGTGCTTGTAGATGACACCTTGACGCCGTCACATAAGTGAACCAAGTCCTGCAACTTTCACCCCAAAAGCCACTGGCTAGATTATTTCATAGCTGCATTATAGATAAGGGCAGTATCCTATCCAGCCAAAGTAGGCCAGGTGATTTTTGAGGAAGTTTGCTCTCTCGAGAGGATTGTAGTCTCCCCCATGGCAATACTCTGATTGGGGTCCTTCGCAGTATCGAATAGTGCGCCTTGGCGGATTTACCCAAGGGTAAGAGATGTACACTTCACCCAAAGAGTGTGAAAAGCCACGAAGCCCTGGTAAAGAGACAAAGAGATCATTCCAATGGGTAACACGGTAAAGACGCCGTTGCGGGGAGTCGTAAAGCGGATCAATGACATCTTTGCTTGTCTGGGGAAAAAACAAAGAGTCAACCAGCTGTGAGTAGGCCAAGTTTGCGTACTGAGGTTGTCCGAAGTTAATGAGAAGTGGGTCTAAGCCTTGTAACTTGATATCAGTTGCCAGCAAAGCCGCTGCAACTCCTCCCAGGGAATGTCCAGTCAGGGAGAGTGAGTAGTGGGGGTAGTCTTCGTATAGAAAGTCTGAGAGTTGGTCACAATTTTCTGTCCAAAATGTTTCGTAGGCCTCTAAAATTGCACCCTGGACCTTGCACTC
Source organism: Yarrowia hollandica (assembly GCA_900519065.1). Taxonomy (NCBI): domain Eukaryota; kingdom Fungi; phylum Ascomycota; class Dipodascomycetes; order Dipodascales; genus Yarrowia; species Yarrowia hollandica. The sequence goes on along the minus strand of ULGV01000002.1, from coordinate 489,582 downwards.
TGGACAAGTGCCAGCCAGAAAAGACGGGCTAATCGAGGGTTCATAGCCAAAAGATACATCCAACACCGAGTCTTCCAGAGAGTTTGTGCCTCGAAAAACCACGTATTTGGTCTGGTTGGTGTGGTCCACAGCGAGATACCCTGACAATGCAGGGCTTGCAGGTCTATGTACAAAAGTGTGGAGCACCTCCATGCCCTCAAACTCCGATTTTCTGCACTGCGCTCCGCATTTGAATGGATGGCGCAGCTGGGTAGGTCCTCGAACGGTTTGGACACAATATGCTATGTCTGAAAGTTTGGAGTGGAAAGCCAGGAGATCATGTGTCTCCTGCGAGATGGCCTTGGTTTGCACTATTTGTAGGACGAAGAGGATCAAGGTTGTGATGGCTGGAAGCATAGGGGGACGATGTTGTTGACTGTGTAGAGCTAGTGAAGAGTGATAAAGGCAAGCAGTTTTTTCTGTGTAGATGGTAAGTATGTATGGGTGTGTAGCTACTGTATGTTACGACAGTGATCCCGAGGTGATGTGGGGTAGTCATGTGCATACCCCAACATGTCCGTGTGCACAACATACTGCATATGGACATTTCTATTCGTTGAAATGTTCACACGACCTAAAGAAACATGGACGGGGACAATAAACCTCTGAGCAGTTCGTGTGAACATGACAACAACAAACTCGGTTACCCCAGACTATCTACATGTGTGATACACCACCCACTCCGAAACTTTATGGTGAATTTCGAGGCAGCCGCAAATGTCCCGGGCGTGAAAATATACCCTTTCCCAACAATGATAACTCACCAGGTGACCAAGCTAAAGCAAGTGGAGGTTGGACTTTGAATCTCCTCGTATTAATAGTTGTTGGCACTAAACCTTTTCACCTGATCGACACTCGACACCCTGGGTACAGTTAATAACGGTACGAGAGCTTAACGCGGTCGCCTCTTTGACACTAATGGATCTTTGGCCATCCCACGAGTGAATTAAGCACGCACCAGCAGTCTAATCTATTTAGACTTACCGAGGGAGCACAGGCTGACGTCGATGAAGCCCTCATAACGGGCTGTCTGCCTTTCTATCCTGCTCATATTACCACGTTAATGCCTCATGGTGCAGCTACCAATATCCACATCGTACCGGTACCGGTACAACTATCACGAACTAACAATCATCAATCATTTATATTCTATTTAGCGGTGTGTACACCGTAGGTTACAAAAAGTAAGCCTAACACTTACTGCTTGTCAGCCCACTTTCGCTCGTCAAGCTTGACTCGGACAGCCTTGGTCTGGAGGTAGTTCTCAAGACCATCTCGACCCATCTCCTTACCGAAACCAGACTGCTTGTATCCACCGAAGGGAACAGCCTCGTGGAAAGCGTTGTAGCAGTTGACCCAGATGGTACCGGAGGCAATGTTCTCAGCGACATAGTGGGCCTTGTTGATATCAGTGGTGTGGATACCAGCGGCGAGGCCATACTCGGAGTCGTTGGCCATGTTGATGACATCGTCAACGGTGTCGAACTTGGTGATGGTCAGAACGGGTCCGAAGATCTCCTCTCGAACAATGGACATATCGTTGTTCACGTCAGTGAAAACGGTGGGCTGGATGAAGTAACCCTTGCCAGGTCCGGCCTGGGATCCACCGCAGAGAAGGTGAGCACCCTCCTTCTGGCCCTGCTCAATGTAGCCAAGAATCTTGGTGAACTGGTTCTTGTTCTGCTGAGGGCCCTGCAGAGAGGAGGGGTCGAAGGGGTCTCCGACCTTGACGGACTCAGCCTTCTTCTTGAAGGCCTCGACGACCTTGTCGTAGACACCAGCCTGGACGAAGAGTCGAGAGCCGGCGCAGCAGACCTCACCGGAGTTGAAGAAGATACCAAGAGCAGCAGCAGAAAGGGCATCCTCGAGGTTAGCATCGTCAAAGATGATGTTGGGGGACTTACCTCCGAGCTCCATGGTGGTCTTCTTGAGGTTGGAGGTCAGGGCGGTCTTGGCAACCAGCTTACCGGTAGCGGTGGAACCGGTGAAGGCAATCTTCTTGATGTCGTTGTGGGCAGAGAGAACGCCGCCAACGGGGCCGAAACCGGAAATGACGTTAAGAACACCCTTGGGGAAACCAGCCTCCTGGGCGAGCTTACAGGCGTAAAGGGCAGAAAGGGGAGTGGACTCAGCGGTCTTCAGAACAACGGTGTTACCGGTGGTAAGAGCGGGAGCAATCTTCCAGGCCCACATGAGCAGGGGAAAGTTCCAGGGGATGATCTGGCCACAGACACCGAGAGGCTCCTTTCGGGTGTAGTTGAAGAAACCGTCGTTGCTCTGGATGAGGTCACCGCCAATCTTGTCGGCGAAGCCAGCGTAGTATCGGATCACCTTGACGACGAGGGAGACATCACCCTGGGCCTGGGCAAAGACCTTACCGTTGTCGGTGGTCTCAATGGCAGCAAGGAGGTCAAGATCTCGCTCAATGAGGTCGGCGAGCTTGTTAAGGAGCACACCTCGCTCGGAAGGAGGGGTCTTGAAGCCCCAGCCCTTGAAGGCCTGCTTGGCAGCCTCGACAGCAGCGTTGGCATCAACCTCACCAGCCTCGAAGACAGAGGTGATGGGGGTCTCGGTGGCGGGGTTCTCGGTCTCGAATCGCTTACCGGACTGAGACTTGACGAACTCACCGTTGATGAAGAGACCAACGGGCTGCTCGTACTTGACGCCATTGGGGAGGGTCAGAGACTCGTTCTTGACGGGGGTCAGGGTCGACAGTCGTCGAAGACCGCCCTTGAACTGGTTGATAGTGATTCGTCGAAGCATTGCGGGTGGATCGGGTAGGGTATGCTTGGAGGGACAATCAATACTCTGCTGGGTGCAACGGTGGTCCCTAGCTCCATATTTTATACTACATTCAGAGTTTCCCACCAAGGTTGCTTTGCAGGAGAGATGGAGGAAAGGAACCTGTCGGGGCAGTGGAGAATGTGAGAAAGATGCGCTGAGGTTTAGGAATTTCACAAAAAGCACGGCTGTCTTGGTTTTTCCGTGATGGTTTCCTTCAATTGCATCTCCGCATACAGTGTGGTTGCCTTGGCGAGAGCTATTGTTCCACCCCCGACCCCCCAATAAAAAAGGACGCTACAGAGACTGCTCAGCTGCTCCTCTGCCCTACAATAGCATTAACTTTTGCCGATGACTGGATGGATGGTGGGGGTTCACTTTTTTTGTAAGTTTTTAGCAACTTCTCAACGGGAATATTAGAGGTTAATTGTATAGGTTGTTTAGCAACTATTATTCCGTTGCTTACAATTGGAGCAAAACCCCGAACCAGATACATCACTGAACATTTCACGAGGCACTCGCTCACGGATGCCGTATTCTGGTACGAGTACCCGATATATTTTCAGTGCATTGCAGACGGCGGGTTCGCCAAGCCGTACCCTAACGCTTCGGACATGCTCCAGCATGACACTGCGGCTCCACTATGCATACACTGATACATTTCTTACTTTCTCTTGCTTTGCGATAGAGCCAACGTGCCCAAAGTAGATCCTTCTACTTGCATATCGCCTCGTACCGGCCGGTATCATGTAAGTCTGACTTGCATTGGCATCGAGCGGGCTTACAAATCTTGCACTTTGCTCACCTCCCTCACGCAGTGGTTTGGGGATAACGGTGTAGTTGCACTCAAAGTAAATATAAAAATTAACAAAACTCGGAAAAAGACAAAACCACATGTTGGACCTCCTACACGCGATCCAATTGATAAGCTATTCACACAATTCCTGCATAATTACATCTATATATATTCCTGCTTTACGTCACTAGATTAGTGGGCGTTCTTGAGGAACTCGTCGTACTCCTCAGCAGAGAGAAGGCCGTCGGTCTCCTTGGCTCCCTCAGTAGGGGTGATCTTAGCGAGGTAGCCGTTTCCGTTGGGCTCCTTGTTGATCAGAGAGGGGGTGTCAGCAACGTCAAAGTTGGACTCGACAACCTCGAAGTCAAAGGGGGCAATGATGTCGTTGGTGGCCTTGACAGACTCGACGTTTCCAAAGGCATCATCCTTCTCAATCTCGGAGCCAGCCTCCTCGACCTCAACGAAGGTAGCATCTCCGAGAGCCTCGGCAGCGTACTTGGTGATACCAATGAAGGCAGTGCCGTCCTCGTGGAAGGCAACCCAGTCGTGGTCCTCGGTGAACTTGAGGGTGTACTTGGGGGAGTGCTTGTCGGGGATGGAGCCCTTGATAAGAGTGTGGTTGAGTCGCATCATGGTCAGAGGAGACATGGTGGGAGCCATGGTGGCTCGGGGAGCGAATCGCAGGGAAGATCGGGCAAGAGTTCGAAGCATTGTGATGTCTTGTGTGGTGGTGGAAGTGCCTAAGATGACTTGCTTATTGACTTGTCTGGGGTAGGCCACAGTTAAGTTAGGTGGTTTGGGTGACTCGGTTTGACTCAGTGAAGGTAGGGTAAGTGTGGGTGATAATCTGTGGGGGATATCCACGCGTATGTAACGTGCTAGCCGAAATGTGGAGTGCCTTTGTCCAATGTCAGGTCTCGATTATTTGGGGGGCGCTGTTAGTGTGCTATATATACAGCAGCATGCTTCGATTGCTCATATACCTGCCTCCATAGCTAGGCTCTCTAAAGGCAACTAAACCTTGACTGACCATCCCCAAGACGCCTTAACCACGAAAGTGTGCTTCAAAACTGTAGCTAACCAACGACCTCTCACCAGACTCAGTGCTGATTTTCACTGAGTAGGACACATGCAAGAATCGTGTAGACCTCTTATCACATTGGCTCGTGTAGCTGCCGAGGTGTTGCAACCAACGTGTCATACAATGACGAGATATACACTACAGTAAAATACCAGTACCGGTACGAGAATCAGCACTGTAGAAACGCCTGTATGCTATAGTGGCTATCGTACGATATGTACTCGCATCTAACGAGTATCAACGCCCCCCCTCAAATGAGCCTTTTCTCTGGAGGCTCATTTGGACCATGTTTGCAACAAGAGTATTACACCCCACATAATAATAAACGGGAATTGGCAGCCGCACAGATTACAGATTGAAGGTTGTGTTTAATCATGTGCAATCTGGGGAAGTGACACACAGTGCTAAATTACTATTTAAAAGGAAATGCCTTCGAATGGAATGATAAACCTCTTATAGCTCTCACCAGATACTCCTTCGCGATATTTAATTTATCCCTGTTGATTTTGAGAGCAAGTTTTTACATTGGCTGAACCATAGCCAGTCAAGAGCCCACACTGTCAAACACTGTATCTACTGTAAAATATACCCTTGGAAAAGTAACCATTTGTGGAACTACTGTCCACTCATGAGTATCAGGTAGCACGTATCGTACATATTGTAGTTACCTTCCCCCTTAATCAAAAGGCACACACTCATAGCCTGCGTTTTTTCTTGACGCACAGTTCACGTGACGTTTTAACTTGTGATGTGGATGGCCACAGGTCTCAGAGGTTCCGATGCTGGTTTACCATCCCAAAAAGCCAGAAAAAGCCAACAAAATGAAAACAGAGTTGGGAAGCAAATTTTACCATTTCTCCTCATATACACAACACCTCTTAAACGCCGTCAGGTTTCAACTTCCCTGTTTCGGCCCAGCCAGTTTAAAATGCTCTCTACGAAATTAAGGTTTCAACATCCAGTAACATTTTCAACCTTCATCCCTCACACGACGTCATCGCATCTAAACACCACAACAGAAAAATGCTTTACGAACTTGTTGGAATCGCATCTGTGACTCCGGCACACGCGGCCGCCAAACAGGCCGTCACCCAGATTGGTCGAATGATCATCGGTAACAGAGGCGTCGTCCGTCTCATCGAGTGCTGGCGATTCAAGCCCCTCCCTCAGATTATGAAGGCTCAGCAGAAGAGCTACGTTGTCGGAGACTACTTCTACATGAAGTTCGACTGTTCTCCTGGAGCTCAGGGTGAAATCATGCGAGCTGTTCAGGCCGATCCCCGTTTGATTCGAACCTTTTGCGTCAAGCTGAATGAGAAGTGAGTATATGAGTTCATTGCTGCCAAAGAGCAGCCACGACCAGACCAAGCTATCCGGTGGCATGCATGGGGAGCAGACTAATATTTGCTTTAAAAAAACTGGATCTTGCGACCTAGTTTTTGTAAAAGGCAATCATTTTCTGCCCTCTAGTAACCCGTTCTGATTACCCAACTAAAGGTCGTGTTTGGGTGGCGTTTTTTGTTATAGACCCCGGCTTGGAAGAGACAGTTCGTCTTTTCAGTAGAATATGGACGAACTGGTCAAGTTTCTGTCAATTTTTTACCAGAAATGACCAAACTCCAAACGGTGCCTGGTAAGACATTAACGCGTCTCTATGCTTCTCAAAGTACCTACTAACAACAGATCCAGCAAAACCCTCATCTAGCATCTTATTTAATGTACATATTCTACACAGTGTAAGTGATTTCATCTTTGCCTTTCAGAATGTATCGTAGGCGACGAAAGGAGTAGGCACAAGTAATCGTACGTACTTGTACCTGCTTAGTTGTTGCAAACAACAGTTTGGCTATTAGCATGGCTCGATAGTATTAAACTGTCTTTTATTATTTTATCGTTTCTCTCTCCTCTATCGTTTTTCTCTCGTCTCCAGGTTCTTACATGGTGTAAGCGGATTTGTATTCTCGCATAATGACGGGAACAGCCGAAGGGGGCAGGTGTCCGAGCTCAGTGATAATCTTGGTGAGATTTGCGGCGGGGGTCAGATCGTAGCACAAGTTGAGGTACTTGAGAGACGTCTTGGACTCATCTTCAGGCAACTTCTTCTTGTCGCTGATGTAGGTGTTGGCCAGCATCTCGGGAAAGGCCAGCTCGTTCAGTGTGACGGAGTCGAGCTGCACTCGATCAGAGAACTTCATGGACTCACACAGAACAATGACGGGGATGTTTTTTCGCTTGGCGGCGGTAGCGATGAGCGCAGAGCCAACACGTGACAGAAGGGCTCCGTTAGACAGCATGGCGTGGGCTCCCAAGAAGACTCGAGAAACGTCATCTAGAACATGGGCCAGAGCAGACACCAAAATGTACACACACTCAATTCCACGAGCAGATAGATCTCGTGCCAGCTTTCGACCCTCATGCAGGGGTCGGGAGTCGACCACAATGATCTTGAATCGTTTGCCAGCCTGGTGGGCGGCAATGAAGGTGTTTTCCACCACCTCAGAATGTGCAAATGTGAGAACGGTGTCGCCGTCGGCAATATCGTTGACCGCACTCTCCACGATGACGCTTCCACTCACGTCAATCTTCTCCTTAATGTATTCATCAATCTTCTCCACCAGCATGTCCTTGGCAGCCTGATCGGACATGTCAATGCTAACCACTGAAATTTCCTGCTTGAGCCATCGAATGGCGTTACCCATAGACACGGACAATGGTCGTGCAGAAATGACGAAAGCAATCTGGTGGCCGAGATGCGTAGTGAGGTTTCGAGACAGTGTGGTGCCCTCGGGGGTCTCGTAGTCAGCAATGACCCGCTGGAAAGCCTGAAGAAGAGTTCGAGCTCGGTCAGACGAACCCACAATCTGATATGACGAGTATCGCAGAGCCAGGGTGATGACCTCGGGATGCACATCCTTGCCAGCATCTGCTGCCGTCACCTTGCCAGCCTTTTCAAGATGACCAAACAATGCGGGACGAGAAGCCCGAGTTCGATCTTCCTTGGTAGATGCAGAGGAGGATGATTGATGGCTACCGCCTTGTGTGTTATTGCTGTTGTTGGTATTCGACGAGGAGCCTCCTTCCTTGGCAGCAGCCTGCTGCTCCTTCTTGACCTCTCGTGGATCTCGTGTAGGGGCCTGACCAGCGGCCTCCTTGGAAGCTGCACGCTTGGCGGCCTTGGCAGCCTTCTTTTGTGCCTTGAGCTGAGCGGGTGTGAGTTCTGACATGGCGTTTCCTGGGTTGTGGTTGATATTCTCCAATATCCGTGCCAATACCCAAACTAGATTTTTTTCCACACCCATATATTAGGGTTGGGATTTTTTATAATTTTGGACGTCGCAGCCGTGATTCGAACCCCAGTCACGCTGGAGAGAACTAACCATCCTCTCTCCCAGTAATTGAACCTCTCCCAAACAAGGTTACCCGGCCTTGCCCAACGAATCACAGAGTCGGAAATTGCAACCTCCAAAATCATATTGCATCACCAAAGTCATCTCTGGAGTACACACCAAAACTGCAATAATGGCTCTGTTTACTTCGCTAGTTGGTGCATCCGGCCTTGGTGAGTATCACAATGGGCGATGAGATTGTGTGCGCACAATTTCCCCTGCTCCAACGACTTGTTTTCACGACTTGAATCGACCTTGAGACACGCACCGACACCTCACAACCCTTTACTAACCCTAGGATTCGCTACCAAGTTCCTTTCCAACAAGATCCGACTTAAGCCCGCCGGATACTACCCTCTCGGATACGTTTTCTCCGGTGTCGCCTGGGCTGGTCTCGGATTCGTGCTTCACAACGTTCACCAGCATTCCCTTGAGGTCCTGGAGAAGAAGAAGGTCGCTCTCAGCGAACAGCGAACGGAGTAGACACAGTTAGATAACGATAATTTATGCATGAATTGACATTTTGAAGCTGATTCGCTTTTTTTTTTTGCTTCTGATTGAAGCTCATTTTGTAGAATGCCTGAAGCTGTAGATATTGCCTAGCATTACGTAAGCTATGAGAAGAGGCTTACTCAGCGAAATACTCACCTAAACCTGGGCATCCGTTTTGGGCAAACATTACACGTGACACTAGTAAACTCTAATACACAGGATCGAAAAGCCAAAGTCCGCGTTTTGTAACCAGCTGCGTGACTTGTGTTTCCCCGGCAACCGTTTAGCTTTTCACATGCCAACCCCCCCGTAGGCCACGTTAATACCAATAGTACGGTCTCAGTTGGGATGGTGTTTACTTGCTACGTTATTTTTGGTGGGGCCTGGAGAAATCTCTGTTTTCGGCGATCGGCTTGCAGTACCATGTCACATGTCGAGCCCCTGAGCCCCCTGTTTTTAGCTTAAGCAGTGTACGCATTTTAACGGTCCATACTGCAGCTCAAGAATGCGTGTTTTTGTTGTGGTAACATGGACAATGAGGTGTTGCGCGGCTTAGCCCTTTTCGGTTTTAGTGCTCTTGTGTATATTCTGGGCTGTCGTAGAAGCTCTTTCTGGTTCCTTGTCTTCTTTTTGGTCCAAAGATGTTTTATTTATTGGTCGCCCATGTAAAAACCAAATGTCGCTTCGTTTATCGGTCTGTGCTGACGGCTGTTTCAGCCCCTTCTTTCGGAATGTGCAGGGGCGCATTATTGGACACGTAGTGGGGAGGTAAAATCACGGGGGCCCACGAGGACATAACGAAATGACAAAATAATTACACGTGTCCATCGAATGAGACATAATGGGTTCCTTGGCTCCGGAGACAGGAATATATTTTGGTATTGCCACAGACTGAGGACTAAAATAGGAAAAGAGAGCGTGCAATTAGAGGGAAATTAAATCGGAAGCGAGAGCGTCTCTGGCGCCGGGTGTCTCTCATTTTGCCCGCCAACACGACAGAGACAGCCTATTAGACTTACCGTGCCTCTTGGGTCTAATAGCTTACGCTTAGGTGCCACCACTGGTAACGGTACTTGCAGGTTAGACAGAGTTTGACTTTCTTCCAACACATCAAACAGGAGAAAGGGTGTTTAGTCGTGTGTTATCATTGAGTAACATAGAACTACGCTACTGTCTACACACCGTTTTTTCCCCCAACATCTTTTTTCAACCAACAAGCCTTTTCGTGTTTCTTTCGTCACTATTCGTGTTTGAGGCTTAATAATCACACAACCCCGTTTCTACACCACTTTTATCTACACGGATCGACGCGCTCATGGCCATCAGTTACGAGCCCGGAATGTGAGTATTCAGCCCCAGGAGCGTGTTTGCGCGTACGGAATAGGCCACCAGATGTTCTTGTGGTGGCCCGCGGTCTTTTTCCGCCCAGGAGATCAGCTTCTTGGTCCTATCTCCTTACCCCCGCAGTGCCACGACTCTGATTACCGCCCCAACCACATACTAACACAACACAGCCGCTGCTGGATCCGAGACGAAAAAGAAGGATGGGTGGGAGCCGAGGTGGTCGACCAGAAGACTGACGGCGACAAGGTCACCATTAACCTGACTTTGGAGAATGGAGAGGAGAAGTCTGTGGAGACCACCGTTGCGGTGCTCAAGTCTTCGTCCGAAGTGCCTCAACTGCCTCTGAGAAACCCCCCCATTCTGGAGTCTACCGAAGATCTGACCTCGCTGTCTTATCTCAACGAGCCCAGTGTTCTGCACGCCATCCGAACCCGGTACCAGATGCTCAACATTTACACGTACTCTGGTATCGTGCTTATCGCTACCAACCCCTTCCAGCGTGTTGACAACCTCTACACCCCCGATATCATCCAGGCCTACGCCGGAAAGACCCGAGGTGAACTCGAACCCCATTTGTTCGCCATCGCCGAGGATGCTTACCGATGTATGCTGCGGGACAAGAAGGACCAGACCATTGTGGTTTCTGGAGAGTCCGGTGCAGGTAAGACCGTGTCTGCAAAGTACATTATGCGATACTTTGCCACAGTGGAGGACCCTCTGGCACCGCGAAAACGAGACGTGAGCCAGGGCGATTCCCTGTCTCATGTTGAGGAACAGATTCTAGCCACCAACCCCATTATGGAGGCGTTTGGTAACGCCAAGACTACTCGAAACGACAACTCGTCGCGTTTCGGAAAATACCTGGAGATCAACTTCAACAAGGACGTGGATATTGTCGGAGCCCGAATCCGAACTTTCCTGCTTGAGCGATCGCGTCTGGTTTTCCAGCCCGCCACTGAGCGAAACTACCACATCTTCTACCAGCTCGTCAAGGGCGCCTCTCCCGAGGTTGCCAAGGCCCTTGGTGTTGAGGGCGGTGTCGCTGCCTTCCGATACCTCAACCAGGGTGGTAACGATATTATCGAAGGTGTGGATGATTCTGAGGAGTTCAAGCTGACTGGCGCCTCTCTGGAGACCATCGGCATCGGCAAGACCGAGCAGGAGAGCCTGTGGAACATTCTGGCCGGTATTCTTCACATTGGTAACATCGAGATTGGCCAGTCGAGACAGGACGCCGTTCTGTCGTCCGATGAGCCCTCTCTTGTCAAGGCCTGTGAGCTTCTGCAGATCGACCCCATGCAGTTTGCCAAGTGGATCACCAAGAAGCAGATTGTGACCCGAGCTGACAAGATCGTGTCCAACCAAACACACAAGCAGTCGCTAGTGGTGCGGGACTCCGTGTCCAAGCACATTTACACATCTCTGTTCGACTGGCTGGTCAGTGAGCTTAACAGTGGTCTGTGCGACCCCAAGGTGCAGGAGCAGGTGGAGACCTTCATTGGTGTTCTCGATATCTTCGGATTTGAGCACTTTAAGAAGAACTCGTTTGAGCAGTTTTGTATCAACTACGCCAACGAGAAGCTGCAGCAGGAGTTCAACCAGCATGTCTTCAAGCTGGAGCAGGACGAGTACGTGCAGGAGGAGATCAACTGGACCTTCATTGATTTCTCCGACAATCAGCCCTGTATCGATCTCATTGAGGCCAAGCTCGGTATCCTGTCTCTTCTTGACGAAGAGTCTCGACTCCCTGCTGGTAGCGATGAGGGCTGGTGCACTAAGCTGTACCAGCAGCTGGACAACCCCCAGAACAAGCACTTCAAGAAGCCCCGGTTCGGAAACACTTCGTTTGTGGTTGCCCATTACGCCCAAGATGTTGACTACGAGGCCGAGGGCTTTGTGGAGAAGAACCGAGACGCTGTTCCCGACGAGCACCTCGAGGTCCTTCTGGCCACCAAGAACGATTTCCTCAAGAACATTTTGGATGTGGCTGCCAACATTGCTGCCGAGAATGCTCCTGCTGCTCCTACCAAGCCTGGTCTCCGAGCCCCTAAGAAGCCCACTCTTGGCCGAATCTTCAAGGGTTCCCTGATTGATCTCATGACCACCATCAACTCCACCAACGTGCACTACATTCGGTGTATCAAGCCAAACGAGGAGAAGGCTGCGTGGTCATTCTCTGCGCCCATTGTTCTCTCGCAGCTACGAGCCTGTGGTGTGCTTGAGACCATTAGAATCTCGTGTGCCGGCTTTCCTTCCCGATGGTCTTACGAGGAGTTCATTTCTCGATACTACATGCTGGTCCCCTCCACCGAATGGGCCTCCATGGAGGTGCGAGATTTGTGTAACCTGATTCTCGAGAAGACCATCAAGGAGGAGGACAAGTTCCAGCTCGGTAAGACCAAGATTTTCTTCCGAGCCGGTATGCTTGCTTACCTCGAGCGACTGCGTTCTGACCGTCTCAACGAATGCGCTATTGTCATCCAGAAGAATGTGCGAAAGCGATTCTACCGACAGCGATTCCTCGATATCCGTCAGTCTATCATTGCCTCCCAGACTCTGTTCCGAGCCCACATTGCTCGAGAGCGATTCCAGGAGCTTCGAAAAGAGCAGGCTGCCGTCAAGATCCAGTCTGCCTGGAGAGGTTTCTCTGGTCGACGAGACTTCAAGCAGCAGCGAGAAGGCATTGTCCGACTTCAGGCCATCTTCCGAGGTACTTTGGTCCGACGAAACATCCAGGAGGTTGCTCACAAGGGTGCTGCTCTTACCATCCAGCGAAACTTCCGAGGTTACGTTGCTCGAAAGGAGTACCGGGGCAGGCTCAAGAACATTGTGCTTATCCAGTCGCTCATTCGACGACGACAGGCCAAGCAGCAGCTCAAGCAGCTCAAGGTCGAGGCCAAGTCCGAGAAGCATTTCAAGGAGGTGCAGTACCGTCTGGAGAACAAGGTTGTGGAGCTCACCCAGACTCTCACCGCCAAGCGAGACGAGAACAAAAAGCTGCTTGCCGAGATGGACATGCTCAGCGCGCGATCTGCCGCTGCTACCGCCAAGTCCACCGAAAACTCTTCGCGAGTCGAGGAGTTGGAGAATGCTGTTGAGGAGAAGGAGCGAGCCCACCAGGAGGAGGTTGCTGAGTTTGAGCAGAAGCTTGCTGCCCTTGACAAGCAGTACCAGACCTCTGTTGCCCAGCTGACACAGCTTGAGGAGGCCAACGCTGCTCTCAAGACCGAGCTCGAGGCCAAGACCAAGGAGGTTGCCGACAAGGTCGAGGCTACCAACGTTCACATTGATACCAACAAGTCTCTCAGTGAACAGCTCGAGCAGGCCAAGCAGGAGATTGAGAAGCTCAAGCAGAACGGCGTGGTTGCCTCTGACATGGCTTCTGTCTCACCTGTGCGAGGCACTCCTGGCACTGCCATGAACGCTAAGCGACGAAACATCAAGCGACGATCTCTGACTTCGGCCGGCATGGTTGATGGAGCCAGCGCCTTCGCTCCTCGTGCCTCCGCTGCCGGAGCTGCTGCTGGAGCCGCCATGGGAGCTGCTGCCGGAGCCAATGCCGAGCAGATGATGGCTTCTCTTGGTGTCAACGGACAGATTGAGCAGCTGCTGGAGTCCCAGAGTGACGAGCTCTACGATGAGGTCATCGAGGGCCTTATCCACAAGCTCAACATTCCCATTCCTCATACTTCGGACGACCAGTTTCTGCCCCGAGAGGTGCTCTTCCCCGCCCACATTCTCAACCTCATCACCTCGGAGATGTGGCGTCTGGGCTTCATCAAGGAGTCCGAGCGGTTCCTGGCCCGTGTCATGGAGGCTATCCAGAAGCACATTCTGGAGCTCAGTGGCGAAGCCGTCATCTACCCCGGTGCTTTCTGGCTGTCCAACGTGCACGAGATCATGTCCTTTGTCTGCCTTGCTCAGGCTAACATTGCCCAGAACGTTGACATTATGGACGAGATGGGCGAGTACGAGTTCCAGCAGTATGGCCGACTGGTCCATGTTGTCAAGGCTGATCTGGAGAACCTCGAGTTCAACATTTACCACACCTGGATGAAGGAGCTCAAGAAGCTGCTCGACAAGATGATTGTTCCTGCCATTGTTCTGTCGCAGGCTCTCCCTGGTTTCATGACCACGGACTCCAACGGCCGATTCCTCGCCAAGATGTTCACCTCCAACGTGTCCTACTCCATGGATGATCTGCTTAACCTGTTCAACAAGGTGTACAAGGCCATGACCTGCTACTTCAACGAGAAGCAGAGCGTGCGTCAGTCTCTGATGGAACTGCTGTCCATGATTGGTGTCAAGGCATTTAACGACTTGCTGATGCGAAAGAACTTCCTGTCGTGGAAGCGAGGTCTGCAGATCAACTACAACATTACTCGAATCGAGGAGTGGTGCAAGTCGCACGACATTGCTGATGGTGTTGTCAAGCTTGAGCATCTGATGCAATCTGCCAAGCTTCTGCAGCTCAAGAAGTCCACCCTGGAGGACATTGAGATCATTTACGACATTTGCTGGATTCTCACTCCCTCTCAGATCCATCGTCTGATTGGCCAGTATCTGTCTGCTGACTACGAGGCGCCCATTTCTTCGGAGATCATGAACACCATCTCCGAGAAGGTTAAGCTGGAGAAGAACGCCGTTCTTCTCTTGGAGACTTCGCCTCTGGAGGACTCTGGTCCCTTTGAGATCTGTGAGCCCCGACTGCTCAAGCGTCTGGACTCATACATCCCCGCTGTTTTGCAAGTTCCCCTGATCCGACGATTTGTGGAGCTCACCACCCTGGCATCTGGGCAAAACAACGAGGATCAGCATGGGAGGATTGATGGTGATATCTCTGAGGAAGCGGCTGCCGATAGTGTCAGTGCCGATCAAGTGGTACCGGAAGAATCCACCAACGGCCACCAAGAAGTGGCAAGCCAATAAGCGGTGCTTTTCCGAGCCTGCTGTCTTGTGGACATCTGACGACGACGACGATTCAGATTCTTCGGGAGTGTCTGATGACAGTTACATGTCTACAGTGACTCTTCCACGCACTACTAAAAGACGGTACACTTTGATGAAGCCTCCATTGTTACAGGGGGTAGATATTTTGTTGTGCTTGTCGCAGAATACCCATAAGTATGAAAAATGAAGTTGAGAGTAATATGAAAATGAAATTGATCCAATTGTTGTGTAAGTGGTGAAAAATTGTAAGCTGTGCGTTGAATTGTACCAGTAAAGCGGTGGGGCTTTTGATTTTTTTTTGAGAAGAGATTCTCGGCGGGGTAGTTATCATATAAAAGCGGCTACGGCTGATTGTGGGGTAATGGTATAATGGTATAAGAGCATGTATAGGCAGGCAGGTGGGGATTAAAGGCACCATGGGTTACTGCGTCGAGCAGAAATGGTCTGTGACTGTTTTGGAGTATTTATGGGTGCATTTGGAATTTCGTACTATACACAGAATTGGAACCAGGTACGATAATGACCTGTACGTTCAGTGGTGTGACAGTATCGTATAGACAGTGACAGGTACAGTCCAGAATGGGGGGATGTGACACAGTTTAGGCAAGGAAAAAGATGAGCATAGAGAGGAAGATAGCGGCTGTGCGATTCTTTCAAGCGGACTATTCAATAACAAGAAGGAGTAATTATCGTACATCCCACTGCTTGTTAACTACAGGTAGCTACCGGTAGCCACATCACAAGGAACATCAACTGTAGCGGGGATGTACAGTAATAAAAGAGTATAATTTACCGGGGAAAGTATCAGGAAGCTGGCCAGTTTTCAGTTGGTAACATGACCAATGAACCATTGTGTCTGAGACTTAACAATGTTTCAAGTCATGTATCGTCGCACCAGGTTCAGCGCGATACACACCTCACCTGGGCTCGTGTCTCATTGAAACAAGGCTGGGGGACTCATGTCTAATTTAGGAATTTCTTCCGTGCAAGTCTAAGTGCTAAGTAAATGAATGCATGGAAGGAATGCAAGGCGTGGGCTGACGGTGGGCAGCAGAAGAGTAAAAAACTAGTGGATTTCTATTTAAGGGGAAGCTATGTTATCAGAGAAGTCGCGCGACCAACACACTCTTCTTCAACTCACACATGTGTACACGCCCATCATCCGCGAACGGCTCTGATCCCGTCATCATACATGAACTCCCTATTCGGATAAGCTCCGAAGATGCGTAATATCAGTGTTGGTTTCACGGTCAAATGAGGCTATGCGAGACGAGTAACGAAGGTACATACTAGTCACTTGTATCCGCTCCTTAACAATCAAATGACGCAAGAGTCCAGTGAAATATGACGCAGAATCCGACAGCCAAACCATAGTTTGTTTCTAGGCTCCAAAGACCTTGTTGATCCCTTTTTCAAGGCTCCGTTTTTGTAGGGCAAGCTTTCTTTTTCTCCGCACCCTGTCGCATTAGAGTTTGTCATAGGTTGCGGAAAACAACACGTCTCTCTTTGGAATGCATGAGAAACAGGGGCAAGTCACGTGATATTAAACGTCTGATTCCCGAGGCCAAGGCTCTATGGATAATGAATCTATTTTTGGCCCGCCCCCATGTGGTAGGCTGGGCAGATATTTTCCGGATTCACCGGTATTTGGATTCGCTCGCGTGCTTTAAAGCGGAGTGCCGTGGTCCACCATTGGATACCCTGTGACCGTATCGTGGCAGTGTCTGTAGCGGGGGGTCAACTGTCCCCCAATTAGGAAGGGAGGATAATAGTGGACCATTTGGAGAGTTTTGGCAAAAGCCCGGGAAGGGCCGGGCTAATCATCCAACTTTTGCTCCACTGCCATTTCTTGTCTTGTGGTTTCCCGCTTGAGTTCTTTAGCGCGCGCGTGCCGTTGCGTCTTGGACCGGGCTCTAATTTGTTGGCTCGAGGTTCGCTAGAGCTTCTGGGCCATCCACCGCACATACTCCAGTAACAGCCAATTCTCCATTGGCAATCGCTCATATCTATACTGAAACTCTTGTTTCCTGTTTATCAGCCAAAATGAAGGATAAACTTTGGCAGCCACGTTTGGAGGCCCTAGCCCAAGCAAAGGTGAACAATGCACGGGTGTCAATAATAATAATAACGATTAGCTAGAAGCCCAGAAGCTTGCAAACGAACAGAGGGGGAGTCCGCGAATCCCTCGAACTGCTGTAATAACACACGTATTCTCTCGGAGCCCTCTCCTACTTTGATCTTCTCCACATCCTATAGTCGTACCCACGCGCCACCCACTCCACTCTGTTTGGCCCAATTTACATTTACACGCACACGCACAGGTGTGTATGGTCATCACACATCATCAGAACCTAGCTAGCTGCTACATCCACGTCGACGTCTCACTGACATACAACATCCGTCTCCCCCACAGTTACGAAAGGGACATCAAAAAGGACCTCGAAAAAGAAAAAAAAGAAAAAGGGGCGACAGTGCGACATATCGACCTGACGAGCATATTTTGGCCTACTAGTGCGACCTTTCCAAAATCTCTCTGCGACAACATTCAACTTTCGCACAGCACATTACAAGCGTCAGCCTAAGCAAACCAACACGACACCACATTCGACGCGACGTAGACGGAGACTTTCAAGATGATGCGAGGATTCAAACAGCGGATGCTGTCGCGATCCAAGTCGCACAGCGAGTCGTCGACAAAAAACAAAAAGAAGGAGGATGGACCCAAGCGCACCTTTTCGCTAGGCGATCGTAAGAAAGCCCCTGAAGCCACCCCGGCAGCCGCTGCCCCGTCCAACGTCCAGGCCGTGGCTACCCCGGTCTCGTCTTCGAGCAGTGCCAGCAGCATAACTAGTGTCAGCGGGTCCTCCGGCAACAACAACTCAAACAACTCCAACTCCAACAGCACCACCAACAACACCCCCAACAACAGCACCAACCCCGCCAACAGCGCAACGGCCAATGCGGCCGCAACCTCATCGGGCGGTCTATCCATGCTGACTCCCCAGCAGCCCCAGCAGACACAAGCACAGCAGGGTCTCCAGCAGTCTCAGGGACAGTCCCAGTCTCAGCAGCAGTCTCAGGACCCCAACACACCACCGGCTATTCTGGTCGAGGGCCCCACTCAGCTTGGATCTGCCCAGGCGTCCAGTCACGTCACCATGGGGCACGTCACCGGCCATATGAGCACACATTCCGGTACCCCGCACCATCACCCTTCGTCTCCCGGCCAGCTGGAGACCATGCCCACCGACCTGGAGCCACCCAAGAGACACTCTTTCGAGCTGCTAAACGCCGACGGCCCCGAGGTTAAGACCCCGCGACGACACAACTCCAGCCGCCTGGAAATCAGCAAGGAGCGAGAGCTGGAGCGGCTCCCCGGATTCAACGAGGTTCCGTTCCGAAAGCGCGCAGAGCTTTTCCTTCAAAAGGTCAAACAGTGCAACACCATCTTCGACTTTAGCGACCCTTCTTCAGATATCCAGGGCAAGGACATTAAGCGAATGGCGCTGCACGAGCTGCTGGACTTCGTCGCCAATACCCGAATCACAATCACCGACGAAATGTACGCCCAGGTGGTGGGCATGTTTGGCAAAAACATTTTCCGACCCACTCCTCCACTGGTCAACCCTGTTGGCGAGGTGTTTGATCCCGATGAGGACGAGCCCGTGTGCGAGGTCGCCTGGCCCCACATGCAACTCGTCTACGAGTTCTTCCTTAAGTTCATCGAGTCGCCTGACTTCAACCACACGTCTGCCAAGAAGTTCATCGACCACCGGTTTGTTCAAAACCTGCTGGAACTGTTTGACAGCGAGGACATTCGCGAGCGAGATTGCCTCAAGACGACACTGCATCGAATCTACGGTAAGTTCCTCAACCTGCGAGCCTACATCAGACGGTCCATCAATAATGTCTTTTTCCAGTTTATTTACGAAACTGAGCGGTTCAACGGTGTTGCCGAGCTTCTGGAAATACTTGGATCCATCATCAACGGTTTTGCTCTACCTCTCAAGGATGAGCACAAAATCTTCTTGTCCCGGGTGCTCATTCCCCTGCATAAGGCCAAGACCCTGAGCTTGTACCACCCACAGCTGGCCTACTGTGTTGTCCAATTCCTTGAGAAGGACCCGTCACTAACCGAGGAGGTCATCTTGGGTCTTCTGCGATACTGGCCCAAGGTCAATTCGTCCAAGGAGGTCATGTTCCTGAACGAGATTGAGGACATTTTCGAGGTCATGGAGCCCACCGAGTTCCAGCGTATCCAGATCCCTCTGTTCTCACAGCTAGCGAAGTGCGTCTCGTCGCAGCATTTCCAGGTTGCCGAGCGGGCACTGTACTACTGGAACAACGAGTACTTTTGCACCCTCATGTCGGAGAATATCACTGAAATTCTGCCTGTGATTTTCCCCGCATTGTACGAAAACTCCAGAGGACACTGGAACCGCACCATTCATTCCATGGTTTACAACACAATGAAAATGATCATGGAGGCCAACCCACAGCTGTTTGATCAGTGCACCATGGTGTACCAGGAGCGACAGGACCTCAAGGAGGAGCACGAGGCGCTGGTGGCCAAGTGGTGGGACATGGTGGTGGAGCGAGCCGCCAACAGCCAGGAAAATGTGGATTCCCCGCAGTTTGCCAAGCTGCTGAACGATGCCCAGGAGGAATTTTCCATGCTCAAGACTGAAGATAGAGATCTCCAGATGACCGGCATTCCCGAGGAGGGCGAGGACGACAAGCTCAAAATCAACCAGGGTTCCGAGGAGGGCATGGAACATGACCACCACGAGCAGATCCAGCATGACCAGCATGACCAGCAGCAGGGTGTTGATTCTCAGCAACAGCAACAACAGCAGCAGCCCCAACAGAACACCCAGCCGCTGGGGGTCGTGACTAACCACGATACTCCCGTCGTTGCTCATAACGACGATGAGCATACTGGCTTCCATACCCCTCGCGGAAGCAGTGACTTTCCGTTTGGATACTAGCTTGTAGGTAATAGCATGGACATAGGAATGAATTAATTATTTGATCAGATGGTAGCTATTGTAATTACGTAGATTTTACCTAGCGTCTTCATGTACAGTACGATACCGTTAATTTGTACGACGGCATTGCTATCAGTGTTTGATATCAGTAAGGTTGGTCACATGACCTTGCATGAATTTTGTAACTTCCAAAAGCCGTGAGTAGCTTGACTATCATCAACATCACGGAAATGGGCAAGAATACCGACAAGCTATACATTACCCAGAGCGAATGGGCCCTTGGTGACCACAGTGCTGGCGGCGGTAAAAAGAGCGGCGGTCAATCGGGCGTTCAGAAGAACCCTTTCTGGCACTGCACCATCGGACAGCAGCCCATCGATGTCAAGAACATGATGTGCGACAAGCTGGGGTATGTTTACGACATTAAAAACATTGTTCCTTACATTGTGAAGCAGGGAAAGAAGGCCGGTAAGAAGGGTGTGCCACATCCTGTGGAATCAGGCGCTACATTGGCTCGAACAGATCTTTTGAAGCTAACTGTGACCACGAATGCCGAGGGTAAGATCATTGATCCTGTGAGCTTCAAGGAAATGACCAAATATCACAATGCCGTAGTGGTGCGGCCCAGCAAACGTGTCTATCTGGAAGATACTATCAAGGAGCTGGGAAAGAGTGGCAGGGACCCTGTGAGCGATGAAACATTCACAAAGACAGATGTCTTGAGGTTGCGCAACTGTGCCGACTCGGGAGGGGAGGAGGGAACTACAGCTGTGGTAAAGACTGGAGAGGGGTCAAATCTGGACACTGCGGATCCCAAGCCCGTGGATCGAACTGGCCAGACTACAACTCATCATGTCGCAGCATCATTGACTTCCACAAATTATGTTCCCACCACAGAAGTCACTGTAGTGGAGGAAGATTTGGTGGACAAGCTCAAGCCTAAAATGCCCGAGCTGAAGGATCCAGTGTATGCTCTGTTGACCATCAATTGTCAGGGGAAAAGGGGGCAGATCAACCTGGAGCTGTACCCATACAACGCCCCTCTGACAGTCTATAACTTTGTCAAACTGGCACTAAAGGGATATTATGATGGAACTATTTTCCATCGAAACATTAAGCATTTCATGATCCAAGGTGGAGACCCTACAGGTACCGGGTCGGGTGGAGAGTCCATTTTTGGAAAAACATTTCGAGATGAGTGTGGCACTTTCAACCCTCGTACTCACGATAGTCGTGGTGTTCTCAGTATGGCAAACCGGGGTAAAGGAACCAACTCCAGTCAGTTCTTCATCACTTACAGCCGAGCTCCCCATCTGGATGGAAAGCATACAGTGTTTGGACGGGTTGTGGACAACTCGTTCCTAACTACCCTGGAGCTGGCTGAAACAGTGGACGACAAGCCTGTGAAAAATATCACGTTGGAGAGCGTTAGTGTTTCTGGAGACCCGTTCAAGTTTCTGGAGGGTGGGCATATTGGAAAGCCTTCTACTAAAACACCTACAGACGATTCTCCGTTTTTGAAGAAACAGACCGGAGAAAGTGGCAAAATCGGACGGTATTTGAAGCTATCCGAGCCAGCCGAGGATGCTTCCGACGATCCTTCGTCGTCCATTTCTCAGAAAAGAAAACGCATCACATCTTTGGCCAAGAGCAATTTTTCGGGTTGGTAACCACCTATTTCGCATTTTTTTTGTTCATCGTACACCTCATCTGCAACCTTCCCCACGTGTGACAGATCCACTGACATACGCTGTATCGGAACGTCGTTTGCAGATGACAGTGCCGTGAGCCTCTTGTCTTTGAATGGCACATGTCGCTGCCTAGACTAAAGTGATACGGCTTGGGTGTCAGCCGGTTCGATTCTACTCATCTTCTAACTAATAATAGCTATACCTATACACACACAATAGTGTATTGTATGTATGGGTCGAAGTCATTTTACTGCTATTGTGATCAAAAGGTTTCGTTTAATTTAACCATATGGGTCCCGTGGCCCTCGGTTTATTGTAACTGCAGCACAGTAAACGGAGAAACCCGAGAGGGAAGGGCGTATATGAAACCAAAGACTGCATACATTAGCCGACTAACCTCGGCCGTTTGATCATCGTGTATTATTGTCCTTGTGTAATTTTGACTCCTCTTGTTTGATTTTGGGGCCTTAACGGTCCATTTTGCAGCCTTGTCGTGCCGTCCCTGGCTCTCGTGCGTTGCGCTTATTGTCCTCCCAACAAATCATACTCTCGCAAATGACCATTCGCCCTGGCCTTGCGCATGCAAGCGTGGTGCTTATCTGCATCAGAGTTGCACTTCGCTGCAAAGAGGGGTGGGCAAGTGAGCGATGGGCCACAGGTTGGAGGTATAGCGGCGCAGGTGCGTCACTTATATAGACTCGCCCTAGTCTATTTGCCAGGACCATATCAACTCTCACTCACACACCTCTAACCATGAAGATTGACTTCGCTCTCGTTATAGTCCTGGCCACTGCTGCCACTGCTGCTGCCCCTAGATTCTCCAAGATCCAGCCCTCGCCGGACGCTATTGCCTCCGCAGCTGCCACAGCCAAGTCCAACCACTGGAAGGACGAGGGTTACGAAACCGTCAAGGGTAAGGTCTTTGACAAATACTACCAGATCTGGTTGGAAAACACAAACTACGACAAGGCCTTCGGCCAGGCCGATCTCAAGGCTCTCACTGATGAGGGTATTCTGCTCACCAACTACTGGTCCCTTACTCACCCTTCGCAACCCAACTACATTGCCGCTGTGTCAGGTGACTACTTTGGTGACATGACCGACTCCTTCAAGCGAGTCCCCGAGGAGGTTGCTACTGTGGCTGATCTTCTGGACACTAAGCACATCTCCTGGGGAGAGTACCAGGAACACCAGCCCTACACTGGTTACGAAGGATACCAGTTCAAAAACGAAGATGGTGCCCATGACTATGTTCGAAAGCACAACCCTTTGGTCCACTACGACTCGGTCGCTAACAAGAAGGAGCGTCTGGGTAACCTGAAGAACTTCACCGAGTTCTACAAGGATCTCAAAAACGAGGATCTCCCCCAGTGGGCTTTCGTCACCCCTAACATGACTAACGATGGCCACGATTCCGACATCGAGGTTGCTGGAAAGTGGTCTTCTCGATTCATTCGACCTCTTCTTGACAACCCTACCTTCTACGACAACAACCTCATCATTCTGACTTTTGACGAGAACCACAACTACCTCACCAAGAACCGAGTTTACGCCGTTCTTCTGGGAGGAGCCATTCCTGACCATCTCAAGGGTACCACCGATGACACCTTCTACGACCATTACACTAACCTGGCTACTGTCCAGGCCAACTGGGAGCTCCCCCATCTTGGCCGAAAGGACGTTGATGCCAACATCTTCCAGTTTGTTGCTGACAAGCTTGACATCAAGAACGCAGACGTCGACACTACCTGGAAATTCAACAACGTCCCTGAAGGTGGATACTTCCAGAACGAAGACAAGGGTATCCCCGCTCCTGATGTGGATGCCGTTGGACGATCTGGTAACCACATTCTCCCCAGCCTCAAAAACTAAAGACGTCTGTGAAGGCCATTCTCTACTTGTAATTATTTTTTCATAGATTCTATACTACTTATAAATCCCCCATATGGACGATCACTATTCAATAGTTTCTGCAACCAGAATATTAATGTTAACGTTAAGCCTCATCGGAACCCGTTAATAATAATTAATTATTAGGTAGAACTCGATAAACTTTGTTTTTTGTTTTTTGCCAGGTCGATCTTGGAGATGAGAAAAAAAAACATACTCGTACGATACCATGCCGTATCACAGATGACAGAAGCAGAAATGCAAAAAAGAGTGATTTCTGGCAGGATCGAACTGCCGACGTTCTGCGTGTTAAGCAGATGCCATGACCAACTAGACCAAGAAACCGATTTTTTTTTTCAACTTATCATTCAATAAAGGAGGATTATGTAATAAAAAAAGAAAAGGAAAAAAAAATAAATGAAAAAAAAACCGAAATAGAAATGAAAAAAGAAGCGGAAAAACTTCAATAATTACGATTGATGTTGGTATGTACCAGGTACCATATGCATCTCCCATGTAATATATCGGTCGGATCATTTAATCCAACTTTACAGAATCTGATTCGAATTTCCTATTGTAGAAGTCCCCACTATTGTGAGCCTGGAACGCTTCAGTTGAAAAATGTGGCAGAATGTTCTTGTTGTCTATAATCGTTAATACATGCATTTTTAACAATCAAAAAGCCTATTATTTGGCTGTTTTGGTTGTTGTCACTGGAATCCAGAGAGGATCTCGCTCTCGCTGTTCACCAAGGTATGACTTGAAGCCGGTGTGCTGGGTGAGCAGGAATCTGTGTTGATTTACCTTACAGGCAATCTGGGCCAGTTTTAGAGCTACATCGGCAGGTAGCGCATACCGAAGCATTTCCTTGGCGAGGCAAGGAGCAGATCTCTTATCGATAATTCTGCAGATGGACTTGTTTCCCGTCTGTCCAGTCTTCATCCATCCAAGGCCCACTTTTGAGCAGTCCCAGGCAGTGTTAGGTCCTCCAAACATGGTATGCAGTTTTATTCTCGAGAACATCGACTTTGGAGAATTGACGAAGACGATGTCGTCTTCCAGGATCAGGCACTTGGCCTTATCGCTTGTAGCGCAAAGCTCCAGTGCTTGTTTGTACTTTTCTGTGTATCCCCACTCGTTGTCAACTGAGACCTCCGGAGTCCGATATTCCCATCCCCCTGCTTCGTTCTCCATGCATTTTTCGTGGTCGTCTGTCAATACCGTCCCTTGAGGGATGATAGACGTGATGTAATCAAAGGATCGCTTGCACTCTTTGGTGAGGATGAAAGTGTCGAAGTTGTCATGGAAGTGTTGAGTAGCCAGAGGATCTGCTGATATGGCTGAGTTGGCGTAGATAAGAGTTGAGATAATGACCAGTATCGCCAGAACGACCAGTCGTTTGCGCCTTCGCATGATCATGTTGTGAGAGCAGTGTGGACAACGTGGATCTGAGGAGGAAAGGAATGTAGTAACCGCACCCGGTTGGGTTGGTCTTGGCAAACTAAGATCGAGGTGTCCGAGGTACAGTACTTATACGATATTGAATCGCAACCCCCGTTTCTGTAAAACAAGCCAAGTGACGCCGTGTCGAAGTCCTCCACGTATGCAAGACAGCACTTAAATATTTTGCTTTCTCGTGCTGTGACAGGGCCTCCCTGCGGGTGGCTTCATGTAGGGAGATGCAAAATGCAGTGAGGGCAGAAGTTATCTGGGGATCTTTGTGGGTTTCACAACCACGAGTACCTGGCGGCTTGTTATACTCTCAGGATATAAATATAAGACCGTCTGCTTGTAGGGGATCGAATACAGGCCCTTTGTCACGTAAATAGCTTTTGCTCGTTCATTCACCACTGTTGTGATGAGCTATTTTTATGTGCACAGTGACTTTACGCCATAACCTTCGCACCGAATAAGTTGGGCTCAGGAAGAGCAAGTCTGAAAGGGAGCCTCAGGTGGCGAACACTGTGAGACACATAGATGTCCCAAGAGACTGCTACCGGTACGAGTACGAGTACTGTACGAGTGCTTGTACATGACTGGTTTTTGTTGTCAGGCGGCTGCTGCGGACGCCAAGACTTTCTGCGTGTGCCCTCCCCCCATCCGAATCTACGATGTTTAGGAGTCTCAGTTCAACCCCGCGTGTCGCACTAAACCAAAATTTGGCTCCATATCGTACGAACTGTACTAAAAATAAAACATTGTTTAGGGCTCATCAAGAACCACATTATCCCACGTCAACGAGTCTGATACTTGTACTTGTACGAGTACGAGTACCGTACCGGTAGCTACCCATTAACATTTGGCCTGATTTTCACGTGTTAGATAGACGCCGCGATCTTGTCTCAATGGGCAAATCATATTTTTTACACGATCATTATTGGAGTTTCTATCGCGAAGCGTTGCATATAAATATTCTATTTATGCCTTAGCCCAGTAATGTAGAGGCTACTCTGGTGGGCCTTATAGTAGCGTATTTTGAGGGGAACGGTGAGTCTCACCACCCAAGAGTGAAAGCTTATAGTGTCAGTGCCTCGTTGTGGAGAAGCTTGCACTTGTAAGTATCCTCTGAAAAATCATCGGGCACGGCTGAGGGGCCAAATCGTTGGTTCGCACGACAATATGAAAATTGTGCAGGGATTAGGTCACAGCCGGCACCACAGCGCCATGCAACATCCTCATTGGCGTATTTCGCGAGGCTCAGCCGCACCAAATTGTTCAGCGATCTATAAGCAGAACCTCTGGTGTTGGAGACCATTAAACAAGACATTTTGTGTCCTCTGGCGCAAAGATCATGTGCGACCATTTCAACCGATCCCTGGCTACCACCGCTTGTGTCGACCCTTTCAATTGTCCAGCCCTTCTTGTCACAGTCTGCCGTGGTGACCAGTGTGCCGTGGTTTCCTACCCATGCTGGAGTCTCGCAATTCCCTGCTTCATCAAAAACATAAGTGTGTATTCGGTGTGAAAATACCACCGCAGAATCGACATTTCCGATCGTGATTTGTTGGTAAACACCGCATGCTATCGTCCATGCGACGTATGCGGTTGCTGCTGTTAAAAAAATGGTCAGCAAAATCGGGGCCTTGCGTGTCTTCATCATGGCGACGGTGTTGTGGCTGTGTTGTGGATGTGTATGTTTGTATGGAGGCGCTGTTGCGGGTAGTTATTTTCAATCTAAGATGTCTCATGGGTGCATATTCATTTTCACAAGGTTTGTTGTGTAACGGAGATACGCGTCCAAAACTAGACAGACCGGAGTTAAGAATAAAGTCGGGTCTTTCGACGGATATACCAAGCCTAAAGGAGCCCAGTTTCGGAGAAAAGGTGCCTCAAAGAGGTAATCGTGGAGTTAAAATGAGTTCGGGAGGTATCGTCCTCGTGTGTTGTGACGGCAAAACCTTAGTTGCAAGCGAAATCTGCAGCTCAACGCAACAATTGGAAGACCGTTAAATTCTTTTCTTCTCTCATAACACAACCAAACACAATGACGTCGTGGACACCAGAACAAGCTGTGCCCGAGGATCTCAAGAAAGAGATCTCGGAGGCCACAACACCGCTCGACCAGATGCTGTGCTTCTTCAACATTGTCGGACGACTCAAGACGGAAAAACGAACTGGATGGATCAACTTCAAGGTGCCCCAGCCTGAGTCGATCGCTGACCACATGTACAGAATGGGTGTGATTTCTATGCTCACCAAGCAGAATCTGGACACTGGTCGATGTGTCAAGATGGCTCTCATTCACGATATGGCTGAGTCTTTGGTCGGAGATATCACCCCTGTGGACCCCATGCCCAAGGAGGAGAAACACAGACGAGAATTGATCACGATGGAATATCTTGGAAAACTGGTGGAGAAGCATAACCCCGAGGGAGCCAAGGAGATGGTTGAGATCTGGAACGAGTACGAAAACTGCACAACCGCCGAGGCCCGATTTGTAAAGGATGTGGATAAGTACGAGCTGCTGGTTCAGACCTACGAGTACGAAAAGCGAAACAAGTGCGAGATTGACTTGTCGGACTTCACCAATGTCCGATCTGCTATCAAGACCGAGGAGGTGTCAGCTTTGGCTGATCAGCTGCTCGAGAAGCGACGGAAGTGCTGGGCAGCTCACAACAAAGTGCCCAAGCTGAACTAGAGAGGAAGGGTAGCTTTCGGGGAGTTGGACGATGCCAACAGGGCCATGCATGTAATATTATTCAAAGACTAATGATTTTTTCGAGTGTGTATGAGTAATCCGCAAGGGAGGGTGTTTCATTGGTCAGTAGTTCTACGCCACCTCACGCAACCGTACACTCGTGACTACCGCTAGCTATGATACTCAGCCCGTAAGTCGCTCGTGTAGTTCTGGTATTATTCAAATCATCAATATACTATATACATTACAAAACCTCGATTCCGTTGTTGTTGAAGCCGCTGGCGACGTTGGAACTGGAATCCTTGATGTTCTTGATTCGCTCGTCCCAGCCGGGCTTGGTGGTTCGCTTGATAGCGGTCTTGGTGAACTTGGGTCGCTCGTATCCCACCAAGTATCCTCGGTTCTCGGGGTTCATGTAGTACTCAACGTCCTTTCGTCGCAGAGGATGGGGCTGCTTGGGGATTCGGCCAGTCTTCTCGAGCAGTCGCTTCTCGTTGAGCTCGATCTTGAGACCGACGGGCGAGTAGTACTTGGCAGTGAACTTTCCGCCGGCAGCCTCGATCTGCTCAATAGCAGCCTGGGAGGCCTTGTTGGAAGTCAGATCGATCTTGGCAGTCAGGGGGACATCTCGTCGGGCAAAGATCTTGATACCCAGCTTGGAGGAGCACAGACCCGACAGAACCAGGTCTCGCACACCAAGGGGCTTGGAGGGGTCCAGTCGGCCGTCGTTGATCCACTTCTGAATGTCGGAAACAGAAACACCAACAAACTTCTCTCGTCGGGGAATGGACAGCTTGGGGAATCGCAGATACCATCGCTGCTGGTGACCGGAGAAACCCAGAGGAATGCTCTCTCGGGACTTCTGACCCTTCTGACCTCGTCTGGAGGTCTTACCTCGACCAGACTGGACACCTCGACCAACCTTCTGGTTGTTCTTGTGGTTAATGTCCTTGAGCTTAGTCATGACCATGGACGAGTACGACCGGGTTCCCATGGGAACAAGGCCTGTCCACTTCTTCATAAGCGCGTTCATCTTTGATGGTGATATGTCGAATGCTCGATTTTTCAACTTTCACCACACCTGTAAATTTGGGAACCTTATTTACGCTGGGAGGTTTGGGGTTTGAGAAATCATGTCATGAGGATGATGAGGGTGTAATAGAATGAATGTTGAGATATTAAGAAGGCCAACTAGTGGTTATACGTAGATCTTACCTTTGTCATGTTTTTGACTCATTCTTTTTAGCTAAAGAAAGCCTTGAAAATGGGGAGTTTCGCACATTCTGTACATTTGATACCGTTAAGTAAATGTTATACTGACACTTGTACCTTAGTCAGCTCAAGATCCTGGAGGGGTCGAAAAAGCGAAAAAGTCGCAACGATTGACATTTCCAGGTCAAATACGTTTCAAAGAGTTCCCAATTATGTATTCAGTCTTGCTCTTTTACACTACCAGGGTACTTTCTTAGTATTGATTATTCCTGTACAGTAGTTTGTGTAGACAGAACTTTCACTCGGAACTAAACGCTCGTCATCATTCATACCAAACGTCGGAGACGTGTCATACCCAAGACGAAGATCAATTGTATATGGGTATCCCTGGATATTACTCGCAATTGAAGTCACTATATGTGCGAAAACAGCTCAAGGAGTTCGCCGACGGAACCGTCTTTATTGATGGCCACTCCATGAGCCACATGGTGACGGAACGGTGCATGCCTGGAGCCAGGTACGACCTTCGAGCGGTCAGATTCCATATGGAGGTTGTGTTGAAGAAATGGCTTCTAGCGGGGTGGAAAATCGAAATGATTCTGTTTGATGGCTTAACTCCGGAATCAAAGTTCAAGGAGACTGAGCGACGGCGTGCAATCAGGGTAAAGGAGGGCATTGAGGCCAAGTCTCTGTGTCTTCCTGCTGGGTGTGCAGATGTGTGCTCGGATACCATCCTTTCACAATTTCCTGACATTTCATGTCGAATTGCACCGGGGGAATGCGACGATATATTGGCCAGCTTGGTATACAACTATGCCACCAGGAACCCAGGGAAGCCGACATATGTCATGACGAACGACACGGATTTTTGTGCATTTGATTTTCCAGAAAATGTCGTTATTCTCAACACGTCAGTTTTTGGAATTGATGCTGGTGTAATCAACACGCTGAACCCCGCTCGAGTTCTCAAAGAGCGATTTGATCTGTCTCCGAGTCTGGCAGGATACGGAGCTATGGAGTTTAGCAAGCTCAACAAGAGCGGTGCTCTGAAGGATAAGGAGGGATATAAACAGTTTGCTGAGTCTCAGATGGCTATTCTGCAGAAGTTCAGCTTTGGTTCAGCCCAAGACTACATTGAAGATGAGGTTGCTTCGCGAGTATACCGACTACTGGGCACCGACGAAAACAACGCGCATAGAGTGGTAAATGCATGGCTAGAATCCATGAGCTTGTATTTGTTCTTGCCGATTCTGTGTGAGCCTGTGGAAGCCGAGTTTGCATTTGATGCTGGTCGAAAGTGGCGATCTGTGGCATATGAGTTGATTTTGGAGAAGATTGGAGCGTCATCGGAAGACGGCCAGTTTCAGGAGCATGGAAGAAAGGAGGACGCGACTTGCTGTACTAATTTGCCTATTGCAGATGATGCCAGGGCGGTGTTCGATGCAGAGAACTCGTATAAACTGACAACACGTCAACGGGTTTTGGAAGAGGTCGGGGAGTGGGATGTAGCGTCCATGACATCCGCTATTTGGGAAGAGGCTCTAGTTGCGACCCCCCAGAAGAATGGAGAATATAACGAGGAAGCCATGCGTGTTCTATCGATCGACTTTTTGACCCATATTCTAAGGCTAGATGGAGGTACACGGCGAAACTGTGTTCTAGGGCCAGCCTACTTGCGCTTCTACAATAAGTTTCTGGCCATTTTCCAGAGTCTGCGGTTATTGGAGGCAGCTGGTGTACGTCTGCCTGCGCCGGTAAAGAGTTATGATTTGGATGGGTCGTTATGGTGGACTTTAGCTAGACGGGCAGAGCGTTAGAGGGGTAAACTAATATATAAAATGGCGCATTTTTTTGGAATAGCTACAGTACAGTAATTAGTGCGCACCAGGGCTAATTAGCCCCAGGGTGAAAATTTCTAGAACCGTTTTGAAGCTTGGTTGAGGTTGACGCCAGCCTTTGAAAGGTGGCGTCAATACCACTTGTAGAGTGCATAGCCCTGCGTCTGTGTTTAATTGTTACAATATATTTTTGTTCTTTATTAGCTTGGAACATTTTGTGGTGTTTACACCTCTCATCTGCGCTTCCAGGCACGTCCAACAAGCGGATATTGTTTTTCCGAAATAGCGAGGTGACAGGAGATGGTGCAACTCTATATCCATCAATCTGGTGCGGTCTGAGGCTAAAGGCGATTGGTTTTGAGGACAGGACCATGTCT
Organism: Yarrowia hollandica; assembly: GCA_900519065.1. Taxonomy (NCBI): domain Eukaryota; kingdom Fungi; phylum Ascomycota; class Dipodascomycetes; order Dipodascales; genus Yarrowia; species Yarrowia hollandica. The sequence continues at coordinate 458,579 of ULGV01000002.1, read as the reverse complement.
TGATGTCTAAAGTTGCTCGCTTTGTCACTCTTTGCCGCCGTGCCGTGGAGCTTTTAGCCGCCGGGAAATATCCCCCTAATTATTTGCTCGCTTTTGCTCCCATTTTTCCTTCGCAATCTCCCACGCTTTTTTTGCCCTTTTGGTGCTTGGATTTGCCTTTCAAACTGTCGCGCAACTCTATTGGTCTCGGTATTCTGCACGTCTGGCGGTGGATAAAGCGGATGAAAAACCGGTCAAAGAAACCATCATGAAGAAGCTGCTTGGTGAACAACGGGAGTGCATAAACCCACGCGTGTCCGGTAACGGCCTGAGGCGGGGGCGGTTTCGGCTGGCGGGGCAGCAGCAGATCAGATCATGTACAGTATGTACCCAAGCACACAAGTTCAAATGTAGCATGATTTTTTTTCATCTCCCTTTCTGAGCCTTCCCCTTAATAGATACATGCCAAACGCCAGTGGCACACTTTGGCTAGAGCCATGTACATGCTCCCGTAGTCGCGGGCTCCCACCATCAATAACCGCCGGTTACTGAAAAGACTGTAGACGGCAATATTGCCAACTTGAGAGCAGCATGAAGGGTGCACACTTCTGCACCAGAGGTGACAGCCAAAAGCGTGTTTCAGAGTGTACAATTCAGTCTGAGGTTTCCGAGACAAACAAGAAGGGCCAGCTTCAGGGTCAGTAGGTCAACACGCTAGATCGTGCTATATACGGAAGTTGACTCGGTATCTTCCTTCATCTAGTGCAGAAGTCAAGGCGATACGGTCTCTACTTTGTGCGTCTGTCATTTAATAAATACGGAGCTCTCTGAACTATTATATGCTTAGTACGCTTAATTATTGCACCATTCGGCGTGGTCGGGTATCGGTGAAATTAAAGCTACCAGGTTGTGGCAAGGGGTGCGTGGAAGTTATATCCAGGGTCCAGGAGAAAGGCGCCAAAGTAACAACTCAGGGCCACAGCCACCCGCTCCAACGATGGTATAGTCGACCGATGATCCAAGGCTAATATTATCGCTTGTCAGACCCTGCCAATTTTACCCCTCCACGTGCTTACTGCCGTTTGGCTTTGGGCGATAACCTTCTCGCGGAGTGCACACACTCCCACACTCTGAGCATAAACCTTAGTGCCAGTGTAGTGACATCTGGCTGCGGAGGGCAACGGGAAACGCCATAATAATAAAACCTTGGGTGCTGAGACGCAAGCCTACCTCTCCAGTGGACCATCACCAACAGACACAGGAAGAGCGGCACGCAAGAGACCACAGAAGGCCTACGACCATAGATTAGATCGCCTCCCGACGCAGAAACAATAGCAAACTGAATCTACTACCCAGCGGTACTCACTCGACGACAAAAGACCCCTTCCCCGCCCACCCCACACACAACACACGGCACATAATATCGTCGACTTGCACATTCATCTGCAACGACGGTGATTAGGAAAAAATCAGGAACCCTAGGAAAATCAGCCCAAGCGAAAACACCCCTCACACAACGGCATGTCTCACAAAATGCCCCTGCTTTCTAGACTGTCCCCTCACCACTCGCCGGCAGGCACACCACAACTGAAACCGGTGCAATCGCCATCGCTGGCAGCACAGCTCTCCAACAAGGTGTCGGGCTCCAAGATGAACACAGGCACTGCATCCACACAGGCGCCGGCCCAGCAGAACCAACCATACCCTCCGTCGTCGGTTCCGGTGCCTGTCAAGCTCAGCTTCCGAATCGAGTCGCCACCATTGGTACTTTTTGGACCGCGACAGGAATCCACAGGTGCCATTCTCAACGGTCTTTTCAACCTGGAAATCAAAGGCACGGACGCCTTCCCAATGAAATCTGTACAGCTGGCCATCATTCAGGAAATTAAGGTCAAACGAGGAATCCCAGGCTTGGTACCCAGTGAGACGACCACCGTAACCAAAACAGGTGCGGCACGAACCACCGAATTGGCCAAGTGGGACATTCTGCAGATCCCCACCCCACTGCCGCCACAAAACCATGTATACCCCTTTTCGCATCTTCTGCCTGGCGAGATTCCCGGAACCACAGACTGCCCTCTGTTTTCCATCAACTACAAGCTACACGCGGTGGCCATCCCAGACCCTGCCTCAGGATACACCACGCCATTCGTTCTCACACAACCTCTTAACGTCTCGCGATCTATCATTCGAGGCCAGGACAGGACCTCCATTCGAGTCTTTCCCCCTACCGACCTCAATGCCAGTATGGTGCTCCCTAATGTCATTTACCCCAAGAGTTCCTTTACACTAGAGCTTAAACTGGAAGGTGTGACGACCCCCGCCAAGAATGCTCGATGGAAGATGCGAAAGGTCAATTGGCGAATTGATGAAACAATCCGATTTTACACAAAGGTGTGGGACCCCAACTTTAGAGAAACTCCCGCACCCCGACGAGAGTCCGCATCCACATCCAGCGCCAATGGAGGCGCTGACGCACCCGCATCTGGGGCCGCTCCTGCGGCTGAAAACTCTCCTCGTCTTAGCACTTCGGGAACAGCAGCCACAGCCACAGGTGCCGTTAATCAGGATCGTCCTGAACGATCAGCTAAGAAGGAGAAGAAATTGCGTGAAGGGGAGATTGAGGAGGTTCGAACGGTAGGATCAGGGGAAATCAAGTCTGGCTGGAAGTCCAATTTCGACGGTAAGGGAGTCGTTGAGCTGCTTGGCGACGTCTCTACACATAACCTGGGCCAACTGTCCTGCAACCTGGACGATCCTGTTCTGGGCCTCCTTATCAAGCATGTCCTTGTCGTGGAACTAGTTGTGGCTGAGGAGGCTTCTCCTACAAAGTCGTCCAAGCAAAGCATCCCCACTGGAGCAGCACGAGTTCTGCGAATGCAGTTCAACCTGGTCATCACTGACCGAAGTGGTCTAGGTATCGCTTGGGACGATGAGGTTCCTCCTACATATGAAGATGTGCCACTGTCGCCTCCAGATTATGACATCATTGCATCGCTTCCAAAGCTGGAGGAGGTCCAGCAGCCAGAGTTATCGGCCCTCAGTAGTATCCACTCTTCTATTCATCATCGAGAGCTTGGACACTTTGCTAACTCTCTACCTGGAAGCCGAGTGGGTAGTCCCATGATCAGACCTTCTGAGGGAAATAGCAGAGTTAACAGCCCAATGCTGCGACCTAGCCAGCCCTCTAGTCACATGGCGAGTCCTATGATGCGACCAAGCCAGCCGTCAAGTCGCATGTCTAGCCCCATGATTAGACCAACGGAGTAGAGCTACAAGCTGTACAGCTATATAAACACTGACATAACTAACAGGGATTGGGAATAATACGTGTATCTGGCTGTAGTACAGTGTACCATTGTACTGTGTAGAAGGAGGGGTAAGCACATGAAGATGTCTTAACCGATACAAGTCAGGCCTTACAATAGTGTTTTATGTTACAAGACTCGTGCCCTTACGTACAACTGCATGTACAGGTGGGAATTTGTTTGATATCATACTTTGACTAGTTCACCAACACTGCTTGCGCTGGATGTGACGACGAATAAAATGTTATTTTGCAAAATCAGTAGCTACCGGTACCGGTACTGGTAGATAAATATTCATTTGCAGGACTTTTCCGTAGGAAGCAAAAAGATATTGCCATCACCCAGAATCGAACTGAGGTTTCCACGGCCACAACGTGGTGTACTAACCACTATACTATGATGGCGAATTCAGGCGTTAAAACAGGACCTTTTTGAAACTAGTACACTTGAATTTTGTTGGAAAAAAATTTGGTTAGAAAAAATAGAACAATTTTGGGGCCACGTTTAGTAAGGGAGCTCTGCGTCTGGTATTCCCGTAGAATAAAAAGAAGGACCTTTCGCTCCCTCTATATGGCTAAATGTATTTCCTTTGAAGTAAAAAAAGAGAAAAAAACATGTATTCTGCTCTTACTACCGGTACATGTTTGTACCAAGTACAGTATGTACGAGTGTTCGTACCGTCCGAACATAGTGGTGTGTACAGTACCGGTACTGGTAGCTAGCTACTGTAACTGTATCGGTAGCTACTTATTTGTATTAATTAGAGATTGATAATTAATTAGAAGCTAAATGACTAAACTACAAGTAGCCATACTAAATCAACAGAGGAAGGATAGCCATGAAGGCTGTGAGGGCAACAGGGCCAGTAGAGGCTGCGCCGTTTGCCTGTGCAATGCCGCCTTGGGAAGATGCGGCAGCCTGAGGCTGGCCAGCGGCTGAGCCAGGCTTTCCGGGTGTTCCCGGTGTTCCCGCCTGGGCAGGAGATTCGGGAGAACCGCCCTGGGCGGGGGAGCCGGCCGGGGCAGGAGAACCATGGGTGCCAGCCGGAGAGGGGGTTCCGGGCTTTCCAGCCTGACCAGGGGTACCAGCCTGACCAGGGGTGCCAGCCTGACCAGGGGTGCCAGCCTGGCCAGGAGTGCTGGGGGATTCAGGCTTTCCGGGAGCTCCTGCTTGTCCGGGAGCTCCTGCTTGTCCGGGAGCTCCTGCTTGTCCGGGACTTCCTGCTTGTCCGGGACTTCCTTCTTGTCCGGGAGTTCCTGCTTGTCCAGGAGTTCCTGCCTGGCCGGGGATTCCTGCCTGGCCGGGGGTTCCAGCTGGGCCAGGTCCAGGCTTTACAGGTCCAACGCCAGGCTTAATGGGAGCACCAGGCTTTGCAGGAGCCGGGGTACCAGCAGCAGATCCAGGGGCAGCGGGGGAAGCAGGACCAGCTTGGCCAGCATTTCCGTTGTTTCCAGATCCGTTGCTACCAGATCCGTTGCTACCAGAACCGTTGCTACCAGAGCTACCAGAGCCATCGTTTCCAGAACCACCGTTTCCAGAGTTACCAGAGCTTCCAGAGTTTCCACCCCCGTTAACGACAGGGGCAGCGGAGGAGCTAGAAGGGGCAGCAGGGTGGTAATACTCTGTGGAAGTAACCCAAACGAAAATAGTAGAGGGGCCAGGCTTTCCAGAGTGCTGGGCAGCCTCTGAAGATTCAACAGGGGCCACTGAGGACCCAGCAACTTCAGACGAAGGAATTGGTTTCACAGGAGAAGAGACGGGCACAACGGGCTTAGAAGAGACAGGCACGGGCACAGGAGCTCCAGAAGAGACAGGCGCGGGGACGGTTTCTTCAGAAGAAGCAGGAGAAGGGGCTGAAGAAACTGGAATAGGAGCTTCAGAAGACCCCTCGGCAGTAGGAGTAGCCGAGCTGGCAGGAGTGGAACTTCCAGACTCAACCACAGGAGCAGAGCTCACGGGAACCTCGGAGCTCACTGGAGCCTCAGAAGCCTCAGAAGCAGTTGAAGGAACAGGAAGTTCAGTCGTTGGCTGCTCAACGGAAGACGACACGGGAGCCGAAGAGTTGCTGAAAGGAGAAACGGAAGAGCTAGCTTCAGATGAGGCAGGGGCATTAGAAACAGGGGCAGAAGTCTCGGGGGCAGAAGTCTCGGGAGCTGAAGACGTGGGGGCAGAAGTCTCGGGAGCTGAAGAAACGGGAACGGGGGCACTGGAAGCAGGAGCACTAGAAGGCTCGGCAGAGCTAGGTGCAGGCGCAGAGCTAGGCTCAGGCGCAGAGCTAGGTGCAGGCGCAGAGCTAGGCTCGGGCGCAGAGCTAGGTGTGGCGCTGGTGGAAGGGGCTGAACTTGATGGAGCTGCGCTGGTAGTAGGAGCAGCACTGGTGGTTGAAGGGGGGGCGCTGGAAGTGGAAGGGGGAACGCTAGAGGTGGTAGGGCCGCTGATAAGACCAAGCTCCTGAAGAAGGTTCTCGGCATCGGTGAAGAACTTGTCCAAAGAAGCAGAAGCCACAGAGTCAGTTGCGGCGGCGCTGGTGACACCAGGAGTCAGCAGACCCACGTAGAAACTGTTGGTGGACAGTGCAGCTGAGTAAGCAGGGGTAATGTGGTAGTTGGACTTGTACTGCGACACGATGTTGGAAGCAGAAGTGAAGTCGGGGGTCTGCTTGTAGGAGCTGAGGGCACTCTCAATGACATTGACAAAGGGAGGGAAGTTTTCAGCATTGAAACCACCACCCATAACAATGCCAATGGCAGAGACAAAGATATTGTAGAGGCCCTGGTTGCCCATGATGTGTGACAGGAGTTCACCGACCTCGGACTGGGCACTGGAGAGAGGGTATCCGGACACTCTGTTGGACACGATGGCATTGGAGGCGCCTGAAGCAATCTGGTCAACAATGAAGTTGTGGCTGCTAACCTCTGCACTGGCCAGAGGCACAAGAAGGCCCAACAAAATAGCCTTGGGGAGCATTATTAGAGCGAAGGTGTTGAGGGAATGTGGGAGTGATGGGGTATATCTCTTTCAACATGGTCATCACGGTGGGTATATATACTTGGTTGTTTGTATTCATGGCAGCAATTTGGCTCAGGGAACGAGCTGCTGTGGGGTAATGGTACCATAGACTCAAGCTCTGCAAAACCATACTCGAGCTCAAGGGTACAGTAACTAATTTGTGCACGCTTTTTGGGTTTGTGGGGAGGGTTTTTGACTTGTCATGCCTGTTGGTGCCAGGACAGGACAGCAGGCTGTCGATAGCTGTAGGTGGGCTTCATACAACGGGAGTAGTTGTGGGTTCCTGCACAAGAACGCTGTTGATATAGCGTGGGGGTTCTGTTAGTTTAGAAGTACCATGACCAGGTTTTTATGTCGCAACACTCATCACCACAGTGCTGATCTCGAATATCTCACCTCATTCATGATCAACCTTGGTTGTTTGTCTTCCCTATACAGGTGATGTCTGAGACAAGGAAGCCTTATTTGGCTTGAGGGCTAAGTGAGCACCACAAGGGCCATCACTGATTGCAAATCTCTGCATGTAGATCAACGGTGTCGGATTGAAACGACATACGAATACGACCCCACATAAAACATCAAAAGAACCTGTAACTGCACAGAACATAACAGTGGGACCATCATGATTTTGTCCCAAGAAATATTCTCAATTTTCTAGAGTTATACGATGGCAGCCCACTGTATATTTCCAACCACAAATGCCTCGAGTACAGAATGTCAATTAAAGACTGGCACCCCGGTCAGATACGCGGCTCTGAGGTTAACTGTAAGTGGCTAGAAAGAAAAAAAGGACAAAAAGGTAAGACCCATTGAGAATAACCGCAATGTCTGATGATACTTCGATTATCCGAGCTTCCGGAGTCCGCCAGCGGCATCACACTTTGCGTATTACATATTGTACGATACGATACACGGGATATCAGTTATTCTCCCAAGCTAAACTTCTAGTTGCGGGAGAGCATCGAAGATCTACTGTAACTATTATAGATATATTGAGCACAAGATATCTTGGTGTCGTATCGGAAAGGAATTAAAAGTAAACTAAAGCCACATTGAGCCGTGTTGACTCAATACTTTCTGGACCAACAAGTTAAAATTACAGTAGTTGTGGCATGACTAAAGAATCTCACGTTGTTTACAAAGAAAACAAGAATTATACAATATATACCCCTCTACTTGCTCTTACATATCTAAAATAGCTGAAAAAGACCCCCTGCCAAGTTGTGCACCTTTACCCAGTCTATAATCCTAGACCCTTGGTATAATTCATAAGAATATATATCTGAAATTGATCTACCCACGACTTCCCTCTGTACCAGTTGCTTCAAGACGGTGTCTCGGAAACCAAGCTTTGACACACAGGAGGTATACGTCGATCATACTTCAGACGCCATTTTGCGGACGGAGCTTTTACGGTGTGAACTTGGGTACTCGTTCTTAGAACTGTTTATGTTTTCCATCCCTGCTTGGCTTGACATGAACCATGCATCAGTGTTCAGGTGATGACAAGCGTCTTGGGCATCTACTACCTTACAAACAGCCAACAAGAATGACAGTTGACAGTCTTTGTCATATTATATAAGCCCAACTCTTGGCTGTATTGCAAATTCACACTAAATGCAACCATGGCGTCTCTTGTCTCTTGTCTTTGCGGGCCGCCCACTATGGGGGAAAGCTGCCCACCATTAGCAAACTCACTTTAACATAGACGGTTACGCAAGCTAGCCAGCTGGTATGTAGCGGGTATGCTTACATCCATTGTCTCCCAGTTTGTATGTCTCAGACATTCTTGCATAGTCGAATATTCCACATCTGTCTGATGAAGATCAAGAACCCCCCACGAGAAATATAACCTTCCGGACGTACAGTTTTCAAGCACACTTTACCCCACGGATGTTCACCCATGACCCTACTAAACTCTACTAAACTATACTAAACTCTACTAAACTCTACTGGGGCACTTGCGGGCCCAGAAAGTCCGTTCGCTGACCCAATTTGATCAAGGAGTCCGAAAGGTAGGAGAGCAACAAACAGAATTGCATCCCACCCCGGGGTTGTAACCTTCATTCAGATCGAGGCGGCTTTTCATTTTGTGCAAGTTCCGTTCCACCCCCTGCTAACGTTGTACCAGGTACGATTATCGTATTCCCATGTCACTGTCAATCGTACTTTCTGTCAATCTGTCAAATGAAGGCCCTGTCCATGTTGGGAAAGCCATACAAGTAACGGTTTCCGAGGAATCGTATCGGGTTAGTTGGTTCAGTCCGCTTGGTATGATATCCCACTCAGGTGAGTCCTTTGCTGAGAGTCATAAAGCAACATTCACTTCTACAGTTGGCTGGGCGCCATCGTATGTACACAAGATACACTTTTGCGAGAAACAAGGGTTGCAGGTAAAAACGGTAATATCCTCAACATTAACTCTCAGTATATTGCCAGATGTGGGCAGAAGTAAGCGAAAGAGGTTCGAGGAAGGTGGGCGTGTCAATAAACAGAATCTGTCATATGCACAAGTCGATTCGAGCGTGGTGCGGGGTAAATGTAAGTTAGTTTTTGTGCATGTTGTCTGAATACAGACATTGAACTGTTCATTGGGCAGTTGAAAGACGTTGAATGTCTGCCTTCGTTTTACATTACATTAACTGCGATATTTACTGCAATTTCGCTTTTTTGTCTTTTTTGTTTGGTTTTGTTAGTAAATTTTGTTTGTCATCAAATTGGCCACGAGGGATCCTCTAATTACCGGTACAGTGCAGTACCCCCCGGTAATTACGTCTCTCATTATACTGTTACGTACCTGGTATCATACAATAACACCTGAGTCAGTAGCTACTTGTATCGTACCGTATCGTACTGTGCTTCTGGGTATCGTTCAGGGCAGGGGCACTTCTATTTTCCCTCACCTCTGTTCGCCACTTGCGTAATTAGGCAGTTTGATTATATAATCTGGCCAATGAGATTTACAAAATTCGTCATAATAAGACGGTTGTTTCCCAGTGTATGCAACTTCCTCGACCGAATACAATGTGCGTAAGACAACTACAATGGTTATGGCACTGGTATCGTACATCAGTTTGGCCATTGTTTCGCAGATTTAAATTAGGTCTCTTGATGTTTGTATGACCAGTCAGAGCAATGGCAGAGCACTGTATTTTTATATTCCTATAAACGTGAAATTAACATACTGTGGTGTTCAATTGATATGACCCTTCTGGAAGAAATCAGCCTCAACTTTATGGGTCTCGTATTCCGCAGTTTTTACAAACGTGCCCACGTCGCCATGGTAATTAAATTAATTACGGCATTTTCGTGTTTTTTGAGATGCATTTCCATCCCTTTATTATTAACGTGTGGCAACGCGTGAACCATCAACCTTGATAAAGTGAACAGAAAAGAAGATGGAAAATGTGAGATTTTTTCCCTCGCTTACTGGAAATTATGTTCCTAATATAATTCCGCTTCTCTTCCCTCATCCACTACGCCATAATCGTGCTGGTCGCCTTTTTGTCAGAGCCCATACACGTGACCAGAATAAAGTTCGCCTCCTGGTTGTGGATTCACTGTCACTTTCGTTCGATAACACAACATCAGCACACATCACACGCCACACAAACACATACAAAAATGGTCACCCTTGTTTCTTCAGATGGCGTTTCCTTCAACGTCGACCAGAAGGTCGCTTCCCGATCTGCTCTCATCAAGAACATGATGGAGGATATTGGAGAGGATGCTGGCGAGATCCCCGTCCCCAACGTTTCCTCCAACGTGCTCAAGAAGGTCATTGAGTACTGCACCTACCACAAGGACGACCCCCTTCCCCAGAGCGGCGAGGATGAGGGTACTACTGCTGCCGACAAGAAGAAGAGCACCGTCATTGATGACTGGGACTACAACTTCCTGCAGGTCGACCAGGAAATGCTTTTCGAGATTATTCTGACCGCGAATTACCTGGATATCAAGCCCCTTCTTGATGTCGGCTGCAAGACCGTCGCCAACATGATTAAGGGCAAGACCCCCGAGGAGATCCGACGAACCTTCAACATCGCGAACGACTTCACTCCCGAAGAGGAGGCTCAAATCCGACGAGAGAACGAGTGGGCTGAGGACAGATAAGTCTGGGGTGGATCTTAATTATATATTTAACGTCAATTATGCGGTTCGCTGAGCATTTTAATGGATGCACTTTTGTAGCTGATGTTTCCATGCTGGGTATCGTATATGTACAAGTATTACATATGGGTCAGTTAGATGCTGCGGAACCGGCATGAGACAGACGAGAGTGAGTTGATTGCTGTCCTGACTAGATGAGTAGAGCCGTGGAATTCCTACGCGTTTATTGTTTCCCGGTCTCCGCAAATGTTTTTTTTTTTTGATGATTTCTATGTGGTGGCGATATTATGATTACAGTGATTGTCTGCCCCAAAAGTGTGGGGGTGATTTCTATGAGAGCAAGGTCCGAGGTTCTGTTATTTCCAATATTGCAGGATTGTTAAACGCCATCCTTACAGTAATTGTACTCGTATTTGTACCAATTTTGAAAATGTTGTTGCTCTAAATATTCAATTGTATCATTGGCATTGATCTGAAGAGGCTGGAGAGGTCCTTCCCCTGTCATGGGGTAGCCAACAAATGACGTGGACGAACACAATCGAACTTAGACTCAGCAGAGACAGACTAAAACCTCAGAAGTCGCAACACCAAAAAAGACGTAAAATTACTGTACTGTAACTGGTATTTTTAAGGCCCCAGAAAGATAAGACACGCAAAGAAACGAAAAAAATGGTCCCTAGCAGGATCGAACTGCTGATCTTCGCGTTGCAAAGAGGCTAATTTCTTATTAGCACGACGCCTTAACCAACTGGGCCAAGGGACCGTTTTTCTTGCTCAGAAAAGTCTAGGATTAATCTAACCTTTACTAGGAAATGTCACGTGACGCAAAATTCAAGATTTTTGAGCTCCATTTTCTCCATCAATATAATAGTAAATGGGAGCAGAGTTTTTTTAATGGATATAGAAAAGAAATGGCTATATTATTGTGCCAATTTTGTTCCTTTATTGCTTGTTCAGGGCATCGAATTCCCCTTCTGAAAAATGGCCGTCATTTGAGATTCCTAAATTTGCAGCTAACAAGATACATCCACGAAAATGGACGAAAAAATCAGCAATCGAGAGCTTCCAAGTTACATATATTTTAAGCAAGGAAATTTCACTTAGCTACCGGTTTCACTTCTTTATATCTTTATTGAAACTGAGACTGTAATTACTATGGACTTTTCCAAACTGCTGTATGAGTGACCCTGAAATGCTACTGATCAACCCTCAAAGAAACCCCCTGCAAGCAACTAACCGGTCCATAATTGAGCTACAAGTAGTGTAGATACCGCAAGGTATATTTTGTACAGTATAATACATTGCTATATACAATTAATCACCGTGAAGTGGTTACTTCTTGGCGATCTCATCAGAGACAGTCTTGAACTCCTTCTCAATCTTCGTGGTCCATGCCTTCTGCAGATCTTCGAACTTCTTGTCCTCTCGCTTAACCACGTCCTTTCCGATGGACTTCTGGTCAGCCATCTTCTTGTGGTCCTTCTTGAAAGCGTCTCGGATGGAGGCAAGACCCGAGGACAGCTTCTTGTCGGCCTTGAAGGCGTTGTAAAGAGCCTTGAGCTCCTTCTGCTGCTCAGCCCGGCTCTCAGCAGAGGGAGGGGGCAGAGGGATGTTGAGAATCTGAGGAGAGTTGGCCTGGGGCTGGGGGTTCATGTTCAGATCAGAAGCCAGGATGGAGGCGGTGACCTGCTTGGTGTGACTGGGGTCGTAGACAGAAATGGAGAGAGTTCGGCCTCCCTTGAGGGCCACAGAGGCAATGTCCTTGACCTGGTACACCTCGTCCTTGCTGATCTTGACCTCGATGTTGTTGATGAGGTCGGGGGAGTTGTTACCGGCCTTGATCTCCTTGGCCTTGGAAACAAAGGCAGCCACGGACTTGGAAGACAGATCCTCGAACTTATCCCACTCAATCATGAACAGGTCCTCATCGACAGCCTCTTCGGTAGCAGCCTTGGCAGCGGCCTTGGGCTCCTTACCGCCCTTCTTCTTCTTGCCCAGAGACACGGGAGTGGAGGAGAAGGTCACGGTCTGGGTTCGGAGCACGGGTCGAATGCATAGTGCTGGTGTGACGGTTTGATGGAGAGCTGCTGCTCGGAGAGCCTGGCTTCTGGCGGTTCTCAAAAACATGTTTGTGTGGATATGGATATGGTGATGCGATGTGAGGTCATGTACTCACAAAGTAAGCTTTATTTTCATGCACTGTGAGAGTGAGGCATGTATGTCATGTGTGTGATTCCTAGTGAGGGGGAGGATGCGTCGAGTGAAACAAGGGATTATGATGATTATATAAACACCGGGAATGGTTGTTTAATTTGCTATGGACATTCGAGACACGCACCCCTCTTGTGTTTTGCTGTGAAACTGCCCAGATCTAGGTTCAGGCTACAAATGTCGTAAGACTAAAAATGAAGAACCGAATGGGACAGTTGGAACACCACATCACACCTGGATAATTATCTATTGCACCAGTTCTTACAATATACCCTACAAAAATTGATGCCCGATCAGTTGCATATACCAAATATTATACCACATGCAGAAGCGTCACCCATAACCAATGCATTGGATACTCCATTCTATATACCGGCATATCCCACTAGCCAGGCAGGAACTAATTACTGTAGCTAGCTAAGTACTGTAGCATGAGTTTTACAGTGAAGCTCATCTCCTCAGGCAGTTCGTGTTTGTATCACTCTAATTCTTACACTGTACTTACTCTTATTCCAACACACAAGCTAGTTACTGTAAGTGTTACAGTGTACACACACATGACATTCGCTCTGTACCAGGCACCTCTTGCTCCACTCGCTATGGACCCTCAGCCCCAAGGAAATTACTACGAACGATCCAGAAAAAGAACCTCATCTACCGCCTTTGTCCCCTCCGTCCTGCTTCTGTCTCCGTCAGACCTCCCTCAGTCCTCGTCTACAACACAAAACGCAGGTCTCCGTGGTTCCATCCGCGGATCAATCCGTTCTTTGAGGGGATCACTACGAATACACAAACAGGAGGCCACGCTTCCCATCGTTCAAACGGTTCCACTCCAACGGACAGGGACACCTCTACAGGCGCCTGCCATCAAAACACCTTACAACGCAGTTCTGTCCGGTGCCACTGTCTTTGAGGACCAAAAAAGTGGAGCCCCAACTATTGCCTCCACAGTCGCATCGACTCGAATCTTCCACACACCCGGAACAGGTGGTAGTGCCTTAGTGGCTTCCGCCGCCGAAACATCCAGAACAGCCCGCACAGGTCTCGTTGATAACGGAGCATACTCAGGTGAGACTGCCAAAAGCGCCGTCGGTCCGAAAGACAACTCGGTCACAAACAGCAGCAGAACGCAGTCACCAGCATTCTCAGGGAATATGCAGGAAAGTATATATTCCCCGTACTCTTCCGCCATTTTGTCAGGCTTTGAAAAATCCATGGTCTTCAACGACCCTGAGAAGTCAGCCGCCGAACTCCACCCGAACATCGACTCTCAACTCCTGGCAGTATCGCCGAAAACACCGTACAGGACTAGGTCTCCTAGACCCACTGCCCTTCAGGACATGCAGCATCCGCCTCAAGAAGTCATCGCGTCTCCTATGTCCTCGGCTATCTTGAAATCAGCTATGCTCCAGCCAGATTATCCTGGAAATTCCGAGAACACTGATCCAGAACTGACAGATATCATGCTCGACAGCGGATCTGCCCCACTTGAGGCTGAGTCTGATCCCGTATCTGGGGAGGACAATGAAGAAGAGCTCGGTATTGCCAATCTGCTGTTCCTGGATGGGTCTGACGAATTTGACTACACGCTGGATACATTTCCCAGGATGTCCAGCCTGAATAACGAGGGTATGCAGAAAAACTTGACCCCCATTGTCGAGGTTGACTCCGCCGCTGCCGTAAGCATGACACACAAGGACCAGGTCGCCGTTCTTTGTAACACCAACGATATGCCCCTTTATCCACTGCCTGTCCAACGCTCCCTTAGTCAGGTGTCGAATGTGGAGATTGTGCAAAATGTTACCATTGAGTCAGCAAGTGGCGCGGTGTCCATTTCCACTTTTGGAGCTTCCCCCATCACCCCCAAGGATAGGGCTCTCATGGAAGAACGTCGAAGTCAGTGTCTTCAGGAGCTCATTCTCTCTGAGGAGAGTTACCTAAGTTCTCTGAGAATGCTGGCAAACATGTACTTTGCTACGATAGAGTCTTGCAATGCATTGGGAAAGGAGGCTGTTGCTCTCTTGGAGAATGACACACGATCTCTCATTGAATTTCACCAGGAGTTGCTGGATGACATTCAATCTGAGTATCCCAACATCACCATCTCCAATAAACCTGCAGCCCCCACCCTTCAGGTTAAAATCACCCCTGCTGTTAATGACTTCACCAGAGCTGTGTGGACTTCGTTGAAGGATGTTCCTCCTAGCAATCTGGAAAAGCTGGGATATCGTGATGGAAAGTGGATCAAACCTGCCCTTACAACCCTTTCGCCACTGTTTGCAGCCAGAATTAGTCAACTTGTTGCTGATAAGGTGAGTTTCTTTTTTTTTTTTGTTTTTGTTTGATACCTTTTATTTGATACCTTCATATTAACTCAGGCCATCAGTCTCTATCTTTACGAACAGTACTGCATCAACTACGACGCTACCATTGAGTTGTTGCGTTCCTACCGTGACACTGGACGTAACGAGCGTTTTTGGGTCAAGGGCTGCGAGAACTTGTTGAATGCTGCACAGCACGACGGTAGAAGAAAAGACCTTTCTCTCCAGAGTCTAATGATTATCCCTGCCGCGCGTATCAGTAAGTACAAGCTCCTACTGGAGCAGCTCGCCAAGAACACCTGCCCGGTTGAGGAAGCAGATTCGCATGCTGTGATTCTGGACTCTTTGGAAAAGGTAGAAGACAAGCTTCGACAAATCGACCACAACCACCTTGTCGAAAGATTTCGGCGACAGTCTCATATTCTTTGGAATAGTCTTTACTTCAAGAGCGAGCTGCCGTTCAGCGTTCAGTATTTCGGACTTGCTATTCTTTGTGGTGCTCTCAACATCACCTGGATGGGCCCTGATGGTTCCATCAAGTTTTACTACATGGGGTGTTTCCTGTTCAAGTCGTACTTGATTTTGGCCAACGTCACCAACCCTGAGGGTCGTTTTTACGTGAAGTTCATCATTCCCCTTCACTGTTGTCGAATCGAGAACCCCATCAACTCTGTCGTGGGACTTCAGACATCCAGCCCTCTGACCAAGAAGTTGATTTTTGAGCATGACTTTGGTCTCTACGAGATTCTTTTGACCGCTACCACGGTGGAAGAACTTAAGACATGGCAAGAAAAGCTGGAAGTACAGATTCTATCCATTAACGGAGTCTACATGTGGGATTTCAAGGCATCCGACATGAGTCTCCAAGGCTACAACAGTGCCTCACGGGTTCCTCACATGAAACCCCTTTCTGTGGCTTTTCAAAAACGCTCCCGATGGCGAAACTTCTTTGGCAGCTACAAGAATGGTTTCAGTGATCCTCTTGCTCTTCAGCTCAAGATTCAGCACTTCTACGTTGATGGAGACTTGGAATCCAATTATGGTGCTCATACAGCAGCTACGCGTGATGAGAATGATGGTATCAAGTGCGAAACAATTCACATTCGGCGTTACGCTCGGTTGGAGGCAGAGAAAGCTCTTGGGATTATATGGAGCATGGACGACCTGCCCCTGATCCCATCCCGCAATGCTGACGAGACCTACCAGCCAATCTACAATGTACGTAACATGGTACGGCGTGTGGCGTCCATGAGATCTACTCTCAACCGGAGCGGCACCCGGGCTGGTCAGTGGCAGGGCGGGTCTGTTCGAGGCGTCTTTGCAGGAAATCGAAGTCGAAGTCTTCCACATGATAACGTCAGTGCCAAGGATTATTTCAGCAAGTACAATGTTAGCAGTGGGACCGATGAATTCTTTGATGCACTGTCTCATGCTCGAAGTGTTTGGGCTAGCACTCCTCATGATGACATGGCCCGAAGTTCTCGATTCCCTAATATTCGGCTAGCAGGCGAGCGACTTCGTCGTCTGAAGACCCGAATGTGGAAGCATCATTAAGGTGCCAGCCCAATTAAATTACAAAAAAGGGATGTATATAGCTCTAATTAAAATGTGGATGGAAAATGGATGATTGAAGTGTTGCAATGTTGCAACTACGGAGCAGAATTGATAATATTAAGTGGCGGTATAGTTAAAACTCTAACGTGATTGCGATTAGGTTAAGCCTTTACGCTAAGGGACAATACCTAAACCTACATTTCTAGATAGAGAGCAATCGGGCGTTTAATACATAGCGAATTAACTCTATTTTGGCTAGTGCTGCCAAATGGCGAAACCCCACACGACTATCTGTGGAGGTCACGGGAAGACTTCGGGGGTTCTACAACGAGGAGTGTGAATGTTTCAAAGGGCCATAAAATTTCATTAAAAACTAAATCATGACAGGAATGTTGGACCTGAGTCCTATGCAGGGCAATTGCGTGCTGACATTGAATGTAGCAGCATGCCTTGTTGCTCAATGCGACATTGCATCGACCACTTCACAGAAGCAGCCGAGCACGAAGGGCATTGAGCACATAAAAGATGGGTGTGAATTGATCGGATCGAAAGAGTTTATACGGTCGCGGTTAATGCATTGACAGAAACATCTTAGTGAGCAACTCGGGGACCGTTGGAGGCATTGGTGGTACCGAACTTGCCGCCGAGCTTACCGGAGCCCTTGGCCTCACCCTCTCGGAGAATCTTGGGGATGATGTCATCGATCTTGTGGGTTCCCCAGTCGGTGTCGAGCTGGAGGTTGGAGGGCTCGTTGAGCTCACCGTTGACACCCTGGTTGCCGGTGGTCCAGACCTGGTAGGCGGCGACAACGTTGATGATGGGGATGGAAGAGTCGGTCTTCCACTTCTCGTACTGCTCCTCGTTGGAGACGAAGACAACGTAACCGTTCTCACAGATTCGGTCTTCGTACTGGGGCTGGTAGTAAATCTTGATGTTCTGGGACATTGTTGTTTGTGTGATGTGTTTTTGTAATTGATGAAGGTAATCATGGGGACCCGTGGGTCTTTATATAATAACCCATGGGCAGCAAACGAGGGGTCCTCATATCCGTCCACTTAAGGTTGCTCTCTTTGTGTGCGTCGGTGGTGCACCCAGTGCGTCTCCATGCGCTTCTGGGGAAGAGTGTGGAACATGAGGCCAGAAGCCACGAATATCATTGGAGAAAAGAGGCAGGTGGAACAAGCGGGGGATATGACCAGCGCCTTAAAAATGTGGACAATTGCATTATCGCCACACACCGGGCGCACTCCTCATGAATTGTGATTTTATCTATGTACCTAACCATGTTTCAATGTGCTGTATAATAGTACTGGTGACTCCACTAATCGAATGTTAAACTTAGATGAACCATCATCTGCAGGTATGACCGTGGCAGTGTATCATAGTGAGGACTGAACCAACCGTTGTGGGCGGCACGTGACTAAAGTAACTAGTGTTGGAAAAATGCCCTGCGATCAAAGTGAAGTAAACTATCAATGTCCCAGTTATTTAATCTCGTATTTTCCCGTCAATTGTCTTTCTGGGGTCTCCAAATCAGAGGCCGCCCTCACAATGCACCCTACGTGTACTCGATAGTCATGTGAACCCTATTGGATTGGAATCTCTTAGAAGGGTGTGTAACCGTTCCTGAAAGCCAATTTGCAAAAAGAAAACATGATTTTCTCTCCAAAACAAAAAAGAATGTTGGTATTCACTCCAGAATCGATAGCTGGATGGTGTGCAGTCGGATCCCCCACACCTACATATGATGTTATGGCTCGTAGAAGCTCTTCGCATGAACCAATTACTATCCCATTGCTCCACAGTGCAGCATACACGCACAGTTGAGAGCAAGTATGGACTGATCATCGTCGGTGGGTCTGTGGTGGATTCCAGAAGGTGAGTGGAGCCGAGTAAATGCGTGCACCTGGAGTGTTAATGGTGGTTGGACTGTCATGGTCGTTTCTGTGTTTCTACGGGTACTGTACGAGTATACCGCCTCCAATTGTCCATTGTGACGGTGAAGGCAGTGACAACGGCTACTTGTAGCTGAGCCTCAGGTTTGGGCATGTCTCTGTGATGGAAAATGTTTGGGTTTTAATATACTTGCAACCCGCCGACATAAAGCTATAAATATACCACACAGGCGGCTCTATGCCAAGCGTGGTCTCCACCAACTTCATGTGAGTGGAATGGCAGGCACCCGGTTCATATAGCAGGTTTAATTACAATCTCTCGGTTGGGTGAAATTAAGAAACTAAAGGGTCTAAGATGGTTTTTTGACAGGTCGCTTGTCTTCAGCGACTGATAGATTAACTGCACTCCGCGATTTGTAAATGAATGAACAGAAAAGGCATTCCCATTAGCAACAGAAAAGACCATTTCTTCTTATAGAGCTGCGTATTAAACGTTGATCTGTGCACCACAAGTGCCTGTATAAAACTCCCTTCCCCCCACTGTCTCATCTAAAGACACGATGTTGGTGCATCTCCCGTCACCAGTTCCAGTTAGTCAGCGAAATGAAAAGGGAAAAAACTTGCAAATTTCTTTTTGCAAGTGGCTACCTGAAAAAAGCAATAATTATGCTGCTTCTGGTTCAAAAACGTCATTTCACTCAAATTGGGTCTACCAGTATCAGTAGCTACATGGCAAGAAAACAATTGCATCGCTCCTGCTTGGAAGGCCAACATTCGAAAAATATCTTCCTCGTGACTTGTGCGCTAACGAAACACTATTTCGTCTTTAACCCCACAAAAGAATAGGGTATGCCGGAATAGAGCAGGCAGTCGTATCAATGTACCAGGTAGGGCTGTGAGGGGATGACAACAATTTCCGCGGGTGTGTAGACTCGATTCTGGGCACCGATAGATAATTAATTACCCCCATCAACAGGGAGCGATCTAAAGGCTACCATCTAGTCATCTCACATATGTAATGCTGGGTTGTACAAAATCGTGGCATGCACAATGGCCATCTGGTTCTCGTCGCAACACCTCGTGTAATACACAGTCTGAGTGACACCTCCTCAAATTGGTTATGTTAACAGATGGGTCGACCTGGAATTTTTACCCCAGTTTCACATAGAAGGTTTCTAGTAGTCCCAACCAATAATAAGCTTTGTAGGGGTCGTTTGGCCTTGTCTGTTTTGGTCGATTTAGCGTTCTGTTGTCACATGACTCCCTTAGGGTTAGCCCTAATGTCCCAAACGGGACAGAACCACGCTCGAACCCTCGCACTTTGCAAAGAAACTCTGGCCCAAGTCAAACTTCCCCCAAGACCGAACGACACACCCATACACAACATGTCTGCCGCCCTTAAGATCATCAAGCAGGACCCCTCCGAGCTCGAGCTCCAGGTTGCTCAGGCCTTCGTTGACCTCGAGAACTCCTCCCCCGACTTCAAGTCCGAGCTCCGACTTTTCCAGTTCAAGTCTGCTCGAGAGCTTGAGGTCTCCGCCGGCAAGAAGGCCCTCGTCATCTTCGTCCCCGTCCCCGCTCTCCCCGCTGTCCACAAGATCCAGCAGCGACTCACCCGAGAGCTCGAGAAGAAGTTCTCCGACCGACACGTTGTCTTCCTTGCTGAGCGACGAATCCTCCCCAAGGCCGGCCGAAAGCACCTGCCTTCTCAGCCCCGACCCATGTCTCGAACCCTCACCAAGGTCCACGAGGCTCTCCTCGAGGATCTCGTTTTCCCCACCGAGATCATTGGCAAGCGAGTCAAGTACCAGGTTGGTGGCTCTCGAATCCAGAAGGTCTTCCTCGACTCCAAGGACTCCACTTTCATCGACAACAAGCTCGAGTCTTTCCAGTCTGTCTACAACAAGCTCACTGGCAAGAAGGTTGTCTTTGAGATTCCTGCCAACCAGGGCGAGGTCTACTAAATCTACCCAGTTTGTTAATGTAGATAAAAAATGGCGTGTTGCCGTGCATATTTAGCAGGTTAAAACGTAAAAATAGATGATGGTATGGAAATTTGCTTGTAGTGACTTGAGTTGTGAGCATTGTAGTTCCTATTCTTTCAAGGTGTATGGCGATTCTACCAGTAATACGGTGTTTGTTTTTGGTGTTGTTTTTGGTGTTGTTTTTGAACATCATGTGCACCATCGTCCACATCACCAATCGTCACCCATCTCAGGACAGAAGGTACCCAAGACTACTTGCAGAATTTCATTTCTGTCACCTGTCTTAGATTCTCTCAGTTATGTCTCTAATTACTGTTATTCTGGGCCTAATATTTGTATTTATTTGTTTTCCATACATACGACATGTGTCGATATCACGAGAATTTCTTGAGTCAAATTTTTCATCAATTTTCAACAGACAATGTTCACCATTTTTCACCCAAATTTCACTTGTGAACTTTAATCGTGTCACCTCCTTCATATCGGATTTAAGTTTCCCCATTGGGGTAAACTCCGAACATGAATGGCGAGAAAACATCGAAAGGCATGTAGGACATTGTAGTTAGTATCGTACCAGGCATCATTATATATAGCTCGGTAGAATTTGACCTCATCTGGCAATTACAATAACGATTAGCTGAATAACTTATATGAATATATGACTACTTCATATTCCCATAGATCTTTCCTGGAGCTGTAGACGACAGCTGAGGACGCGCAGGGTACGGTCTGAACGAGTGTTCCTCGTCTTTCTGGCCCCTTCGCTTCACCTTCTGCTCATCCACGTACTTGTTGAACTCGTAGATGGACGCTGCACTTCCTGAAGTTTTGGTCGACGACGACGACTTGGATGACGACGAAGACACGTTGGATCCAGACGACTTGTGCTGCTGGAGACCTTCGAATGGGTCCGCTCTGGGCGTGGGGGGAAGTTTGTGGATATTTTGCTTCTCTTGGTTTTGTTGTTGGACTGTGACAAGCACGGCCTTTCCTAGGGTGAAGGCCATGTATCCGACGGCAGCAATTGTCGCCCACAACATTATTGTTTTGAAAAGCCATGCTAGCCAAGACGATCCTTGGTCAACCGCCTTTTCCAGAGTGGGTCTGATTGCAGAGATGCTAAGACCTACGGCTAGGCCGAGAGCGAAGGCGGTGGAGACGGGGGTGATATAAGAGGGCAATTGCGAGCCCATGTTGGCTACTGTCATGGTTGGTGGTGTTGAATTTGATGGTTGTTGTTGGTCTACTGGCGAGCTGGCTGCTCCAACTGACTTTGATCGGCCCTTTGAAGATCTAGGCGTGTCTGTGTCTAGATGTAGAGGGGGTTTTGGTGAAGATTTGTGCTCGGCAAAGGATCCAAATTCTTTGGTTTGTTTGTCTTTGACTTCTCTGAGTTCTCTTTGGTTCAGGTCTCGAAGATCGGAGAGGCTGGGTAGAATGTCCGGGTTGGAGCCGTTAATGTGTTCTTCCTTGGGCGAAAAGACCACTTTCCGTAGAGGAGACGGCGAGCGAGAGCGGTTGGAGTTGTTGGAGTTGGATCTGGAGCGGGGCTCTAGTTGCGGGAACCGGAGTGCCGATTTCGGAGTGGTCGGGATAGGAGACTGTACTGGCGGAAATGGCAGGGTGGGAGATTGGGCGATTTTGGGCGATTTCTGCGGCGAGCGTTTAGGTGGAGGCAGAACCGGAATGTTTGCAAAAGACCTGTCAGGTGTAGATGGAGAGTCTGGAGTCGTCATATTTCTCTCTTTTCTTTTTAATTAATTTGCGGTGGACTCTGGCGTTTGCAGCAGTGGCTTGTTGTTTTTTGATTTGGCGTGTACAGTATGTCTGATAATATCTGCACAATAGCACGTCTGGTCAAGATGCAGTGCTGGTGGCGTAATATCCGGGGGTGTATGGAGTCAAATGTTGGTTAGAACAATGACGATGCAATGAGACGAGGAGGGGCGTTGACTTAGGGCGTGGTAGGTTTAATGACGCTGTGTGTGAGTGTGTATTGAGAGTCGGGGGTGTGTCGTATGTACAGGTGTGGTGTCGTGCTGGGGAGACGTATCGGACGGACCGGTCAATGCAATGTGGATAATTTCAGGCGAAAATGCAAACGTTGGAGAGTGAAACACCTGGGAAAGTTGGATCAGATATTCCTCGTATCGGCAGATGGGGAGAGAAGAGAGAGGTTGAAGATGAGTGGGACAGTGCAGCTATGAGGCAGAGATGGAGGAGATCAGTTGGGTTGATGGAGGGTGGAAGATGTGCTATTGATTTTTGGCGGAATGCAGATATAAGTCTTTAAAACTGTCTTTCGCGGGTGCTGTACAATGTCCGGTTTTTTTCTCTCAAAACACGCGTTTGACGTTGTTGGCCATATATTTTTAACCCTGGTCCAGCCCGCTAGCTTTACAGGGCTTTACATGGTCGGGTGAAGGTTATCAGGCGACAGGTTGGTAGGAAAACAGTGCTTCCAAGTAGAGCACGAGTTGGAGGAGAAATTGGTAAAAATAGTGGTAAATTGATACCATCAGTTGACTCTGTAGCTTTTCTAGCCCCTTATGCCCAGGTATTTGCTACTCTCCTTATATCACATCGTGCTACTGTATGACCCTGTGTCAAGTCACTGTACTGGCCATTACATGGTCAAACTCTAATTGACCACAAGACATACCTATAAGTGACGATACATGGCGTGGAAGGTGGGTTTTTTTGGCTGTCATATTCATTGGGTCATCGTTTTAATTCTTTATCCATCTTATTTAGGCCCGCCAGTCCGCCCCTTCGTCCAGTATAACCGTCACCTAAGCCACTTGTTTGGGCCCTTCCAAAAGCGGACGCTATCAATGTAATCTGAACTCAAAAATATGTCTGTCCAAACACCACACTATCACCAAGTTTTTTTGCAATCCCCACGACAGCTGTGTCAGGTACAATTGACATATCGGACACAGGCGCCAATCACACAGCAGTGCACAGGCACAGACGCAACAAACGCCCACGAAGCACAAAACCACACACTCGGCAGAAAAAACTAAATAATGGACTTCTCACTACGATCCCCCATGAAGCATGGCTCGGCCTTTGGAGTAGCCTCGCCTTCTATGTCGCCCTCTGTGTCTGACGCCCTCATGAAGGAAATGAACGACCGGGCCCAGCAGATTGTCGAGCAGGGCGACAATGGGTCCCCCACAAAACGAAATGCAGGCCCTTCAGCAGCAGCAGTAGCAGCCAGCTTTAGATCTCAGACCACGCCGTCTCGAAGATCTACACGGACCACCAGTCGGTTTGGACGAGCCCACCAGCGCTCCTTCAAAAACATGGACTCGATCAGCAACCACTATGCTGCCCAAAGAGACCGGGCTGCAGCTGAGGGTGAGCGAATGGAAATCTACGACGACGCAAAGACGCCGGAAACAAACGTGGACGGAAGCAGACAACGAGATGTGGTTTCGTCGGCGGCAAAACGACGAAAAATCAATATCTTTGGCCGAAAACTCGAATTGGCACACACACAACTGGGCTCTCCTACCAAAGAAAACATGGCCCCGGTTTCTCCGGCTAAAGAGCTGGCAACCCTACGGTCTCCAGAAAAGATCCATCCCGAGAAACTTAACCAGGAGAACCTGTCTCCTGTGAAAATCAATACCCTTGAAACCTCTTCTCCCATCAAAAAGTCTCCCTCGAAGGTGGCAGACTTACATCTTTCAAAGGAACCTGCATCTACAGCTTCGAAACCCACCGCTGCAATCCCCCCTTCTCACTCGCTGAGACATATGAAGTCCAAAACCAACATGTCCAGACCCCCCACTAAACCTGTGGGCTTCTCTTTGAGCACAGACAAGCGTGCCGAAAGAACCATGTCTTCGAGTACAAGCACCAGATCTGTCTCCGACAGCTCTAGACTCCCCTTGAGCCACTCTCAGAGCACCAGATCGCTCCGAAGCAACTTCACATCTTCATCTTCATCTTCATCTTCATCATCCTCTACCAAGGCTCCCCCCACACTATCTCCCTCAAAGAGTACCCCTTCACTTTCTGGAGCTGCCGGCAACTCCAGACTCCGTGCGCCTACGGTTCGAATGCCCCCGCTGGGAGGTGCTCGAAAAGTGTCTGCCAGTGAACCGTCCACAGGAACACCCATGGCCGCCCCTTCTCTCCCAAAATCCAGCACCACATCTAATTTGAACTCAACCGTTCGACGTCCTTGGAGATGAGTTTGCTAATTGCTCGTACTTCCAGATGTCCGTGGGACCATACTAACCACATACTAATAATACCATGACATTGCGTTGTTTTTTTTTTTTGTTTTTTTTTTTGTTGTGCGTGCTTTTAATGGCTGTTTTGACGTTAAGGACAATGTTACACTGGCAAAAAAAACGAAACCAGTACAGTAGAACTAATAGTTATATGGCGGTTGTGCTTGCATATCACGACATTGTGTAGTTTAATTTATTCTAGAACTGACTGGTGGAAGCTGTCATTGTTACCTGGCACACACAGGTATCACAAATGACAGTCATCACCCAGTACGATACTCGTGGTTCACAGCTCATACAAAATACGCACCTCAGATGCACACCGCCACGAGCCGACACGAGGACGATAAACTTGTCACCGAAGTTTTTACTGTGCAAAGTTACACTTTCATAGTATCAAAAAAGGTATTTCAGCTTTAGATTATTAAAGCGTGTTTGTAGATCGTGTGAGGATACGAAGGAAGGGAAAAAAGGAGTCCATGGCACGTGACATTGCTAGCCTCCCAAAAAAGCGCCTTTTTATTCCACTAGTGTTGGTCTCGTGCCCTCTTTTTGTGCTTGTTCCAAGCGCCTTTTATTTCCTGTTTCATGATCCCTATGTCTATCGGACAGAAGGATGCACCTATATTGATGTGCTGGAACCTGATACAAGACCTGTAGCGGTACTGTAATATCATTAGGGTCTGGTAACAATAACTGTTGATAAATGTTAAAATTTTCACGTTCTGTTTTTTTTTCTTTCCACTGTATATATGCTTATCTGTCAAACCCTGGACCAAGGGATCTATTTATCGCGTGACACATCCCACCACACCCCAGTCCATACAATATCGTATCGTACCTACCAACCGAGAAAGTAAGCAGAACAGCAGCAGCAGCAGTCGGTCAAAACCGGACAAACTCCGTTCTGATGACGTGGCCTTTTGGGGCTGGGGTAAATTTTTTTCTTCTTTTGAGGCCGAAAATAGACTGGACTGGGTGGCCCCAAAAAACAGTATATTCGTAGCCAATAGCCGGGGTTACAGAACACTGGGTGCAAAAGGGGAAATATTAAGGGGAGCAATAGCTCACGTGACCAAATTCTGCTCTTCGGAACCCCCACTCCATCGTTTTAAACGAACCGAGCGCTCCCATTCGCTGTCCAGATTCCCGGAGTCGCCCGATACACCTGCCCAAACAAGCAGCTAAACGCTAAGTTCCAGGTCAAACTGTATTTAGCATGCGTGTGTCCTAAACAGGATGCGTGTTTTGATAGGGGTATAAAAGTCCCATTTGCCAACTAAGACGAGCTTCAAGCGTGTCTGGAGACACCCATTGCAACGCATTCGGATGGAGACCCTCGCGGAGGTATCTACGAGACCCTAGGCCGTTGGTTTAATCATCTTTCGTTCAACCTTTTGGGTACGACAAACTTTAGCTTCGGGTCTCGGAATTGAATTTTTGGTGGTGAAATTGTTAAAACCTTATTTGTGAAAATTTTTGCACATGACTGGCGTGTTTGAAGAGCAGGTTTTCACCCCGGAGAGCTATTTGGAGACATAAATACGTGCGTATGGGGTGGAATTAGGTAGGGGGATGGTTTAATGTCCATATGCTGGCCTCAATCGCCCCAATATGGCCCTCTTCAGTGTCTCAGATAGCCCTGATTTACATTTTCTTTTTCAATTCAGAGTTTGGACACCTAAGATTTGAGGAAACCTTTTTTTGCAAAAGTGTCAAAACAGCGGCGGTAAAAACGGCTGAAAAGACAATTGATACCCTCTAGATACGGCGTTTGTGGTTGGAAAACGACTGGGAAAGCTGGCTGTGGAACTTTTTTCGGTCAATTCTTTCATATGGGGATTTTTCCGGCCCGTTTAGACGACCCCTGGGCAGCATTCCTCGCGCCTTACAGACCCTCATGTCCTACAACCCTCCTTCCCCCCAGCCACTTTATACATGCATACACATGGCATTGGACCAAGAGCAAATATATAAACCCCCCGGGGCCCATTTTTCTGACAGCCCCTCAAGCACACCAGTTACACAATGTCCGACTTCCTTGTTGACTTCATGATGGGCGGTATCTCCGCCGCCGTCTCTAAGACCGCTGCCGCTCCTATCGAGCGAGTCAAGCTCCTCATCCAGAACCAGGAGGAGATGATCAAGCAGGGCCGACTTTCTCGACCCTACTCCGGTATCATTGACTGCTTCAAGCGAACCGCCGCTGAGGAGGGTGTCGTTTCTTTCTGGCGAGGAAACACCGCCAACGTCATCCGATACTTCCCTACCCAGGCTCTTAACTTTGCCTTCAAGGATAAGTTCAAGAAGATGTTCGGTTTCAAGAAGTCCGAGGGTTACTGGATGTGGATGATGGGTAACCTTGCTTCCGGTGGTCTTGCTGGTGCCACTTCTCTTGCTTTCGTCTACTCTCTCGATTTCGCCCGAACCCGACTTGCCAACGATGCCAAGTCTGTTGGTAAGGACGGTAAGGCCGCTGGTGAGCGACAGTTCAACGGTCTGATCGATGTCTACCGAAAGACCATTGCCTCTGACGGTGTTGCCGGTCTCTACCGAGGTTTCGGTGTCTCCGTTGTCGGTATCATTGTCTACCGAGGTCTTTACTTCGGTCTCTACGACTCTCTTAAGCCCGTTGTTCTCGTTGGTCCTCTTGAGGGCAACTTCCTCGCTGCCTTCCTCCTCGGATGGACCGTCACCACCGGTGCCTCCACTGCTTCTTACCCTCTCGATACCATTCGACGACGAATGATGATGACCTCCGGTACCGGTGTCAAGTACTCTTCCGCCTTCGACTGCGGTGTCCAGATTGTCAAGGCTGAGGGTGTTGCTTCTCTCTTCCGAGGCTGCGGTGCCAACATTCTGCGAGGTGTTGCCGGTGCCGGTGTCATCTCCATGTACGACCAGATGCAGATGATCCTCTTCGGCAAGAAGTTCTAAGTTATCTACAACTGAACAGAAGAACATCTAATAAAATAAAAGCAAGTTGCATATTTAAACTACGTAGCGAGTGAGCCCTTTCACGGTTTCATGAGCATTTGATTTTGAAGTCTTGGTCGTAGCATCGCATCTGTATCAGTAGCCGTAGCATGACAACTTAGAGTACAGTGCGAGTAGCTACTCGTACCGGTGCAATACAAGCGGGTCACGTGCACTCAAGCCATGGTTTGTTCGCTGCAGACTTGTGGGATTCTTTTTCTTGCTCTATTATTCACAATGATATCATCATACAGCTGACACCAGTTAATAGTTCCGGGCAGGTATAACCTGTGTGTCGTAACTATAAAGGCGGGTGATCGACAGAGCTCAGCTGAGGGTGTCTGGACTATCAAGCTTCGTTGCTTGCGGTGTCGACTGGTGACGTTTGTATCTAGGCCCCATTGGGTATACCAGCCTTTCCGTATTGATCTGATCTTCAGGGAGGGCCATGGATCTCCGACATGTCTTTTTCACGCGACCCTGGACGGCTGAACTACCAAGGTGTATACGGACATTGCACTACAGTATCATACAGTACGAGTACTAACGAGGTGTTGAACAAGGGCATCTGATGCTCGTTAATCTCCCCTCGTTTAGTCACATTCACTCGCGCCACTTACGATTGGTACGATTGTATACGTGTCCGAATCTGTTGATAAGATCCTTTTTCCGGTGCTTTGTTGATTTTGATTGTGAGAGTGTGTTTCAAACGTTGCTGACTGCTGTTTATAAAGCATGGTGTGAGAACAGGAGACCCACCAGGCGAGACGAAACTCTCGTCGGTTAGTTGTCTCCACTCGTGTATGTTAATTGCTTTTTTGCGTGGAGGAATTTATCGGACATGTCTAAAAATGTACGATACCGTACCGGTACCGTCATGCTTGTATATGGCACTGCCTCCTTGTTTACTTGATGCACGGTCGGATAGGCCGGGCCCTATCACATTCGTACTCGTACAGGTACTCATGATCGGACGGTGCGGATAGGGTGGGCATGATCTGCTTCTCCCTGTGCTGCTGTGTACACCCACCTTCTATGATATGGTACATACGCATGGTACGTAATTGCCTTGTCTTGGTTTTGGGTGAATATCTATCTGTCGCTAAAGCTGCGCTCTAGGCACGTCGCGTAGTGGCTGACAGGCATGTCTACTCCCTGTTGACGCGTTTCAGGTACAAAATCCGAGATGTGGCACCATGCAACACTGTGTCGTGACCACCGCCCACGCAGCTATCCAACAAGTATGCCTCATCCTCAGCCGCCCCGTCTCTCGTCAGGCTCGTATTACTTGTACGCCGTAATGCGGCTAAACTCTCGATGTGACATTATTGTGGGGTAGCATGGAGCATTTTTCTTCGTTTGGTTGCATGCCGGGGTGGTGGCGTTGTATTGGATGCTGTTTCCGGTGTGGTGGTTGAAGTCGTATGAATATCACTACTTTGGTGATGATTGTTACAGTAATATCCGTCTTAGCAGGTCTTGACTATAACACGTCAGTATTCAACGGGCCTGGCAAAGTTTGACATCGGTTGGGTTTTGCATGGTGGGGACCGCTTCCGATCCGAAAAGGTTTTGAACCATCTTCTGTTGCAAGGACTAAATGGAACAACCATAGGGAAAAGCGTTGGGAGACTGTTGCAAAATATACTTGCAAATAACAGGGAGAGAAAATGGGACTCTGTTTGCCAAGCAGGGTCTCAAACAAAGGTATAGAACAAGAATAAGCAAAGAAAGCACACTCAAAAGCAGGTAGCTTTTCTAAGACAAATCCGGGTACACGTCTCTCGCACACCACAACACATCTGGCTGCTTCTTTTTTTCCATAATTTTTTTTTCCCTTTTCAAACAGCAACCTACTACAAGTGCGCCCTACCCCAACCCACCCTTAATCGGAGATAGGCAGCAGCAGAGTTTTGCATGGACTTAGTCAGAGGATTGTGCTGCAGGCTGCATGTAAAGTAGCTACGCCACCAAAAATCCTGCATGGGTGTAGTGGCTCTAGCCTGGTAGACAGATTTGGACCCCCCCCGGCGCGGTTAACGATTTACCACTACGTGCGTAGTCCAGACACAAGACCAAACCACTCCCCGAAACTCTCTGCGCAAACCTCCCTAGTAAATCGCGCCCCACTCCCCACCATCCACAAGTTATCAAGCCATCAGCTAAAAAGTCAATTTTAAGATCAAGAAGCGGGAATTGGCAAAGTTCATAAGGATAGTCCTGTCCCCCACAAGCTGTCTCTACACATACACACCACCACGCTCACCTCGCCATGGACGACGATACCGCCAAGAAACCGCGAGTGTCACGGGCGTGCGAGCCCTGCCGCAAGCGCAAAACCCGATGCGACGGCCAGAGGCCCAGTTGCAACAACTGTCTGGGCTCGGGACGAGACTGTATGTACACGGAGGTGGTGCACAAGCGCAAGGCTAAAGTGGCCAAGGAGACCAACTCGCGGTCGTCCAAGTCGAGGCTTGACCGGATCGAATCACTGCTCGACAAGGTGCTTCGGCGACTAGGGGACGAGCGGCTGGGCGACGCTGCAGACATTATCTTACGACACAACGGCTCGGAGTTTCCGTCTGGAAGGGCAACGCCCCAAAGTGACTCAGAATCTGAAAATGAATCGTCGGAAAACAGCGAGGACGAACCCCGAACCACCTCGAAAAACGAATCAACCTCCTTCATCTACCCGTTCAAGTCCCCCAGCTCGCTCCAGAGAGGAGACACCTTCTCGCATACCATGGAACGGTGTCAGGACCGAGCATTTGGCGGATCGTCCGTGTTTGCGGTCTTTTCACCCTCCGGCCTGCAATGGCTGTCTGATAGAGCAGGGTCACCGGGAATCAAAACTCACATGCTGACCGTCTTCACCAAGGTCTTCTCAAAGATGCATTTAAAACTTAGGGACTTTGTCGAGCCGATTCCGGAGCCGCTCCAACCTGGCTTGACCGAAGAGACCGTGGCAATCCTGACTAGCCATTTCTTCGACGCAGTCAACTACATTTCGGGAATCCTGGAGAGAGAAGACTGGAATCATATCGTCGCAGCCTACTTCAATAAGCCAGGATCGCGACCAAACGGATATGCCGAGCTGTACTTGTTCTGGACTCTCATGCTCATCACCACAGACTTCCTTCACTCTATAGCCGACGAGGTCGCTGGAATGACCAAACAGGACATTGTCTTTCTGAGAAAGACGGCCCTCGCCAACTCGCTCTTCTACTACACCCGCATCATGTCTCTTGGAGGCTCCTTCCATGCTCTCCAGGGAACACTACTTTTGGCCATGTACTTTTTCAGTACGCCCATCCCCCATGGTGTGCATTTGGCTGTCAATACGGCAGCAAGACTGGCCATTGACTTAGGTCTACATAGACGTGAAGGATACACCCACTTGCCGCCAAAGGTTGCTCGACTTCGAATGCGAAACTGGTGGATGGTCTACACGCTGGATCGAGATCTGTCTCTGCGGTCAGGCATTCCGCCGGTCATCCACGACAATGACGTTTCCACTCCAGCCCCGGACTCGTGTGAAGTGGGCGACGACGAGGGCATTGACTACATCAAATGGGGCGATGGCCATAAGACGTCATATGCGCAGCTGCTGCATAGCTTGTCCCGAATCTCCAGTAAGGTGTACAGTCAGCTGTACAGCGCTTCTGCTTCTCGGAAGTCGCCTGAAAAGCTGTCCGAGTGCATTCTTAAGCTGGACCGAGAGCTGACCCAATGGCGCGAGTGCTTGCCTGCCCACTTGCGTCCTGACACCGATGTCATGGTGTTTGACTGCTCCAAGGGCTACGCCGACGTGTATGAGGGCGACAACTCCATGAGATCTCAGATTGTCGAGTGGCATTCGCAGTTCAACTCGCTGTGGGTGCACTTCAACTACTACTTCTTGCAGTCCTCCATCCACCGAACTGCCGTGTACCATCCCACTTGGTACAACAAGAAGATTCTGGGCAAGGGCGACAAGTCTGGAAACACACCCAACGGGGGTGGGGGCACACCCATGAGTGCGTCTTCACACGAGGATGTTGGAAACAACAATAAGGGCAGTCCAAACCCACGACTGTTTTCGTCACATTCCATTTGTGTGCAAGCCGCGCGGAACTCAATCTACCTCACAAGAAACATCCCGATCAAGCTGTTGTCGTGTTTCTGGTCCTTTGCCTTCTTTCTGCTCAGTGCCTTTACAATTCTGCTGATCCACGTTCTACAGCGTCCGCTGGAAGCCACCATTCGAGCAGACCTGGAGCTCATGAAGATTGCCATTGATTTCCTCAAGTCTCTGCCCGACGGCGAGGAGTTCAACTTTCTGTTCGTGTTCACGGAGTTTTATGAAGTGGCAGTCAAGTTTGTTGATACCGCCCAGGAACGGCACAAGCGACAGGAGGCTGGAGAAAAGTTGAGTCCCCAGGGAGCCCTTGATAAGCTGGTCTACTCCACTCCTTCTACCATGCCCCAAAACATGCCGCAACAGGTGAAGCAGGAGCATCAAGAGCAGCAGCAGCATCAGCAGCAGCAGCAGCAGATGCCTCAGCAGCCTCTCCAAAACGCGACGCCAACGTCTGTTGACTCTACATACAACCTGATGGTGAACGACTTTTACCCTCAGGCTCAACAGGCCCAGCAAGCTCAGCAGGCTCAGCAGTCTCAACAGGCGGCTGGACAACCCAACTTTACCCCAGTGGACTACACCCAAGCCCAAGCCGAAGTGCTTCCCGAAATGTACACACGTCCCGGAAACGAGTGGTATTTTGACATGTACCAGAGCGGCTTCATGGACTACAGCAACTACAACTACGAGGGCTGACATGTAAATTACATGTATGTATAATTAGTATTATAGGATATTTATAGAACCAGTGCACTTAGTATTGACAGACAATACGTACCCCCGTACGTACGAGTAGACACATTCTTTCAAACAAATACATTTAAATTGCAAAACTGCAGGTACTATATACAACTACTAGTAGTGTAGACCAGATTTACTGGGAGGCGGCCTTGGTGTCGCCGCTGTTATGATCCTCACCCTCTCCGTCCTGCTTCTTGGTACCACTGAGGTACTTGTCGAAAGCATCGTTCTTCTCAGGGAAGGGTCGGGAGCCCAAAAGTCGAATCATGTCCTCTCGAGCCAGCACCTCCTTGGTCAGAAGCTCCTGGGCCACAAGCTCAATCTCGTGCTTCTTGCTCTCCAACATGTCCTTGCACTGGGTGTAGGCCTCGTCGATGATTCGCGACACCTCGTCGTCGATCATCTTGGCGGTCTTCTCAGAGAAGGGCTTGTTAATCTGCTCGTCGGATCGGGGCTGGAAAAACACGTTTCCAACAATCTCGCTCATTCCGTACTGGGTCACCATGGCCTTGGCCATCTGGGTCACCTTCTTGAAATCGTCCTGAGCACCGGAGGTGACGGAGGGGAAGTGCATCTCCTCAGACACTCGGCCTCCCAGAGCCATGGCCATTCGGTCCTTGAGCTGGTTTCGCGAAGTCAGCTTGTTGTCGGCAGGCAGGTACTGGGCGTATCCCAGAGCACCCTTTCCTCGGGGCACAATAGACACCTTGAGGAGAGGGTCGGCATGCTCAAAGTACCAGCCACAAACGGCATGGCCAGCCTCATGGTAAGCCACAGTCTTCTTCTCCTCGGGGTTAAGAACCTTGCTCTTCTTCTCGATTCCGGCAATGACTCGCTCGATGGCTCGCTCAAAGTGGTCAAACTTGACGTCCTCAGAGTTATCTCGAGCAGCAATCAGGGCGGCCTCGTTACAGCAGTTGGCAATGTCGGCTCCGGCAAAGCCAGGAGTCAGAGTGGCCAACTTACCCTTGACGTAGTCCATGTCCTTCTTGATCTCGGGAGAAAGAGTCAGCTTGGCGAGATGCACGGCAAAAATCTGCTTTCGGCCCTCCATGTCCGGGGGGTCGATCTGGATATGTCGATCGAATCGGCCAGGTCGCAGCAGAGCAGGGTCCAGAACGTCCTGTCGGTTAGTACCGGCCAGAACAATCACGTGATCGGAAGAGGAGAAACCGTCCATCTCAACCAGCAGCTGGTTGAGGGTGCTCTCTCGCTCGTCGTTGCCTCCGCCAAACTTGCCGGAGCCTCGCTTCTTTCCAATAGCATCAATCTCATCGACGAAAATGATGGCGGGAGCCATCTTTCGGGCCTGGCTGAACAAGTCTCGCACTCGCGAGGCTCCAACACCAACAAACATTTCAACAAACTCGGATCCAGACACGGACAGGAAGGGCACACCAGCCTCTCCGGCGGTGGCCTTGGCGATGAGAGTCTTACCGGTTCCGGGGGGTCCAGACAGTATGGCTCCTCGGGGAATCTTGGCTCCAAGTCGCTCAAACTTCTGGGGGTTCTTGAGGAACCGAACAAACTCCATAATCTCCTCCTTAGCCTCGCCCATGCCGGCCACGTCGTCAAACTTGACCTTGACGTCGGTCTCCTTGTTGAAGAGCTTGGCCTTGGACTTGCCTGCGCCACCAAACAGACCGCCTCCGCTCATGGCAGAGCCAATCTTCTTGGACATCCAGTAGAAGAAACCAAGGGTCAGGGCAACGGGCAGCAGACCCATCACCAGACCAAAGTAGTTGGTGGTCTCCATGTAGTTAACGGGCAATCGACGGTTAGGGGGCACGCCAAGCTCGGTCTGGGCTTCATCCAGCTTGTGCTCAAAGCTCTCGGGCGATCCAATGGTAAGGTACAGGGTCTTGCCTCCAAGGGCGTTGCCCTCGGCTCGCAAATCAATCTTGACGTAGGCTCGGTTGACCACGGTGAGTCGCTCCACCAGACCCTTATCGAGGAACTGGGATCGGAACTCGGGCCACGACACCTCATGCATAGAGCCCTCGCCAGCGCCGGTCAGCAGGTAGATGAGCATAGCCAGGGCACCCACGGTTCCGGCAATGCCCAGAGGGGTGACCTTGATTTCGATTTCTCGGCCTCCCTCGGGCATTTGGTCCTTCCACTTCTCATCCTTCTTCTTGTTGTCCTTGTTTTTGTCGTTTTCCTTGTCGTTGTCGTTGTCATTCTTGTTTTCGTTGTGGTTCTTGCCAGTATTTTCGTTTCGGTCCTTGTTATCCGATGGCTTGCCTCTAAGATCACCCTTCAGATCGTCCCAGGTGTAGCTCCATTTGTTCTTGGGCGAGTTGCGCCAGGGGTTACCGCTCTTGACGTCCTTGAGAAAGTCGTCGGCAGCCTTGTTGACGTCCTTCTTGCTGTGATCTCGTCGATGGTGGTCCTTGCCACCCTTTGGCTTCTTATCCGACTCTCGTCGGGGAAGCAGACGGCTGGTGGTTGTTGTGAACGGCGCCAGCTGGCCTGCAACGCCTCCGCGTGCCACAAACACACTTCGCACCGCGGGTAAACGGCCTCGAAGTAGCATTGTTATAGTGATTAGTGTCGGGTGGTGTGGGGGTTGTAAAGTGTGAGGTGTTCTGGGCCCTTTGACAGAGTTTGCAGACAGAGTTGCAGAGGGCGTACAGTCAGCAACCAGTTGAGCAACTTGTGGGCACACGGTAGCGTAGCGAGAGGTGCCGTGGAGAGTACCTGTGAAAAAACAAACAGTTCTATGTAACGAACCTACAATTTTTCAAACGCTTTGCTTCCTTCCTATACCCTCTATCCACGTCTCAGGGGGCCCTCTTCTCTCTTGGACTAACCACCCAACCACAGGTCGGACCAAACCTTAAAACCGTTCGAGCCTCCAATTCGCCACCCGAACTGCGCCACATTAGCCACAAAAACGCCTCGAACCTTCTTTGAACGTGGCTGTAAGTCTTCTAGAATGAGGCAAGTCGGGTTAGGGGAGTGATGGCGATGCAGAGGAGGAAGGGCTTATTTGCGTGTTTGTGTCAGTCGTGGGGCCATTTTTTTTTATTTTTTTTTTGCTTGTGAGCTCTGAACGGTTTTGTCGTTTGATGCTGTTGTCAGTCCCGTCTTACGGATGTGGGTCTATCGTAGTGGACCATGATATGATGAGCAAATATCCTGACTGACGTCTCGCTGCTGACATATTGAACTCTTTACACAGGACCAACCCTGTTCTTGGTTTTACTTCCTCTTCAGATAGGCAACTAGCTAATTAATTAGCTATAGCTGGTAGAGTATCGTGCCATTAACCGGTGCTACTTCAAGGTATTCAAACACAATTTCAAAGGACCCACCTAAACTCACAGAGGTGAAGGGTATTTTCGATACAGGAGATACGTTTTGAAGGGACCTTGGAGGTGACATGATGCTCGATAACCACAGAGATCACACGAGCACCACGTGAGGAAGCACAGAATGCGCATCTACCGAGTGTTCGGTACAGCACTGTACCGTTCATATTAAACCCACTGAAAACCCAGTATCGAACTGACCTAGCACAGTTCATGTATTACTCACTGAGATATGTGTTCCATATTACACACAAAAAAGTGTACGCTACCAGTACAGTACCAGGCTTTGTAGCAGCAGCGAAGTATACAGTATTGTATATTAGAAGTCTGAACCTGTAGACCGAGCAAGGAGAAAATTCATCAGCAAAAAGTAGCTGAGTATCCTATTTCACCTCGCCCTAATTACATTACTGTACTTCTGTCCACAGTTCTAGTCCACAACAAGCTCACGAAAGATCGGGGCACAAGCGTAGGGACCTCTCAAATCACCAGCTGAATTTAGATCTCGCCATGTAGAGTTCGCGTGTCCTGTTTCATGGCAATAATTCCAAGCTTTCGTACAAGTGACGTGTCTACACTGACACACAATTATTCAATTACACACTGTATACAGACCTCCCTCTTACCACGTCCAGGTGCAGCTTTGGTGTAGGTACAACTCTTGGTGAAACCACAAGCTCCCCCGCTCTTTCTTGGCTCCACCAATGCAAACACGGGGGCACGGAGATAACCGAGCCAATCTAATGGAAGGGGCTGGGTGATTCACGTGTCCCCAAGATTTCAAACGGCGCCGCGGCAGCTAATATAATTACAGCAGCTAACCTTCCAGTTTGTAATATAGCCAATTGTTTCGGGGAGCCAAAAGCAACTCCATCTGAATACGTTAGCTGCTTTTGTGGAATTGAGAGAGACCCTGTGACAAACTCGGACTTCTCCTGGATTCTGATGGAGGGAAGCGTACGTGCTGTATCGTACTGTATTCGTACTATGAGTCCGTGGGGCCCACATCTCCATACAAGCTCAGCCTCAATGCTTTTCTTAAAATGGTCATTCCCCAGACTAATTACTCGTTTTTACATTTTATACACACGGTACCAGGTAGGTTCGAAAATCGGCAATAATTTTCGAGCTTTGGCCGGCCAGGCTGCCTGTCGGTGCCGTGATGGAACCACACACAGAGGGGAAAGGAAGTGATACAAACTCTAGATCTTTTTGATCATCTTTTGATTATCCATCCACACCACCTTAGGGAACGAAGCAAGGTTCAGAGCCAAAACTGACTTTTCCCTGATTGTAATCAAAACCATCAATCGGGACAGAAAATGGAGCTTTTTTAAAATGGAAAAAACGTGTTTGGAGATCTCAACGTGAGAATTACAACCGTGCCAAATACTAGCCAATATCATCCTAACAAGTCGCCTCAAACGCTGTCTTCTGAAATTGAAACCTTGCTTCAAAGCCTAAATTCAGCGACAAAGACCTACAAAAATGCTGTCAAAAAAAACAATCATATCTTCAGTAGAAAAAAAGTTTTGGTACGAAGCTGCTTATTTACGTGCTAAATTGCGTTTCCAAACTCTTTCCACAGAGCCGAGCCTGTCATCATCACCGAAAAATCACCCCGCCATGTTTTTCCAAAGTCTCAGGTAGAACTTTGACTTTGAACCTCAACTAAGAGGACAGTAAAAAAATGAAAATGTAGTTGAAAATAGTGTCATTGAAATCAGCTCGTTTACGGCTATACGACGGTACAGTACTTGATACCAAAAGTCCTCATCTTCGGCAACAAAAAAATCATCAAACTCTACCGTCCTCCAGAGGCTGAACTGCTCTTACTTTTACCAAGACCAGGGTGCAGAACATTTGATGACGGACACAAGCCACTCATACACCTTCATACAGAGCTATCGAGCCAACCGTAGTCTTGGCACCCACTCGACAGAGCTACCATACCTACAAAACACTTGTAAACCGTGTGTTGCAGCGTAAAACCCTTGTTATCACGGCCTATAAATGTATAAATGACCTGCTATAGTGTCGGCTGAGGTCTGTGGGGGGTATTATTCATATGTCAAGCTAAAATGCCAAGTCTGACGATCCTTGACAATGCAAGAGAGCTGGGTCTTAGGGTAACATAGTTTGGGGGGTTTGAAGAGGGGCTTCTCATTATGGCCTTTGGATACCGAAACATGAAATATTTTTGATATCACTGTAAAGCTCTGAGAGTCAGGAATCCAGTGGGCTTGTTCAAACAACTGTAGCGTAAATATTGAGACCATTGTCTGCAAAACTTCTCTTTAGCTCAAAGTTGTATCTTCCCGACGATAATCGTATTGCAAGACTAGACGGAACACTAATGTATACAATTGGGCGAAAAGCTTGGCCGATGACGCCCCTTTCCCAAGCCGAGTTACTCATTCATTGGGTCTTGTACATGAAGTATATCTGCCTCTTGCTCAGTCTGTTCAGTGTGCAACTCAATTTATGCTTTTAACAAGGTTCTCACGAGTGTACGCGACTTTTTGAGCGACAGGGATGACTGTGAGCGAGAGTAGTAATTTTGCGAGCAGGATTGGCAGATTGGGGAAAATTCTAAAAGCAAAAAAGCAGGGTTTTTTTTCTCTCATATAATATTTTATTTTCTGAGTCCCTCATACCCCGTAAAAAAACGTCTACCAAACCTCGTATACACCAATTAGCAGTGTGGTTGTTACAGGTATCATAAGTCCAACTGCGGCCACGGCTACAATTATTCATACATACACACGTACCGTACATACATATGGGTACACAAGCCAGCCGCTCTCGAGCACATTCAGAAGCCCACCCCCCCACTACGCTTGAAACGCAAAAATGTCGCAGGTCTTGGCTACACACCTAGATTTCCCTCGCGTGTTTGCGTTTGACATGAATGAAAAATCAAGGGTTTGAGTTTAGGGGTATGCGATGGTGGCCGTTCCAGAAGAGTGAGCACAAGGGCCGTGGCAACTTTGAGACATGCAAAATGACGGGCATGCACAGCCAAAGGCCGCGGTGGTATTTGCCAGCCGATCCGCGTGATATCGACATGTGGAAACCTACAAAAGTCCCCGTCAAACTGTATCCAGCTCTTTGCAAGCGCCTTTTAACCCGGGCCAAGAAAATTAGTGTCTTACGAAACATACTTCCTACACGGAGTAAGCGGACGTGGTGCAACATGGGATGAGGTTTTAAGGTACCGGCGACAAAAAAAGATTACAGGTGAAAATTAAGTGGCCGAAGAGAAAGATGCGTTAAGGTTGAAGACGCCAAACTAAGGTTTAGATATGCTGTTTGGGGGTGTTTTAGTCTTGTAGAGAGGAAACAACGTCGACAGAAATGTTTTTCTAATCGAGACAACTCCATTGATACCAAAAAATACCGTAAAATGCTGTCTTTGTGCACTTTTGATTAGAGTCGTGTGCCCCTTACCAAATAACTCTGTATAGCAGGGTTCATGAGCTTAACCTTAATGTGTTTTGTGCCATAAAAGTGATAATTTTGAAGGAAATGTTGAAATAAAACTCGATAGAATTGTAGATAATCCCAGGAGCTGCAGAATGGTATAAAAAACCATGATGATATTTTTGCTGTGAGCCCCCCAAAGACGTAAATCGCTCATTCTCTAAGATTATAATAAACTACAAACCTAGTCCAAAAATCCATTTGAGTGCAGAAAAAAACTACAAACCGTGTGATAGATGCCCCCATCTGCAAGGCTCATGTACTCCACGATTTCGGAATAGTTTTGAGTTTGGAGTACTGTCACCTTCACGATGATTGTGCCAAGAGGTGAGCGGAAGGTAAATCGTCGGGAAAAGCGCAAAAGCGAACGAGTACAGTTTTACCAGAGTACGCCGTATGGTGTAGACAAAGCCGCAGGAACCTCCAAGGTGTTTCGGATGAGATTGATTAGATAAAATGAACAGATCTCAACTACTATATATGGAGGGCTGAGGAACGAGAACCCTGGCAGATCAAGCGACCAGATGGCGATCATTCACAAACCTACCTTCCAGAACCCGTTCCACCGATCGGAACAGGCCAAGACCGAGTCCTGGCTCAAGTTCATCTTCGACCCTCATGTGTCCGTGGTGACTCTCAAGAGTCATGCTGGTCAGAACAAGGCTGATGGAGCCAAGGAGATTGAGACTCTGCGAACACTCTTCACCAAAAAAGAGCTCTTCTTTTCCTGGATCTCTCTGCTGCTGGTATCTACCTGTATCGCTCTGGAGTCTCAGACCGTCAACCTGTACTCGACCTACGCCACCTCCAACTTCCACCAGCTGTCGCTTCTGTCTGCTCTTGGAGTCGTGAGATCCGTCATGTACACCGCCGCTCGACCCACCGTTGCCAAGCTGGCCGATGTCCTCGGTCGAGTGGAGGCTCTGATTGTCGCAGTTGTCTTCTTCATCATTGGTTTCATCATGCTGGCTGCTGGCCAGAACATTGGTACCTACTTTGCCGCCCATATTTTCTACGTATCTGGCCAGGTCGGCATCCAGTTCATGGAACAGGTGTTTGCAGCTGATACCTCCAACCTCAACAACCGTACCTTCTTCCTGTGTCTGCCCAACTTTGCCTACCTGTTTGCTCCCTGGATTGCTGCTCCCATCACCAGCGGCATCATCAAGCACTCCACATACCGATGGGGTTACGGCATGTGGTGCATCATCATGCCTGTGGTGTCTGTCCCCGTGTGCATCATTCTGTTCCGACTCAAACTGAGAGCCCGAAGCATGGGCCTCGAGTACGGAAAGGCCGTGCGAAACTTCAAGGTCACCATGCGTCAGTTTGACCTAGTTGGCCTCATTCTCTTCACTGGAGGTCTGTGTCTTCTCTTCCTGGGTGTCACTCTGGCTACAGGTCCCAAGTCCTGGGGCCAGACCCACATTCTGGTCATGATCATCATTGGGCCCATCCTGCTCTTCATCTTCCCCTTTTGGGAAATGCTGGTGCCCAAGTACCCGTTCATGCCCTTCTACGTCATCTCCAACCGAACCATGTTCAGCACCTGCTTCCTCATCTTCTGCTACGCATTGGCCTACTTCCTGTACGGCACCTACTACGCGTCCTGGCTCATGGTCTGCAAGAACCTGTCCAACAAGGCTGCCACCAACACCTTGGTGGTCTTTGTGGTTGCCTCCACGGCCTCGTCCTTCATTGGAGCCGCCTAC
Source organism: Yarrowia hollandica (assembly GCA_900519065.1). Lineage (NCBI taxonomy): Eukaryota > Fungi > Ascomycota > Dipodascomycetes > Dipodascales > Yarrowia > Yarrowia hollandica. The sequence continues at coordinate 417,614 of ULGV01000002.1, read as the reverse complement.
GCCAAGTACTTCCGACGAATCAAGCCCGTGGTGGTTGTTGGAGCTGCCATCTACATGCTGGGCATCGGTCTGACTTACAACTACCGAAAGCCCGAGCACCGACTGTCGCAGTTTATTGTCTCCCAGTGTGTCGAGGGAGTGGGAGCAGGCTTCCTCCAGACCCCCATGCTGTCCATGGTCCATGCTGTAGTGCCCCACCATAACGTGGTCACTGCTACTGCCATCTACCAGTCCATTATGACCGTTGGATCTATTGTTGCCGAGGCCATTGCAGGAGCTCTGTACCGACAGTCGTACCCGAAGCAGCTGGCCAAGCACGCCAAGTTCCTGACCCCCGAGCAGATTCACATGGTCACCAACAACGTCATGGCTCCCCTCAAGTACGAATGGGGCACTCCTGAGCGAATGGCCATTGTGACTGCCTTCAACGACATTTACCGACGGCTGCTCTACCCTCCCATCATCATTGCAGGATTCATTTTCATCGGCACCCTGACTCTTCCTAACGTGTACCTGGGAGACACTGATGAGCCCAGCCGAACCGACTCCGAGTGCGAAACCTCTTCTATCGACGAGAAGATGCACCACGATGAAGAGGCCCAGCCCTACGAGAACCAAAATGTCAAAACGGAGGGCTCTACTTCTCCCGAACCCATGCATCAGATTACTGAAGCAGTAGACGAGGAGAAGAAGATCTAAGCGCGCCAGTTGCAACTCTAACGACCCTCTCTTTTCTCTCACCATAGCTGGGCTATGCTTTGCGCTTCTAAAACCTCAGTTTATTTTAATGATGTAAATAATTCTCTAATGACTTGATGATATTAATGTGATGCTATCGTACGACTACGGTACTTAGTAATTAGTATTGACTTTCTCTATCAATTTCATGGACCCTCCCACCCCTACACCTGTAACATGACCCATTACCAAAAGGATATTAGCTGTATCTATACCAGTATATTTGCTCACAATTTTCTCAATTTATTAAATTCAATCTTCAAACAAGATGAGCATCCATGGCAATCAAGGCATCTGGGTATAATTATAGGCACGGCGTATGACACACTGACCACAAGGTATACCATGTCCTGTAGCTGCCTCTGTATTGGTAAATATCAAATTGCCATATTGCCGTATCTGGTACGCTGAATATGAGATATTGGATGACGCCTCTCTCTTCTCTTCCATAACACTTGACTCTATTTTATTGGGTCTTGTTATGAATCTGGCACGTCAAGTTGGCCCTATCAGAACATGGTGTATCTGTCTTTAAACAAAATAGTTGCGTCGTATCGTACTCGTACCAAAGTAAGATGTCATTGGACGTACCAGGTATCGTAGTAAACAGACACGTCCATAATTATACAACCCATCAACAGGCCCTTGTAGCTCTTCAGGTACACACTAGTATCGCTCTAAACCACGGCAGTTTAAAGAAAACACCACAAACCCGGACCAATTCAAAAACGCCCAAATTTCTTCCTTTCTTCTCTTTCTCTATCCTCCACTCTCCTCCTAATTACCAGCAATTATAACTGTGTGGTTGGGGACTCGAACCAACCGTCTCCAACCTTGCCTCTCCACACCAATATCCGTCCCACAGTCGCAAGGGCCACATGTGGAAAGGCTATTTTTGTCACGCTCAAATAATGCAGACGTGAATCTGCCCGTCGTTTCGATCCACCATAAAAAAAAACAAAAATAACAAAAACAACCAACCCCGACACAATGAGCAAAGTGCAACTCGATGACCTGACGCCCAACAACCTGGGCATGCTCAAACGCATCAACTCCGTCGTGCTGCCCACAACCTATACGGACTCCTTCTACAACGAGGCCCTGACGGTGGGCGAGCTCGCCAAGCTGGCCTACTACAACGAGATCCCCGTTGGAGCTATCCGATGCTGCCTCGAGGTGCCTGCGGAGCACACCAAGCCGTCGCGAATCTACATCATGACCATTGCGGTGCTGTCGCCCTACAGAGAAAACGGCATTGGAGGAATGCTGCTGGATCACATTGAGAAGTACGCCCAGGAGACGGCTGTGCCGGAATTGAGCGTGCACTGTCTGACCGACGATGAGGAGGTGCTGGAGTGGTACAAGAAGCGTGGATTCGAGATTGTCGAGGAGGTCAAGGGCTATTACAAGCGACTGAGTCCTGCCAAGGACGCCTTCCTGATGGTCAAGAAGCTGAAGAAGGACGATTAAGTAGATAGGCAAGATAGAGTAATTGATGGATAGCATGGATCGGCTTGGCAGTATAAGTACCGGCACAGTGATTGAACATGTAGTTGCATTGGTATGGTGTTCAAGCGTACAGTATCGTACCGTACCCGTAGTTTCCTTGTTGGGACGACTTTCTTTCATATCACGCCTTATCTTATTGTGTTTTCTGAATTACAGTACGAGTACCGCCGCCCAGACAAGGGCTCAAACAAAGGCGTAGCTACCTGTACCAAGGCTCAAACTGCTCATACAAAAGCTATACTAACACCTGTGAAAATACACCTTATGAAACACACACCTATTCCTGATGTAAACATCACATCAGCAAATGAATAGTTTTGTCGTACAACACTTACCGTACTGTAATACCATGGTACGTACGAGTACTGTTTTCATCTTATTTTCACCACCCTGGACACGCGCCATCATGTAGCTACACCTGCTTGTCAACCCATACCAATTATTAAGATTGGCGACTTGCTCTGTCTTGTCTCATTTAAGACGCGTCATGGACTGATGGTACGCGTAAAGTGGTTTTATCAAACTTCTATAAACCCACATATCCAAAACAATTACGATACCTCGCAAACTACCCAATTACCAAATCGAACATGGCCTCGCTACCACGCCAGCCGCTGCAGCCTGTGGACTATAAAAAGGGAACGAAACGATAGCTGAAAGACTCGCTCGAGGAGGAAAACATTACAAGGCGCTGGTCCAAGAGAAAGATAATGTCACCCGAGCGTACCGACAAACCGCCAAGGACTTTGAGGACGCCATGGAGGCCATGAGACCTCGTTTGCCCCCTTCTGCGACCAAAGAAGAATGCATGGATGCCGTCAGGGCTCTAACTGCGGGTCACCGGAACCTTGTGGGACAAATGTGGCCTCGCCGTGAAGCTCTGCAAAATCGAGACCGTCATATGTTCGGTATCTCCAGTGATCTGTCGCTTCTGTATTTTCGAATCTCCGACGAAGTTCGGACCCTCTACGCCTTTGGACGGTGAAGACCTGCGAATTCAAAACCATGTCGATCATTTCAACACCGAAGAAGACAGAAAGTCGAGGAAGGATGTCCAGGGAGACCATGACCAGGCCATTCTGCAGATCCATATCCATAAAATGCTGGAGAGTCAGAAAGAAGAAAAACGCCATGAGTTGCTTGCCGGCCCGGCTTCTGGAGCTGACCATTTGACCCGAATGTGGACTCGTCCTTTTGTTCAATTGAACCAAGTACGACAACCGCGGTTCTACAGCGCTGACGCCAACGTCCCCGTGGAAGTCGCGTCTTTGATTTTCGAGCACGCCGAACTCGAGTCGTGCTTTAATCTCCGAAAAGTCAACTCCTTTTGGTTAATGGCCTACCAGCAGTCGGATCATATTTTCGAGAGAAAGGTCAAAGAGCGGTCTCCCTGGACTCAGCCCGAAGCCGAGCTCTTCACCTGGGGTGACTGTGCCATGGTTTTTGTGGCTCGGTTGAGAAGCGGCAAGTGGAAATCCTACGCCAAAGAGCAAATGTACAGAATTTACACCCCACCAAAGACTACACATGTGCACACCATGGTTGCCGCGGAGCTGGCGTATGGAAAACATCTGCCCAAAGACTTTGCTTCTCTCAACGCTCATGACCATTGCTGCGCTGAGTCAGACGTGTGTGAGCATGCCCATTGGGGTAAAATTAAGTGCTGGTTAGATCCCTGGACTCAAGTACGGGCTTCTTGGCACTGTCGCAAGACACAGAGTGGTACGGTCGGATGATGCTCGAGTGGTCATCAAGTACCGAGATTTTGAAATAACTCTTCCGCCCGGCACCTCTCCTATTGACAACTCCTCAACAATGATCGATGACAAGGAAGACGCGGCGGTGACCGTATACAGACACTGGATTCGAGTACGCACGACACAGGGATGCAATTATATGTTTGAACGCAACGACAAGGGGAAATCCATGCATTACAAGGACGCAGTCAAGTACGATGAAGAATACCGAACTGTTGTGGAGTTGGGCAATGTGTTTGCTCTCCGGGGATCGTATGGCTCTGGCAAATACCTAGAAAAGTACGATTACCCGTTTCTGAACCCTCACACCAAACAACTAACGACTACGTGCCTGAAACCGTTTCGAGACCACTCGCCGCCTATAACGGACTCATTTGGTGGACAAAGGCTGAACTTGTGCTTCCCACCTTCATCGATCTCCACAACCCCGAATACATCTACTACAGAAAAGACAAGGCTGTGTCGTTTGAGAAGTTCAACGTGTTTTGGCAACGACCTCCTCAGCCGCTCAAACAGGGCAGCCGATCGCGATTCGGCCAACAGTTTGTATTCAGGCGAAGCGAGAAGGGGAACATACTGGTGGATCTGGCTACAATTACAGTTACCGAAGTGCAGACCCCTTACAATAGACTCAACCACGACGAGACCCTTTTCATTGGCTACGTGAAGAGCTGGCTCAATGCCCGATACTTGACAGACAAGACCATGAAAAAGTACCAGGCTACGATTTTGAAAAGGAGGGCCGAGAAGAAGGCTACGGGGAGCTCCACGCCTAGTGCTAACACTACCAATAACTAACATATAACTTAATCAACTGACAACATACACATTACTGAATATCTCTAAACATACATTGCACTATATATTGCATTTTACCATCATCTTCTTCTTCTTCTTCTTCTTCTCCTCCTGCTTTTCGTCTACTTCTTCTTGGGATCCTCAGCCTCATCTTCGGTGTCGGTATCGATATCCGACAGATCCTCCTCCTCCTCAGAATCATCCTCGTCGTCGTCCACAACAGCAGCCTTCTTGGTGTTCTGGCCTCGGGCAGAGGCAAGAGCGCCGGCAATGGAGTCCTCCTCGGGGTCGGAGATGTCGTCGTCGTCATCATCGTCGGCCACGGGAACCTCAGGGTTCTTGACCTCAATGTTGAGCTTCTCCACCGCGTCCACACCAAAGTAGGCTGTGTTGAGCACGTTGACCTTGTAGGAAAACTTGCCGGGGAACATGGGGGTGGGGTTCTTGAGCTGGATCTTGAAGGTTCCAACCACGCCATCCTCCACGTCGGCGCCGGGCTTGAGATTGCTCAGGTTGGACACATCCAGTCTGGTGATCTCGCCGGGACCCTCGACAATCTTGTTGTCCTTGTCCGAGGTGACAAACACCACCCACTTACCCTGATGCAGAGCAGGGAAGTAAGGGGCGTAGGTGGCGGGCAGCAGAGGCGCCTCGTTATTGGTGATTGTGGGCTCCTTGAGCACCTCAATGGGCTCGTCGAGATGCAGGTCATGCTTGAGCTTGGCGGTATCGAGCGCCAGGGGTCGCTTGGTTCCAAAGGGTCGGACTCGGATTCGCAGCACCAGATGAGCGGCGGACTGGGGAGTCACAACATCCTCACCGGGGACCTTGAAGTAGGCATCGACGATGTCAATCTTGGGCACGGCGTTGGCGGTGTTTTTAACCGAGACAATGTCGGCCTTGTCCACGCCGAGAATCTCCTTGAACTGGGCATCCTTGAATCCCAGAATGGACGCGGTGCCATAGCCCTTTGCGTTTTTGGTCACCTGCTCATAGTCCACGTGGGGCAGCTGCAGCATCTCACCCAGAGGCAGATGGTCCAGAGAAACGGCCTGGACCATGGCCCGCTGGACCTCGATGATGCGCTGGACCACCTCCAGTGGCTTGAACACGATGGCAATGTCGGCAAAGCCATCCAGCAGCTTGGGGGCCAGGGCGGCCACGCCCAGCATGGCGGCAGGCTTCTTGGACGACTTTCGGTGCAGGTACTCGTCTAGCAGCTCATACACCTGCTTGCTGGTGTACTCGGGGAAGTTGATTCGGTACTCCTCAGCCTCGGACACGGCCTCCAGGATCCGCTTGTGGGTGATGTAGTCGGGCTGCTCCTTGGCCATGATGGAGAAGAAGCGGGCGGCGGTTTTGTTGTGGATGCCTCGTCGCGTGTACGACTTGACGCCGGTCCACCACTTTCCAATGGTGTAGGGGAGCACGACACCCACGACAATGGCGTAGACACCGATGAGCAGCGGCGAGCCCTGGCCCTCCACTAGCCACTTGGGCAGGGCAATACCGTGATCAGTCTGCTGGGGACCATCGGGATGGCCAAACTCGAGGAAGTTGTTTCGGGTCACCTCGTCGGTCAGGGCCTTGTAGGCCTTTGTGATCTGCACCCACGCGTCCTCCACCTGCTCCAGGGTCTGGTTGGCAGCCAGCTTGATCTTATCGGGATGCAGCTTGACTGACAGCTTTTTGTAGTGGCTCTTGATCTGTTTCTCGGTGGCGGAGAAAGACACGCCCAGAATTTCGTAGGGATCAAACGTGTCGGCCTTGACCTTGACCTCCTGCTGGGAAATGAACACCAGCGCGCCAATCAGGGCGGCCCAGCCCGCAACCAGCAGCACATTGCGCTTGGACAGCAGCTTGCCACGTCGCTTCTTGCTCTGGAACGAGTCAATGTCTGCCGCGTGAGGAGGTCGAAAGGGCGTGACTCCGTCGGGCAGAGTGGCCTGGGTCTTGGGGGGACACAGAACCGGGTACACGGCACTCAGGGTCCAGGGGACCAGTACCAGCGAGCCCAGCGTGACCGCAAAGTACGGCCACACGTCCGACTCTTCGTCATAAGAGTACGAAGGCATTTTGTCTTGAGTTGTGTGGTGGTAGAAGGAGCGTGCAGTTAACGGTGTGTGAGGTATGTCAAGTGGTTGGGAGTGTGACGTGTATAACAAACAAGGTTTGGCAAGCAACAAGGTGGAGGATAGAAGAGAGTAGAGCTAGTGGCATAAAAGAGCAGAGGAGACGAGAAGAACGTGTGTAGTACTATGGAGGAGGGCGTGGGGTCACGTGATACTTCGTTTCCGTATGTGTTTTTGGTCACGTGACTGGCCCCAATTACTCCTCCCTCCCCTCCCCCCTCTCTGAAACACGAACTTTTTCTATACTAATTTGGTTCCGGGGTAAGGGTTGTATCGTAGATCAAGAACAGGGTGGAATAAAAGTTACACAGGTGGTGAAATAGTGTAGTGTGAGCAGTATTAGTAGGGTGCTGGGTATGTGTTTTAGGTGTAATGGCATTGAATGTTCGTTTTTCGTCTTTATTTCTCCTTTTTCTTTTTTTTTCCCCTTTCTCCTTCATTCATCATAACTTCAAGAGCACACTCACTAATACCCTGCCTTGGGTATGTGCGACGGCCCAGTTTTCATTTAATACTCGTAACGTGTTGGAATTTGATGCATGGTGGTGCAGGACAGAGAGAGTGCGTATTCGCTTGGTACTGTAGGAGGGTGGTGCGGTTGTAGGAATACAGAGTAGGTGTGCTTAGTGTGTCTCCTTTATTGGCATTTATTACTCGTGGGAATATTGACTTTACCGGGGAGTATTGAATTTCCACTAAATAGAGGCATGTCTTGAAACTTGGAAAAAGAGGTGTTTTCTGAACCAGGAGACGGTTCTGGTTTGAACGAGATAGGTTTTGTGTCGTTTGGAGTGTTGGAATGGTACGTTTGACTGCCCTATTATCTGGCCTACGCCTTGCCTGAAAAACTGTCATTTATAGTACGAGTACGAGTATCGTACCGTACGTACCAGTATGTTGAATGACGTTGGGCATGGTACAGTGGATATCGTACAAGTACGAGTACTCGTACAGAAATCAGAGCAAGTATGACATGTACTTTTCCAATGGAGATGTGGAAAACTCAGGAAGTGTGAAGAAACAGAATTGATAGGATCCCTTTTGGTAGTTCTTCATAGGTGGTATTGTACGTGAATATGGCTGAATATCATCAATATACACACTCGAAGTGCACCTCCCCCTCTCTCCAAGTAACGCCCAACAAAGAGTCTAAATTAGTTGACTGGATAAATACATAGCAGACTTTGTTGAAAATTTCCCCATATAAGCACCTCAGGTTCTGATAAATGTGTTTCCGCCACCACCTATAACCACTTTTTTACCCTGTTCACACCCCCTCCACTCCTCCCCATCCCCCCTTGACCCCAATTACCACCCCCCTCTCATGCCGTATGCAGTGCAAAAACTACACTTTTTTTAAATTCGTCGCCCAGGCATAGTTTGATTTTCACCCAGCACAACCGCCCTCCACATCCATATCACAACACCCCCACCATGAGTTATCGAGGACGCGGCCGCGGCCGAGGCGGCTACAACAACAGCGGCAACCGCAACAACAACAATAACGGCGCCAACAGCAACATGACGGAAATTGAGGTGCGTGGATGGACCAACGCCCCCAAGGACGATCTGGTGCGGTTTCTACAGGACAAGGGAGGATTCCGTTTGACGGACGCATACGTGGACGGCGACGTAATCAAGGCACGGGTCAAAAACACAGACTCAAGGGCGATCGCACAGTGGACGGGAAGACGGTTTGCTGGCCAGGCTCTGCAAATCACAGTCAAGGAGGGCCCCTCAGCGGCTGCCCAGTCCACCATCGAGACGCTCAAACGGTTCCTGGAGAGCCGGTACAACCGTGACGCTAAGCTGCTGGATCTCAAGGGCATGGGCCAGGACCAGTATCTGATTGAACACGGCTTGTTGGCTACCACAGAACGAGGCTCCAAGATGTTTCTGGCGCTGCTCAAGATTGCCGGTGACACGTACCCAGTAGTGGACAGCGTGGATCTGGGCCACAACAGCATCACGGACATTGCTGGCATCACCACGCTGTCACAGACGTATCCGGACCTTAAGAACCTGTCGCTGGCCAACAACCTGATTGCACGGGTGACAGACCTCGAGTCGTGGCGCCACAAGTTTTCGTCGCTGCGGGAACTCGTGTTGCTCGGCAACCCCATCACCAACCAGCCGGGTTACCAGGAGCAGGTGGCTCAGCTGTTCCCCAGACTCATTGTGCTGGACAACAACGTGATCCGAGACGAGTCGCAGATTGGGCTGGTCAAGTACCCTATTCCGTTGCGCCAGACCTTTTTCGAAAACGACAACATCCAGCAGGTGGTTGGCGGATTCCTGGCCAACTACTTCCAGCTCTACGACTCAGACCGACAACAGCTTCTGCAGCTCTACGACCCCCACTCCTCCTTCTCCGTGGCCGTCTGCTCAAACACACCCCGAACCATCGTGAAGGGTCTGGGCCAGCCTCCTTGGGGCCAATATATTCCCATGTCGCGAAACCTGACCAAGGCAACCACGCCATCGGCCCGAACCAACCGGCTGTATGTGGGTCCCGAGCAGATTGGCAAGGCCTTCAACCGCCTGCCGAAAACCAAACACGATCTTGGCGACCCCTCCAAGTTTGCCATTGAAGCATGGACGCTCAACGGCGTACGTGAGCCCCACGACACAGCCATCTTTGCCAGCGTGCACGGAGAGTACGAGGAAAACATGATTGGCGCCAAGAGTGACCGCCGGTCGTTTGACCGTTCGTTTGTGCTGCTGCCGGCACCCAACGGAAGCATGATCATCGCCTCGGACATTCTGGTGGTGCGATCTTACGCGGGAACCGAAGGATGGAACAACAAGGCCACCGTTGGAGGAGCGGCAGCATCGGCCGGTGGATCTCCTGCCCCTGGAGGAGCAGCTCCTGGCGATGATCTGGCTGGTCTCAATCCCGACCAGGCGCTGATTGTGCAACAACTGATGGCAGCCACCCGTCTGACTCCCAAGTACGCACGCATGTGTTGCGAGCAGGGCGGATTTGTGCCCGAGCAGACCATGACTCTGTTCAAACAGGCCCAGGAGAGTGGCTCTCTGCCTCCCGACGCTTTCCAGTAGACGGCGGTACCGCAGCTACTACGTAGTACCGCACCACGCTTTACTGGAACAGCCTTTGCATATGTAATTACGAGTCGCGAGAGTGTACCATACCAACACGACTGCGAGTGTAAGTTAATACAAGAATAATTGATAGATGTATTCGTGGGTGTACAAGTACTGTACCAGTAGATGGCTAGAACGATACACGAATGGATTCATGGACGTGATTATATAGTAAATAAGTGACTTGATTGTAATATACAAGCACCGTAGTATGAGTGTCTCTGGAAATATATGGAGTGAATAAGGAGCATCTAAAGAGTACCAAAAGAGTACTGTACGGTACCTAAGGAGTACAAAAGAGTGTGTCCAAAATTCTCTGACTACTCTGACTGCTCTGACTACGTCTACAGCTCCAACCGCCCTTTACGATAAAAATGCATTATAAATACCCCCCTTGTTCAACATCCGTCACGAACCAACTGACGCAACTTGTTCACTTCCAGCTCGATTTCTCGTCGAATCTCAGCATTGTCTACCTGCATGGCATCCACCTGCTGATTGCGATCAAAATATCCAGGTTGCAAATCGCGATGCAAGTTGATATTCCGCACCGTTTTTTCCCACGCAAGTTGCCGCACCACATCCAAACACGACCCCAGCCCTTTTCTGTACTCGGAGACCAGCTGTAACGTTTCGAAGTTTGACTTGGTCTGGCTGGCCACCTGTGATCTCAACTGCGCGTTTTTCGACAGTTGCGAGTCGAGTAAAGCGTCGGGATCGTCGTTGGTGCCCAGGTACTCGTCGCTGTCGCTGTCGTGGGTCGATTCAATGCCCTCCAGCACATCCTGGACCGTGTACTTGTCTGCCTGCTGGATGAGCTGCTCCACCACCTTTTCGTTGTCTTTGAGCGCAATTTGAAGCTGCCCAAGCATTTGATGCAGCTGCACCAGATCCTCTGTTTGCGGCAGGTACAGCTGCGTCATTTGCTGCTCTTGTATTCCGTTCATGGTGGACACAGTAGTGGCGTGTGGTGTCGAACGAGAGCCATGTTGAAGGAGACGAATTAAGGTTGGTTGATTTGGAGATTGGGCGGGAAACTCTGTAACTTTGTGATTTCAAGAGGTGGAAGTGTGAGAGTTTGTTTTGGCGTTTAAAATGTGCCTATAAGGGTACTGTATAAATTCCACGCCATTTGGAGCAATAAAATACAATATTATGGGTCCCTGAAATGAGATGAGGTTGTATGGAGTTTAAACGGATTAAGGTTCTCATCCCTCGACAGGATGGCAGGAAAAGGACGTCGTTATAAGATCAGTTGTGGACGTGTTGGGGCGATTATGAAGAGTGCATTTTATTTCAAATATCTACTTTGCTCGGGTGTATCTTTTTCAGCTTTCAAACTGGTTTATTGGGCAAGATGGTACGTTCGTGTTTCAAGAGCAGAGGAATGCCTAAAGAGGAACCGGTACGAGTACCGTATGGAGTACTCGTATCTACCGTACTGTACCTGACATTCACATATACAGGCTGTGTCGACTTTCAAATTGCTTGTCCATTTTCGGCGATTTCTTACGTTTCCGAAACCTGTCTTACCCAAAAGAGTCTCGCAAATATGCTGTCAGCTGTTTCAGAAGTTTTGACAGACAGGTTAAGAGTGGCATATGGGTGGAAGGAGATACATCTATGGTGACTATCAATAAACGGAGAGCAGCAAAGTGTGTTTTACAGGTTAAGAAATGGTTATTTCATCATCTCCTTACTACAATAACAGTCTTTCACAGTAAGGCACGATGTAAAAAAAGGTATATCGTGCAGAACGTACGAGTACGGTACTGAACAGTCAGTGTACAGTACTCGTACTCGTGTCTACTCGTACATCTACTAGCCATATTCTCGTCGCAAGCTCCTCAAATCTGGCTCCTCAAATCTGGCGGCTGTCGTTTCCAAGGTTTAATCCAACATTACATAAATAACCAACTATATACCCCTACTCCTTCTTCTTGAACTGCAGCAGACAATCGTCATCGGGGAAAATTGTTGCAAACACACGCACCTTTTCACTGAGCGGCGTCACCTTGTGTGTAAAGTCCAGGTTCATGCAGGCCTTGCCAATCATGTTGGTGAAGTTCATGACCGCGTACTTTTGTCCCAGGCAGTAGTGGGGGCCGGTGCCGAACACGAGCCAGTTTTTGGCGTTTTTCGTGCCATCGCCGTCGGGCAGCCATCGCTCGGGCACAAACTCGTCCGGTCGCTCGTACACCTCGGGGTCATGCAGCGAAGGGTACACTGTGGGGATGATCATGGAGCCCTTGGGCACTGTGTACGTGTCGGAGATGGGGAAGTCCTTCTTGGCCACGTAAGGGACCATAATCACGGGAGGCCGCAGACGCAGACACTCCTTGACCACCATGTTGGTGTAGGTCATTCGCTCGGTGAGCTCCAGGGTGAGGGGCTCGTTGGGGTCGCCGTTTCGCACCGCCAGCTGCTCCTCTCGGATCTTGGCGTACACGTCCGGTCGGTCGGCGACAATCTGGAAGAGCCAGGTGGTGGCCGACGAAGACGCGTCCTGGGACGCAAACAAGAAGGTGAAGATGGTCTCGGAGATTTCCTTGTTGGAGAACTTTCGGATCTTCTTGCTGAGCATGCTGCCGTCCTCGCTCTCAAAGCCCCGGCCGTTCATGATGGCGATCCACGCGTCCATGGTGCAGGTCACGTCGCCGCCGGCCTTGATGTGGTCCTTGGCCATCTGCGCGCACTTTTCAAAGATGGCCATCACCTTGTCGGCGGCCTTCTTACCGTACCATGCCTTGGTGAAGGGCAGGATGATGGGGAAGTTGACGAGCTCGAGGGCAGCTGTCACCAGGTAGTAGTCGTGGGCAATCTCCTTGATCTGCTCCTCGGTGATGTAGTTACCGCAGAAGGTTCGTAGCGACAGCGCGCAGTTGATTTCTCGGAAAATGGGCATGTAGGGCACGTGTCCGTCCTTGCTCATCTCCACAAACTTGTCAAAGTAGGTGTCGTAGATGCCCTCCTGGATGGGCAGGTACATGCTGAGGGCCCGGTTGGTAAACAGTCCATTCAGACCCTTTCGGTAGTCGACATGGGCCTTGCCGTCCAGAAAGACCCAGTTGGTGGGCCGCAGAATCTTGATGGCCACGTCCACCACGCAGGGCTTGACAAAGGCGCTGGAGTTGAAGATCTTACGGGTCAGGTCTCGATCCGACGCCAAAACCACAAACTTGTGGAACACAGACACGCATGACAGCGCGCCGCTGGCCCATTGGGCCTTGTACTTTTCAAAGTCCGGGTTGATGGAGTCCAAAAATGGGCCGATGATGGGCCACATCTTCAGAGGCGGGCCGGCAATGGAGCCCTTACTCTTGACGTAGGAAAACTGGTCATAGAGCAGAGCGATTAAGAAAAACGTGGCTGCAAGCGTGCCGAAACCGATGGTGTCCTGGGTCCACGTCAGCCATTGCACGATGTGCGACTCTGGTGCGGTAGCGTTCATGGTTGTGTGTGGAGTGCTGAGTGAGTGTGTAGGAGGATGGTGTGGGATTTCAGGCTTCTTTTTTTTTTGGAAATATACACTCGGTTAAGGTTTGGAGTAGGGGGAAGAGCTGAAGCGCCGGAGGCCGATGTGGGCGGAAAGTAGAGGGTTTAGGGGTGTTGAAATAAACGTCACGTGATTTCAATCTCCGTCCGTGACTCCCCGCATTTCCAGCTCGCCTGCTCGTCAAGTTATACACGATAGTCCATCTAACCCTTAAACCCAATACCGGAACGACGTAAACGACACAAGGGAAATAGGGTTTAGTCGTCAGGGAGGCATGTACACACAAACTCTACAGGGGCGGGAATCTAAAAGCGGTTATAAATTAATCACAACAATCTCCGAGGACGTGTAGCGGACCCAGTTTTGGAGCTACGTCGCTGGAAGCTGTTCCATTCGAACCGGATCGTTTTGCGGAGTCCCCGCAGACCCATTTTTCCTCTCCAGCCCACTTTTATGTTTGCAAGTATGAGAGCAATTTTAAATGAGGCGTCGGGCTGGATGGTGAGGCGGGGCTTTACTATCGGACGGTTGTGAGTAGCTGGGGTCTCACATGCACCATGGTTCGAGTCGTGGCGGCCGTGCGATTTCAACGCGGCTTTTCTTTTTTCTCTAGCGGGTCGGTGGAGCTCAATATCTCGTTTCTACCGGTTCCTACATGCATCATCTCATCAGCCTCGCGTTTTTTTGAAGGCAGAAAAAAAAGAAAAAAAAAAGCTCCATCACCCAATAACCCAGCAAGTTATAGGTGGTGCACTATATTCTAAAGTGAAAAGAATGAGCCGGATGGAATTCGGGATGGACATGTACCGAGAAGGTCCGCTCTTCTTCTGCGGATGTCACGTGACACATATCGGTTCTTTCCCCACCCCACGTGACCCTGTTTTACTGATAGCGCGCCGTCCTATTAATTACTTCTTGGCTGCCTCACGCTTATCTCCCTACAGGTGGGTGTCACAAGGGCTGGTTATTTAGTTAGCGTGTGGGAAGGAAAAGACAAAAAACGCTTGTTTTGGCCTCCATGGTCGGTCGTATTTTCTACTCTCTTGTTATTGTGTACCACGCTGCAAACTGGCAGATCTCGATCACCCCAGAAAAAAAAAAAAAGAAAAAAAAAAAAGCATGCCAGCAAAAAAAAACCATACCATCCTCTCCCACATCATCCTCACCCGTTCTTACTGTATGTAAGCCATACATGTCCCATGACAAATAACCTCTGGGACACAACTTTATGTTTGGCGGAGGTGAAGGAGAGGTTTTGGAACCCAGCTGGAGGGCGTTGGGGGCCGGTTATGGGAGTTCTGAAGAAGCCATTTTTCTCGCTGGGCCGATCCGAAAACACACGTGTTTTTCGCGTGCGTTTTCCATGTCTGCAACACCAACAAAAAACTACTGCCATTTGGCCCCGTCTCACCCGTCGTACCGGTCGTAATGTACAAAAGTATTAAACTTTGCGCTTGAAATATCATGCAGCCTAATCTGGCGTGACCAAAGGTTATTTTTCGTCCGAGAAATGAAAAGGAAAAAAAAAACTTGACCAATTAGGCAGGTGGAGTAATGGACCTGCGTGTCGCTGAGGCGACTTGTTCGCGTTGTCGAGTGGTGGGGGCGTGGAGATGTGGTTTGGACACGTGATTCCGGCCGTACTCTTTGCTGTCAGTGTCACTTATTCTGGTGTTTGTATCTTGTTGACGGACATACACGGTATTAAGGGTTAGGTTAGGGGCCGGGAATTGTGCCCGGAGAAAAGAAGAAGAAAAAAACGCAAAAAAGAATGCACTAACGGAGAAAAGAGGAAAAGGGAAAAAGGCGAGCAAAATAAAAGATTAAAAACATGACAAATTACTCGCGTCTGTGAGTCTGCCGAGGCTAAAGGGCCGTTACGTACTGTAGTTAACCGGCGTGGAAGAAGATGAGAAAGAGGTACCAACAAAAAGTGGGACAAGAGGACGCCCAATTAGTGTCTGTAGATCAAGCGATTATTATTACAGTACATATATTGCCCCACATAAATAAAACAGAGTGAGACAGGTTAAATATCTACAAGCCGGAGAGTTAGGGTCGGTAGTGTAAACCTGGTGTTTAATGCGGTGTAGATGATAGCGTCATCAATATGGGCTCTATTGGATTTTGCAATGGCGGAGATGGGGGGGGGAAAACGCGGAAAAAAAAACGGACAACTTAATTTGACCCTGTCAACTATACTTCAACTACACGTTCAATATGCACTCTCGATGTGACACACCAAATATACGACACGTAGAACCGGACTCGGAATTGCAGACGTGTAGGGCGTGTATATGTTGGAATGTGGAACCGCACGGCTGCTCCGGGCCCGTCTAGCCTATAGCTTTCGAGGGGTTCTGAGTTCGAGGTCTATTTTAGCGAGTCTCGCTTGTGCTGCATTATTCACCAAGTAATCTTGTGCTTGTTAATTGGCTGTTGTATGAGGGATGCGAGTGAACAACAGGTAGAGATGGATATGGCAGCAAAAAAGGGACGACTTCGAGAGCAAAGAGTGACGATTCTTGGTCCGTAGGCTGTGAGCAACTGCACCAGTCAAAACTCGTCCGGGCCGCTTGGACATATTACGATACTCGTACCATCGTGCGTATCGTAGGGTTCCAAAACCGCCTATTGTACGGAAATCAAAAATACTCCCCACGCTTCAAAGGGAATCAAAAAGATTACAGCACCCAGGATTCTCGTATGGTCTCCCACTACAATACTAACTAGGCTCTCTGGTGCTTGACTATGGCTGATCGGACGGGAAGCCGTATTTTCACCAGGATATGGCCGTAACCAAACCTCCGATACGGGGAATCGAACCCCGGTCTCCACGGTTCTCAACATGAGAGCGTGATGTGATAGCCCCTACACTATATCGGACAACTGAAAGGAAAGGAAAAGCGGCCTCTGGTATTGGAATTCCCAAAATTTTCGGAAAATCTCGTGATCTAGAGGTGTTATTGGGAAGGGATAAAGTCTGTGGGATACTGGAAGCCCCAGACAGGCACCTAATGTTTAGATATCCACTATTTACCACCAGAGTGTTCTTTTATGGATACTTTTAAATTTTACAATTTTGGCCAGATTTTGAATTCATCGAACCAGGCTCAAAACGTGATCAAATTACAAAAAGAATGCCATATACGTCTTAATAGAGCCAAAAAGACCCCACCTCAAGTACCTCCATACTTTTTTTGTAGTCCTTTTCAAAAAGTCATAGGTATTCTCCATAGACAAGCAACACCAGCAGCAATACACACTCCAGACAACAACTATCGTGATTGATACATTTACTTGTGTACAACTAATTATGGTATCAATATATTAATTATCCTAAATCCGCACCCTGCGCAGTGTCCTTGTTCTTGTCCTTATACATCCTCCTCCTCTACAACCGCCGATAAATCTTCTCAATGTACTGATCCACCTTTGTTGGATCGCTGCTGTTCATCAGGTCCTCCAAAAACGCCTCGTCCTGGTCCAGAAACTCTTGCAGAATCTTCTCCACCGTCGTGCTACTCACTCCACTGTACCTCGACTCCGGGCCAGAAACATTGTAGCACGCGTCGGCGTGTTGTCTGCCAGAGCTGGAGCTGTTTAGTTTCTTGATCACCTCCCCAATCTTCTCCATGATGTCGAACTCCATAGGTGTGCTGTTATACGACGACTTCTTGGACGACGACTTCTTGGACGACGACGACGGGTGCCCCAAGTAAGCACGTTCCAACGATTCTACCGAGTCCACCGAGTCTAATGAGTCCACCGAGTCACTCCTACGGCGACTGCGGGGCTTGTACTTGTCGGTGATATCCTCCATTTTTCGGCTGAGAGACTTGAGCGTATCTCTGTCCTTTAGCGCCTCTTTCTCCGCCGCGAGTTGCTGCCGCTCTTTGTCCTGCCGCAACAGTAGCTGTCCGACTCGATACTCCGTCTCAACCAGACTCTGGCGTGTCTCAGTGAGCTCTTTTTCAAGCTTGTCCAGGTCCTTTTCGCGTGAGATCTTCGCCTGCAGCTCCCTGATAGTCTCCTCCTTCATGTAATACTGCGTCTTGTAGTGTTCAAAGTCCACGTTGCGTTCGTTGAACTTGTCCTGCAGAGCCTTGTACGCCGTCTGGTCTGTTCCCTGGGCCTCCTTTTTCAACTGATCTCGTTCGGCCTGCAGTTCCTTGATGAGCAGGTCCTTTTCGGCGATTTGCGCTTGCATTTCAGCCTCCTTTGCTTGACTAGCTAGCTGCTGCTGCTGCTGGGTAAGCTGCAGAT
This sequence comes from Yarrowia hollandica, assembly GCA_900519065.1. NCBI lineage: Eukaryota > Fungi > Ascomycota > Dipodascomycetes > Dipodascales > Yarrowia > Yarrowia hollandica. The sequence goes on along the minus strand of ULGV01000002.1, from coordinate 399,813 downwards.
TCTTAATCTCCAGCTCCTGCTGCGCAATCTGAGCATAGCCGTTCTGTACCAGCTGATCCAGCTGCGCCTCCCGCACCCGCATCTCTTCCTGCTGGCCCTGCAGGTTGCAAATTGTTTCGAACAAATGCTCCTCGTCCATGTCGTGAGGCACGTTAATGTTGTTGACGTTTTCTCGGATCGGAGTGGAGCTGGTCAGACCCAGCCCACTGGGGCGTTTCAGGGCCCGAGCAGCCGCCGCATTGTTCGACTTGGCAGCTCTCACCCTGGCAGAGTCGCTTTCTCGACCTGAATCGAGAGGGGGCTTAAACTCCTTGTAGATGGGCTCAGTAGCCACACGGGACATCTTGGGCGAGGGGTACTGCTGACGGTAGCCCTGGTATTTGCCCTTTTGCGAGTCCCGAAACCTCCTGGCCGAGTCCTCCATGTAACTGCTGTACTCGCTGCCTGCTTCTTCGGGGTCTTGACGCACGTACAACTTGCCGTTGTAACCCCCTCTGGTAATACCCACGGGGGTGCGTGGCTGTTGTTGAGGAGGGGTGTCTACGGTGTGGAGGCGGGGAAGCGGTTGTTGGTGGTCCAGAAGCTCCGTCACCTCCATATCTCCGGCCTTGTGAGTTGTGTGGGAGTTGAAGGAAGCCGATTGGTTTGCGTTTGCGTTTGCGTCTGGAGCAGGCGAGGACGTGACCACAGAGTTCATGATACAGTCCATTTCCGCCGACGTGTTGTTTCCCACTGTCGACGTGTCATTGGCAGGTGGAGCAGTTTGTGCTTGTGCCTGTGCCTGAGCCTGAGCCATATGAACATTAGGAAGAGGAGCTTGAATTCCAGTCGACCGAATTCGCGTCTTCTTGGTTGCTCCAGTCCGTCTCTGCAACTCCACCATGCCATTCACGTCCTCGCTGTCCACCATTCCATTTGGACTGTTGGTCGTGTTACCAGCGTTGTTGTTGTTGTTGTTGTTTGTGCTCATATTGGTCTTGAAATACACAAAGCAGAAATTGAAGCAGAAATTGAAGCAGAAATTGAAGCACAAAAGCTGCCGTGGGAAAAGCGCCTCGGCGGTATTTATACCTGGTCGTACAAGAGTCTGTGGTGTGGTATGCTGCAGCAAACGCTTTGTTGTGTTGTGATGTTTTGGTATGAGGTTGGTCCCAATAAGGTTTGGCGTTTTTTGGCGTTTCGTTAAGGGTGTTTCAATGGTGTGGAGATGCGTCGTTAAAAACGGGGGTTTAGGCACGAAAACTGCACCACCCGATTACCACAGTTCCAACAACCCAATCCATCTTTTCAAAAATTAAATAGCTCCAAAATTGGACCCATTATACTGCACAATGTCAAAAGTGCATTTCAAACCTCATAGGGGAAAAATATTAAAACACAACTTTTGATAGACAAATGTTCGAATACTGGAAATCCGAAACCACTGTTGGAATCAGCGCATTCTGAAGAACACAATGGTACACTCAAAAACAAAATCTACACACTATTTCACCTCAATATCTCGTGCCTCGCCATCTCTCCAAACAGCCTCAAACCATCCTCATACAGCCTCAATTGCAGGATCCACACACTCATAAAACAGCCTCAAATATCACACCAAATCAGTGAAATCACACAAAATCATCCATTAACTATCTGTATTGGTACCGGTACATTTCCTACACACTCGCGGGTTCTACTTGCAATCTTATTATTATAAAACCAGGCTCAGCCAAGGTCCATATGCTATATACAAAAACCTAGACGTTAGTAGAAAAAGAGGACCAGAGGTCAAAAAAAACCATGACACCCTCCCTCTCTCTGTGAGAAGAGGGGGGACATCATAAAAAAAATTAAGAATCAATCTGTTTCGAAATCACCAGCTCGCTAGTAAAAAAAGAGAGCAATAAGAACAAGCCGGTGGTTCCAAGGGGAGGGCAGAAAGATCCGTAAAAAAACAATAAAAAAAACACCTGTGTTGAAAAGATCCTGTGGAAAAAAAAAGTTAGTGACAAAACCGGTAAACAAAAGCACATTGAGTAGCAGTAGTGTGTGTGTGTGTGTTGAGTGTGTGGGGAGTGCAGATTGGTTAGATTTCTCAGGCAGCGTCAGAGAACACAGCAGCAGCGGCATTGTTGGCCTCGCCGTTGGTGGCTCTGCGCTCCCGCTCCTCGTCCATCTGCTGCTGCAACATGCCCATGGCCAGCGCCACAGCAGCCTCGCTTCCGTGCATCAGGAGCGTGCGCTCGCTTTCGTACTCGGATGAAATCGAGATGGCCGCGCCGGACCGTTTGCGCAGCTCCCGGATATTGTCGCCGCGTCGCCCAATAATGTATCCGGCAAACGACGCGGGGATGATGGTCGACTGGGTGACGGTGGGCTCTTCACCCGAGTCGGAGGGTGCCATGGAGCTGACCGTCACTGCCGCGGACGCTGCGGACGCTGCGGGCACGGGGTCTGTCCCGTTCTCCACCACAACATCGAGCGCGTCGTCGCTGTCGTTGGTGGCGCGTCGGCCACGGTACCCTGCAAACGAAACGTATTCCTTGTCGTCGTCTTCGCGCGGGGTAGCGGCTCCCTCGAGGCTGCGGGGGTTGTAGTAGGCCACGAGTATGGACTTGTCCTTTTCCTCCAGCAGGCACTGGACAACCGTATAGACTGCGGTTTCCAGCGCCTGGGGCTCGCCCTGGATCTCGACGATGCGTTCGGACGAGTGTGGCAGCCGGTGTTTGGACGCGACGATGCGCACGCCGTACTTGGTCTGGATCCCCTTGATGCGTGTGCCGCCCTTGCCGAGGATGGAGCCCATACGCTGGTGCGGGATCAGCAGGCGTACGGTGGTGGTGCCCTGGGGGCCCGGAGGCACCAGGTTGAGCACGTAGCCCGACGGCGGGTGTGCCACTAGGGCTGCGGCCGCCAGTCCTATAGCGCGGGCCACGCCGGCCGCGGTTCCGGCCACAGACAGAATGCGGTCGGGGATGCCCGTGACGGACTTTGTGACGCCGGCCTTGACTTTGGCAGCGTCGCGCAGCCCTGCCACGGTGGCGCCATCTTTACCGATGATGACGCCGGCCTCCTTTGTGGAGACCAGGGCCCGCAACACCAGCTGAGTGGTGTTGTCGGGGGCCGTTTCAGGGTCGGGGTCGTGGGTGGTGGTTGTGGTGAGCGTCATCATGGCGCTTTGAGTCTTTCTGTGTCGGTGCGGCAGCGCGTCAGTCCTCGTGTAATGTGGCCCAAGTTATACGGGGCCGTGGAGGAGTGTTGCGGCGGAGCGATTACCGGATCACAGGGTGGATGTGATGGGGGGGAGTAAGCAGCAGGCTCGGGGGGTCTGGGGGCTGCCTACGTCCTTTCCACGGGTTTTGTTGTGGGAGGTTGTGTGTGTGTGTGTTGTGTGAGGTGTCCTGTTGTGTTGTCGTGAGAGAGAGAGTGAAAGACAGTGCAAGACAAGGCCAAGTGTGAATATGCCAAAATAAAGTCTTGGGTTCTTCTTTTTTTTTTTTTTTTTTTTTTTTTTTTTTTTTTTTTTTTTTTTTTTTTTTTTTTTTTTTTTTTTTTTTTTTTTTTTTTTTTTTTTTTTTTTTTTTTTTTTTTTTTTTTTTTTTTTTTTTTTTTTTTTTTTTTTTTTTTTTTTTTTTTTTTTTTTTTTTTTTTTTTTTTTTTTTTTTTTTTTTTTTTTTTTTTTTTTTTTTTTTTTTTTTTTTTTTTTTTTTTTTTTTTTTTTTTTTTTTTTTTTTTTTTTTTTTTTTTTTTTTTTTTTTTTTTTTTTTTTTTTTTTTTTTTTTTTTTTTTTTTTTTTTTTTTTTTTTTTTTTTTTTTTTTTTTTTTTTTTTTTTTTTTTTTTTTTTTTTTTTTTTTTTTTTTTTTTTTTTTTTTTTTTTTTTTTTTTTTTTTTTTTTTTTTTTTTTTTTTTTTTTTTTTTTTTTTTTTTTTTTTTTTTTTTTTTTTTTTTTTTTTTTTTTTTTTTTTTTTTTTTTTTTTTTTTTTTTTTTTTTTTTTTTTTTTTTTTTTTTTTTTTTTTTTTTTTTTTTTTTTTTTTTTTTTTTTTTTTTTTTTTTTTTTTTTTTTTTTTTTTTTTTTTTTTTTTTTTTTTTTTTTTTTTTTTTTTTTTTTTTTTTTTTTTTTTTTTTTTTTTTTTTTTTTTTTTTTTTTTTTTTTTTTTTTTTTTTTTTTTTTTTTTTTTTTTTTTTTTCCCTCTTCCTCTACCTCGATTCGAAACCGCAAGAGAGCAGGTGCATATATAATACACGTACCAGGCAAGGGATGGCTCAGTACTTGTATTGATATTGCGGTGGAAGACGCAAGGTTTCTGACTCGGCGTCCACACCTCCTGATCGGCCTTCAATCGGCCTTCTACCGTGTCTTCTTTTCCTACCACCTCCAAAACCTCCCTTCTATACCCCCCTCCCCCTCGTCAACCTTGACAGAAGCTCTTGTCCACCAAACGGCACTACTGGGACGCTAATTGGTGGGTCTACTTTTTAGTTTGCCACTAGCGATGCGGCGTAGCAGTTTGGGTCTAGCGTCCAATCTCCGTCTTTTGCCTGTCCATCGGAGGTTGGAGGTGGATGGCGGGGGAAGAAACATTTCATGGACCATGAGATCGAATCGTATCGGATCGAAACTATATCTGTTAAGCACAATGGAGTACAAGGACGAGTCTGCGCCATACTGTTGTTGTGTGCTATTGGTACTGTGCTCTGCACATCGGCGGCTACATGTCCACATCCATCCATGCCTCAATCACCGATCAACCATGTATCAATGATAATCGGGCTCGATCTACGTCTGAGACATACGGCAAGCCAAAGACACATACCTTGTAGAGATGGAGGGGAGGGAGGAAGCGGCGAGCACATGTCTACAGTACGAGTACCCGTCAAATGTCCCCTTAGACCTCCTTAGACCTCGTCCGACTCCCAACTCTAGCATGTCTCACCGACTATTGCTACCACGTTTCAAAAAGGCTTGGAAAAAAAAGTGAAAAACGCTGGCGCGATCGACACGCCGAGGAAAAAGAAACGTTGAAAAAGAAAATCAGGAAGGAGCTGGCGGGCCAAGTGCCAGGTACATGGTCTCGAGTCGTGCTCGTACCTGCAAATAAACACCTGGGTTAATAATGTCTTCACACTAAGGCATAGATGGACAAGTTATCATTTCCCCTGATTGCGAGGAGCTAGTGAAGCGAGGCCCAGACTAGGGTGTAAACCGGCTAATAAAACGAAGAGCAAGCGTGGAAAAAAGCTCCACCTCAGAATGCAGAAAAAAGTACCACAAAAAGCACTTCCTCGCCGCTGCCGCCTAATCCACCAGAATGCATGCCACCGCCTACAACTGCCTCTTCCACACCACATGTTCATTCACCGTTAGGCCCAGAGTTCATAGTGTCTGACCGCGGCGGTTGTATCATTGATGAAAAGGTTGACATGGAACGTGAGAGCAGAAGCCGAGTAGCCGAGGTTTGCAGAGAAGAAGACTTCTCGTACGATTCTTGTGGTAAGGGTACAGGGTTCGGTATGAAGAGTATGGCAGTGAAGCGGCACATGAAACAGCAGCTTTCCAGATGAAACAGGGCACACCATTGCTCGGTTTTTCTCTTGCTCACTTGCTCTCAGCTGACCAGCCCGCCTTCTGACAGGTGCACGTCTACTGCATCCCGTGCCTTATCCATGTGCTTTTGACAGGGATGTGAGCAACAGAGCGGAGGTGAGCGATTTGAGGACGCTGCAGAGCGAAAAGAGGTGGTGTTGGCGTGAGATGGCGTGGGTTCAGCGGAATGCTCTTCACCCTACCGTCAATGAAGATATACCGTCGAGATAGAAAACTACGAGCGAAGCGAATAACTTGGTGACACTGGATCAAGCGATAGTTTGGTCAGTACGATAATTACAAGAAATGACTCAGAAGTCCACGACATGCTTGGTTGTCTGTTTTGCTACATGTATGGAGTATATATCGCTACAGATCTCGCCCACTGACAGCTATGGAAATTCTAGAGTTCTTTTTACTCAGAATCGCCGGTTTGGTAATAAGGAGCAGTTGCAACTTGGCAGCGGCTTTATTGCTCACTTCAGGCAGTCTGGAGGAGTACTTGGTGTGGATACCGAATCACAGTCGAGAAAGAGCTCAGTTGAGGCTACCCACAAGACTCCACAACTACAGAACCAAGCATAAAACTGATAATCTATTCACCTGTGGTCCTGTTGAATGAGATAGCTTTGTTGTACTCTCTAAAGACACTACAGTTGTCTGTACACCTACCTCAAAACTTTTGTATGCAAACATATACTGTAAACTACACCATTCGAATCGTCCCATTGAGCTGATGCTTGTGATACCAAATATACATTATGTCGCACCAATCACTTGGACCTGACAGAGTTAAACCTGCAACACTCACTCCTACCGGAACATGTCTATTACCAGAAAAAATTGTATATAAGGGAGTGTTGAAAACTATATGAGTCGACTCCCCTCATTGTGGTGACCATTTTGGTATATAGATATGGCCAGCTTTCTGGTTATTTACATGTATTTTCGGAGTGTATTGCCTTCCATGTAGCACTCCTATCAGTAGAGACAACATAGAGATAGTCTATAAGGACGAGCCATTCTCTTGTAAGATCTGTCCTTCCTACTATACTGTGTCCTAATATTTGCTCAACACCCGCAGTATACAGTAGTTGCTACATACACACAGCCTGTATAGAACCAAGGGGATGCGGGCTTAAACTAGGACAAAAATCATGAGATGGAAATGAACACTTGACCATTCTATTCCTCTTGAGATGATGAGTAAAATGCACTCTTCAGATTTTTTCTCAGACATGTGTAGAAGGAATTAATATAGACCTCCTCAGGTTAACCACTACCTGGGGAGGAGAAAAGAGGGGTTCTCAGTTTTGTTCAGAAACAACAGTGAGGATACAGGTTTTTGCGCACTTTGTAAACAAGAAATTTCTCGCAAAATGCACTCCTCAGATTTTTTCCTGCTTGCCCAAACAAAAACCTATTGTTCTACTTTGTAGGCCAGCAACGTGCTAGAACACGTTCCATATACAACGGTCATTTGAAGCGGTAAAGACTTGAAAAATTGTGGATCCATTAAAAACAAAATTTCCAGCAAAACAAACTCCTCAGATTTTCTTCTGCTCTTCTCTACCCAAACCCAGGGCTGCATCCTGTCTGATTCCTTGAGACAACACAAGACTCTCCATCCCATTCATTTGCACAGGTATGGAGTTGAAAGCTTGTACGTCTACTAAAATCGTCATTTAAAACAAAATACACTCTTTGGATTTTCTCCTCCTATTCTATATTTCAGTTGTACCGCGGTCTTGTATAATGAGCTTGTAGCCATCTCACCAATGAGCTTGTAGCCATCTCACCAATTCGCACCAGCCTTATCTGAAAAAGACAGACCAGTTAAGGCGTCTTAGAACAAACGTCAGCGTCTCATGAAGCACCAGCCCGAAAGACGTAACCAGTTACAGTGACACGAGGAAACGCGTTCTTCACATGTCCGCAGGGTATGGAGCTACAGCTGACCCACCGTCCTTCAGATGTACGCCCACCTGTATTGACACCATCTCTGGGAGCAGGAGTAGTGTTCACGGCTATGGCGCCGTTAGGACTCCCCATAGTGATTGCTCTTCTGTATTTGATTAGTCCGAGGTTGCAGCCCGTGCAGCTTGGTTGTCACAGTCAAGACTCATGACGCATGTCAGCCACGCAAACAGCCAACGTTTACAATTGGTGTTATAGCTACCGGTATCTATCCAATCTGCCACGCTACTCAGAGCTGCTAATGCTACTGTAGGCGTTCCCGCAACCGGCGCCTGTAGACCGGCTGGTGTAAGTGCAGTACGTACTGTACTTGTGCCTGTAATATTTGACAATTGACAGCACTGGTATCGACTGGCCAAACAGCTCTCGTTGTGATGACGTACTCCAGTCTTCAATCACAAATGGCGACAATGGCAGGACTCGAACCGCGGATGTCGAACGTCATGGAAATGTACAAGCTTACAAGACGTCTTCGTTTCGGTGCCCACATCTTTCTTTTCTACTTCGAGCAAATCGCTACCGGTATCGTACCATGGTACCGGTACTCGTACCCGTACTGTACAGATCTGAATGATTCAAAACAATGCAAATTAAATTAATTACTTTTTTTTTTTCAACAGTTGATGTTAGTTTTGGGTCGGCAGACGGCCGAAATGGTTGAACAGGGAGTGAAGGTGTGGTGGTGACAAAAGCAGTAGCGATTATGCTCGTATCGTGAGTAGTGTGAGAGACCGTTGACATCGCCACGCTTATGTCAGCTCAGTCAGCTCGTGGATTGCAGAGATTGGCAATGATTCGCTCATCGATCACTGGACAATCCCCACCACATCCTTCAACTTCTCCGGCAAATGGTCCGGATGCTTCTCGTCGTCCTTCTCCTCCACGAAACCCTCTCTTTCTTCATGCGATCTGAAGGTTCGTTTTCCTCTCAGCTTCCAGTACAGCACCATGTAGAGGAAGTATCCCACCAAGACAACAGACACGTAGTTCATGTTCTCCTGGGTCACAGGCTTGGTGAAGGGAAGCGAGTAGACGACACAAGCGAAGACGGTCCATGCGATAACCACAATGTTGGCAAACAGACCCAGCTTACCGAGCCAAAAGGGACCTCGCTGGATGTTGTTTCGGCCGACTCGGAGCAGACAAATGACAGGGACACAGTAGGACAGCAGCAGGAAGGAAATGCATCCCACCACCATGGAGTTGAAGGCCGTCTCGGAAGCCATGTACAGACATCCGAGAATAGCACACCAGCAGCAGGACATGAGATGGGCGTAGAGAGGGACTCCGAGCTTGGGGTCGACCTGGGACCAGTATTTGGAGCCGGGCATGCCTCGATCACGTGCAAAAGACCACGTGAGTCGTGCCTGCCATGTATGGGACGAAATGTTGCATCCAAAGGCAGTGATCATCAGCAGAGACATGAGACACAGAGCTCCAGCCTTGTGGTTCAACGCCTGGTAGTAAATGTCAAGAATAGGAGAGCCGGTGGTGGAAGCGAAAATGGCGTCGAGGTTCTGGATGGAGAAAAACATGGAAATGACGTAGCAAAAGGACGTTCCAAATCCAATAGCAACAGTGGACATGATGGCGATGGGGATGACCCGCTCGGGCTTGGGGACCTCCTCAGCCATGTGGGTAGCGCAATCCAGACAAGAAAAGCACCAGTTGGGGTTGATAAGACCGACAATAAACGCCATTCCGGCCTGTTTCCATCCGGTATTGTTGTTGAATTGCACAAAGACGAAATGTGCGCTCTGGTACTTGCCTGAAGAGCAGGCCAGAACGGTGATGGTGATGGTAATGAACGAGAAAATGGACACGTACAGGGCAGTCTTGGCCACGTAGGGAAGAGCTCGACCATAACAGTTGAACCAGAACATGAAAAAGTTGAGCAGCTGGTAAGCCACCAAAATCTGCCACTTTTTCACCTCAAACCCATCGTGGTCCAATGCGTACATCCCAACAATACCCTGAGCAATCGAAAGGGTGACCGAAGAGGAGGAGAAAATCGAGCCAGCCCAGGCAAAAGAGCCACAGGCATACGCCAGGAAATTCGCATACTTTTTAGGAGCCAGCTGCAAAGTCCAGTAATATTGACCGCCGGAATTGGGCATGGCAGAGGACAGCTCAGACAGAGTGATGGCAATACAAGTGGACACAGAAGCAATAATGATGATTCCGTAAACAATCAAAAGAGGACCTCCCGACGAAATTCCCGTGATCAGAGCCGCGGAAATTCCAAACCACGAATTAGTCAGTCCAAAACCAACTCCCAAAACCGACCAGATGGAAAACGACCGCTGCAACTCGGCCTTGTATCCCATCTGCTCCAATTTCGCATTATCGCTGTCGGAGGTGCCGCTCTCGATCTGGTACGACCCCGCCGACGAGTGTCTGTTGGTCAGTTCGCCCGAGTGAATTGAAGACGACATTTGATGGTGTGTGGTTTTTTTCGAGGGTTATCGCGTTTTCTATATATGCAGATTTTTACACAAAGCTTAATCAGATATAAGAGTAAGGTTAAGTTTTTGACTATGCAGCCTGCACCACTGTGGCTAGTGTACTGCAGGTGAGGTTGGGACAGAGAAGTGTTGAGTGTCAGGAGTAGGGGGGAAGGGAAAAATCTGGGAAATTCGGCACTGGACAAACAGACATTGCTCGTCCAGCCAGTATTTTTATTTAATTTTTAAAAGTATTTTCCACCTACTTTCCCCCCTCAATTACCAGTTAATTTCCGGCTTTTCACATAAAACCTCATTACACCGGTAAAACTTGTCTCACCATCTTTAACCCATCTCCTCAATACCGGCTACAAATTTTCATCATTTTTTTCAATTTATTTTTATTTTAATCAAATTGTTCCCATTTTTTCGTATTTCACCCCCTTTTACTCGTCAAATGACCAAACACAACCGCCGGGTCCCTTGTTCCACCCAAAACCAACTCAATTTACAGTTGTTTCTTTGCCCTGTATTCCCCCGTTTTTTCTTCCATTTTTTCTTCCATTTTTTCTTCTTTATAATCTCGTTTAACATTTATTATCAGCCGTGTATCAAGATTTTTTTGTTTAGACTTTGACAGACGAGAAATGACAGTTGGGGGGTGTAAAAAATGCCACAGACGAGTAGTTGAAAAATGACAGACAATAAAACATTCTCCTTTCCCCCAGAAGTATTATCATATGGCCCTCATTCCTGTACCTCTTCTCCACGTTTTTTTACCACGTTTCCAAGCATTATCCAATACTTTAATTTTGAGGCTGTGGGGTCTCAAAGAGGATTTAAAAACAAACTGAAAAAACAGCGAGAAAAAAAAAAAAAACCGAGAGAAAAATTAGACCAATCCGAATCATCACCTACAATTATTTAATTGAACCGATACCTAGAAATGTCATCATTGGGGATTTATTTCTCTGCTGATGTTTCTTTTTTTTCCCCACCCCAGTTTTATACCCCTATCGCTTGTTATCATGCACGATAATGTACGCAGTGGAAACGGTTGCTGTGTAAAAGACGCTGTTTCGGAAAATTCTGCAGATTAAGAACCGGAAGACTAAAAAAGCCGTTAAAATATCGGTCCGTTTGGGCGAGACGAGGTGTCAATCCCAACCCAAAAGCCGTCTTTTTTGCATTTTTTTCTCTTGCTTTTTTCCGCCCTCTTTTTTCCGATCATAATTTGCTCTTATATTACCTACCGGAGTGTCATTATCGTCAATCTTGATTGGCCACGGGAAAGTTTAATTTAGGAGGGGGGAGATTGCAGTTTTTGAATTGACTGTAAAACGTCGAATTGGGGAGATAAAATGATGGAAAAAAACATAAAATATATAACTCCATTCAGTGTGTTTTGTCATTATTTTTTCCGATTTTCCCATCTCGTGTTTCACCCTGTTCTAAACGCCACGTCACCAATTAGCCTTTGACCCATGTCAAAAGTGTCAAAAAACTATTTGCAAAAAAAAATGCACACACGCAGAGAAATTTAACCATCTTTTTTATGGTTGTTTTTGTGTGCAACCAAGCCGTTTTTTGGACATTTCAAGTCGTTTTTTCGACATTTATTTCGATTTTTCCACACGTGTTTTAACCGCGCCAACCCTTCTTCCCTCGGCAGCTGTTCGGAGCCGATAGTCGTCCGAAATGCAGCCCGAGATCCGGGTACAGCCAATTATGCACTCTCCCCATTTTTTCCCTGCCCATTTTCCATTTTCTTTTTTTTTTTTGCCATTTTTCGGGGTGCATGGTAGCTTGTGCGTTTTGTGGCTGGTGTACCCTAACCCTAGAAAATAAGTCTCCTTTCCGAACCCACTTTTGGAAGTGGGGAGACTTGATAAGTCGAAAATCAAACTTTTCTGAACAGCAATGCTAAATGGGGGGTGGTTGTACGTGTCTTTTTTCAGCAGTCACACCACACGGGACCTCAGATTAAGTCATGGCCTTACGTAAACCTCATTACATATGCATTATCTAATCACGTCCGTAAGCGGCAAAAAGTTCCTTGTTGAGTACGTGTGCATTTTCACATGCCACCGCCAACCACATCTGTCGTGTGACCCCCTCACACGACTAAACTTTAGGACCAAAAAGAATTCAATAAAACAAGCATTACGGGTGTGGTGTCAAGGACAATGTCATGGTTTAACAGGCCCTGTTGGGACTGAAACGAGACGATCAGATAGAGACGAGCAAAGTGCTGAACGATGGTCCAGGTGGATCCGGGAGATGACCGCGATTGGAATGGTACCAAATAAGGGTGTTTTTAGTGCGAAGAGGAAGTTATAGGGCTAAAAGAGGGGGTTTTATGAGAGTGTTTTTGGGCAACAAGCAGAGATATCGAGTTATTTGAGCATCTTTTTATTCCCCACTTTGAGACAAACACGGTCGTACATTCATAACTCTGGTTGAGTTGTTTCTGGTCGAGTTAGGAAGGACTACGCATGGATGGGGATAGATGCGTGCTCTTTTTGGAATCTATAGCGATGACATGGAAGTTTAAATGATTGGAGTGGATGGGAGCCGGGGGGTGTGATTAGTAAGACATTAGTAAGATGTTAGTAAGGGTTGGGGTTGAAGGAGGTATCTTACAAAGTAGAAGTGTGGGAGAATAAGAGGATATTTTATCGTTTAATACACCGTCTAAACAGCCTTATGGTGAACTCTGGTTCTTTCTGTGTGCTCATTTGAGGGTGTAAAAATACGACAACATGCTCACATGTGTGTCGTTGATACTAGATACATTACTAACTTGATGAGTAATTCAGAAAAATGAACGAAAACTTCAAATTGAGATCATAAATGGGTCGAAGAATGCATGGTTTAAGATACTACTAATAATCTATTCTGGGTATGAGGTTAGCTACAACAATGCCCCCTTTTGACAACCACAGTATACAGTCGACAACTTCTTCAATAGAATAGCTGTAAGGTTGATAACTAGATAACAATAAAGTAGACAATCCAGAGAATCATCTGCACTACTTTTTATTTCTCCAACCCATCTACATCTATTTTTACAGCATCTTCAAGAATAGATCTACCCACAGTTCTAGATGTTGCAGGATGAAAAAGGAGCCAATTTGAGTAGGGTCTTCGAAGTGTGGTTTTAAGTCGTCCTTCAAAACCGAACATCAATTCACCACCCAAATTCCATCTCTTTTCAGCCCGCCAATGCCCACGTTCTCATACCGTTTCATCGCCATCTTGATAAACTCTATCAGAAGACGAACGCCGAATTCCATTACATAATCACCTCTTTCACACATCTCGTTTGGCACAAGTTAGTCAGCCGTAAAACTATACTGCTTATCTCATCACCGTTGGACCTCGCTGAAACTTTGTTTTTCTTGCACATCTCTTTTAGCGCCAAATACTGTACGGTACGAGGATACACCTTATTCGACGTCATGAAGCAGACATTTCCCCCTGCATTCCCTTCCCACCGGTTGTAATTATTTCCGCTTTGATTAGTCATCCGACTAATACTTTTGTGTTGTGTTTTGTACGTTTCCTCTCACGTGACATGCCGCTTACCGTCCGGTCACATGACTTTCCTCCCGTTTGGACAAATTTTTCCTTCCTCCCAACCGCCACAGCTAGGGCTAAACCCTAAGAAAAACGTGTGCACACGTGACTTTGGTCCCAAACCGGAAGTCCCGACTCAGCTGCACAGCACACCCAAACTCTAGTGTGTCGATTTTCCAAATTCTCCCTTCACACGCCAGCTCTGTCGATACACTGTAACACAGCCTAGATCAACATGTCTGCTCCTATTTTCGACCCCACCCCCGAGGACATTCAGCACCTTTTGGCTGCTCAGACCCACATTGGTTCCAAGAACGTTCAGGTGAGTATTAGCCTAGTAGAGCTCCTTCTCGAGACACAAACAAGATACGACACAGAGAGGGCCCACAAGCGACACAGACACGAGACGGAGACTTTTGAGAGAACGGATTTGACGGTTTGGCGATTGGCGGATGGTTGATGGGTGGTAGTAGTCGTGCTCGTTACAGAGACACAGACGTCATGTTAAAATGTTGTCTTGACGAGTCTCATCAGATCACAAGTTGCAGATGAGATCCACGTTTTGATAACAGACATGACGAATGAGCAAAACGATCCATCTGTCAAGAATCCTTCCAAGGCCAAACCAAAGAATCAACGAGCAAATTTTCATATCACAAGTGAAGTGATTCTCTCGTAGTTTGACGCCCATGAGTGTAACAGGTTCATCTTATGGGCCACACTCTCTGCGCAAGCGACTCGATGTCGGCTTATCGCAAACGCATCGATTTCGGCCATTTTCTAACACAGGTCCAAAACATCCCTTACGTTTTCAAGCAGCGAGCTGATGGTGTCAACATCATCAACGTTGGCAAGACCTGGGAGAAGATCCAGCTTGCCGCTCGAATCATCGCCGCCATCCCCAACCCTGCCGACGTTGTTGCCATCTCTGCCCGAACCTACGGCCAGCGAGCCGTGCTCAAGTTCGCCAACCACTGTGGCGCCACCGCTATTGCCGGCCGATTCACCCCCGGTTCTTTCACCAACTACATCACCCGATCTTTCAAGGAGCCCCGACTTCTGATCGTCACCGATCCCCGAACCGACCACCAGGCCATCAAGGAGGCCTCTTACGTCAACATCCCCGTCATTGCTCTCTGTGACACCGACTCTCCCGTTGAGTTTGTCGACGTTGCCATCCCCTGCAACAACAAGGGCCGACACTCCGTTGGTCTTGTGTGGTGGATGCTCTCCCGAGAGGTTCTGCGACTCCGAGGTGCCCTTGAGGACCGAAACACCGAGTGGTCCGTCATGCCCGATCTCTACTTCTACCGAGATCCCGAAGAGCCCGAGAACACCGAGGAGGCCGCTGAGGAGGCTGCCACCGAGGAGGTTGCCGAGACTGGTGCCGCTGAGGCCGCTGCTGCCACCAACGCCGACAACTGGGACGTTGCTCCCGATGCCGGTGCCGGTGCTGCCGACTGGGCTGCCACTGATGACTGGTCCGAGTCTGCCCCCGCCCCCGTTGCTGCTTAAATTTGCACCTTGTTTTTGGGGGTTGTAAAATAATTTAAAAGGCGAGTAAAATGCGCACTGCGTAATAAAATTTATTGAAAAAAATTGCGTACCACGGAAGCGACTGGCCCAAGGTCACGAGCGGACAACCTGTAGTGACATTGTAATGCGACAAATAGTGGCGAGACCATACAACACTGAATGCCAACATACATCATCGAACACTGTGCCATGGAAGTGCTATAAGACGTATCAGTGTTGATTCGAAGCTGCCACAGTTGCCTCGCAGTAACCGAATATACTCACATGACTTGTTGCTGAGTTGACTTTGGTGCTACCAGGTACGTACTGTAGTGTGATCGTTCTTACTTCAGAATGGACAGATATCGGAAGGAGTTGGGCCGACTTAGGGTGAGTTGGAAGAGCAGTGAGAACATGATTATACGACTGAGTGAAGGGTCGGTGGGAGTACAGTGTACCCGTAGTGTGCGTGTCTGTGTCTGTGCTTATCTGTATCAGCAATATCCATTTCAGTCAAGTATCGTACTCGTACTATTAGCAGCACCACACTTGCAGCTGATGAGAGCTCTATATATATTCTCCACCCATGTCATGCCAAGTGTCGTTTGCTTTACTGTATACACTCCACTGACACTGGGCTCACGATGTAGATACTACGGTAAATATTTTTGTGGGAGAGGTATGGGAAATCTGAAGAGTGCATTTGATGCAGAATCACGCAATTAGTAGCTCTGCTAATTTGAGAGTTTCCACCAGCATTTCTCGTCCAAAAAAAACACCCCATTCACTGCTAATGTTACTCAACAAATGATCAACTGTTTGCATTCAACGTACTTAGCTTTTCTTAATGCGGACAAGAACCACCATAAATCTATGGACTGAGACACGGCAGGGAAATTCTGAAGAGTGCGTTCGACTAGAAATTTCCAGTTTAGTAGAAATCAATCCTCGGAATACGATTTACTGTACATTCCAGACGAGTAGAGTAACTCTTATGGTCACACTGGTGTCGTACGATACACTCTGGTAGGTCGAATACTATTCACTCAGAAGAATGGGGCTTGGGGCTGGAACGGTCTATATATATACTGTATATATGAGACCAAAACACGTTTTCTCATTTCTAGTTAGATACAAAAATGGGCCCCAAAATCCTGCTTTGTCCAATCTGCAGATACGTCTTCAGCAGAGACCAGCTTGAGGAGCATTACAAGGAGTGTGAGAGGGTGAGGAGTAAGTGACAGATGAGGTGCTGCAAACGGAAAGGACCAGAGACGGATACAAACGGTCGTGCTGACAGTACGGTATCATCAATGTACACCGTTGCATTTCTCACAGTCTGGTACGATGCGTGCTTTAGTTGAATGCAGTCAACAAAACTGCAAAAGTCAAAGTAAATAGTTGAGTGAATGGGCAATTGGTTCGTACAGTTTTTTTTTTTTTATGTGCGCTGGTTAAGGCATGCGACTGTAAATGGTCGCCATCGTAAGATCCAGAGTTCGACCCTCTCCGAGGTCGTCTATATTTTGAAAATTGCGTGAAAAAGAAAATGAAAATGAAAACAAGAAAATGAAAAAAACAAAAAAAAGTACTTACAGTACACTGAATTTTGCTCATCTAACGACAAGAGAAAATCCAAGAGTGCAATTTGTAGAGGTTGATCAGCCCATTTAAACGGTGTACTCGACTAAACGGACGGAGGTTTACCCGTGGAGTTACGTGGAACCTAGCTACAGAATGTATCTGTAGGGAACCTCCAGGTACGAGTGAATCGAGTGATATTTCATCACTAAAGTAGTGAGGCGAGTCCATGGCTGGTTTTGAGCTGTCTCCTAACTGATTCAAACAAGTCCGTTGTCTCTGACACTGCTACTTCAATGGCTTGTCTGTGGCTCAAAATCCACTGTCTGGTTGTCAAGTTGGACCCTGACACTCCTCTCCTCCAGAACCTCCGCCTAGAATCACAAAGAAAATCCAAAAAGTGCGTTCTACTCGTTGCATCTCCAGCTACAAAATGCACTTTTCAGAATCCTCTAAAGTGGTTTTGCGAGCGCAGTACCGATACGTACAGTATGGTGTTAGGTCTGTCTAGAAGTACATACCATACATCTACAACAAGTTTAGTACAGTACGGCACGGTACAGAATCTGTACCTGAAGTTCACCCGGTCACGTGACTATTCCACACCTTCTCCTTTTCCCAAACTCCTCTTTTCCGCCTTCAACTCTCCTCTGCAACACCTATATGGACACACCATACGGTACAAGTATACGGACGATCAAAGGAAACAAAAAAACAACCCTTTCACAAATGTTTGAGCGAATTCGACACCTTGAGCAAAGAATGCGTACTTGTAGATATCAATGTACACGTGAATAGACTGAAGACCTTTCCTAACCTGCGTACTGTACCTACTCGTGCTGTACTACCCCTCTTCATAGCTGACTTTTTAAACAGTGGATAAATCGGAAAAAAACTTGCGTCGCTGTAATCTCCACGACTCAATGATTCCTCTGATACCTCTCACCAACCCACAACCCTTTCCATTCAAAAGATACAACCACATTTTTATCTATTTTTATACTCACTTTTTTACTCCACTTTTACCAACTAAACTTTTCCAAATCTAACTAATATCGCCGTCCGCTGGGGGTACCTATTTCGCTGTTCCGGTGGTGGTACTTCTACAAAAAATAGTCCATTAGATAGAAGTCAGACTAGTTCTAAACAAATGTATCATAAAAATCGTCAGTTACAATAGTAATATCTGGAGGTACTACCCCAAACAGTTAATATCAACCCAGCTGAGTCTAACTGGAGTGTACGGGAAAATGTTTTAGCACAGTACGTCCTGACTAATCCACAAATACTCTCAAACATGAAATACGCCCCAATATACCCATCTCTTTTCCCGCTACTACCGCCCTTCACGTGACGTGCTGCAGCAGGACATTTCCAGAATGAAAATACCTCAAAATTAGTATCAAAATATTCGTTAGTTTTTGATGAGTCCAGCGGCATTATCCATTTTCTCAAATTGCCAATACTTTGCCCCTGGAAAAATAAACTTTGCATGTATTAATTTTGTTCCACACCATAAACGGTCTTTTCCAAATTATGCTACAAAATAAAACTCTAAATGAAAACGTCCGTAGAAGACGCTCTAGAGTAGCTACAGAAAATACAATGGAATTTTAGGGTACACCGAGTCTCATATTTTCATCTGTATAAGTTTCACGTCATTCGGGATAATATTTAAAAAGTTGTGTTACATTTTTTTTTTTGCGTTGCCGAATCTAGGTGATCAGACAAAAAACTCACCAGGTACCGGTATCGTACTGTACGAGTACCCATTTTGTTATTACCCCAGATTTCGTGTCACGTGGCCGATTGATATTTTACATGTTTTCTTGTGTTTTTTTTTCTCATTTTTTTTCTTTTTTTCATGAACAATTACTGAACTTGTACTGGGGATCTTTCATTTGGATCTTGTTCCGTGCAAAAGCGTTCGTGCGATTCGAATAAGTAAATGGATTTGTCTAGAGCAGCAGTGAGAGAGATTGGGGTAATAGAGAGCAACAACTCCATTACACATCTCTTCAACCAACCACATGGGTGTTAGAATGGTTTGGTGTATCGTGTATGGTATTCTGAGGGGGAGGCAGGGGAGTGATGAGTAGGAAAACGAAAAAGAACAAACCAGTTCCGTACAGTACCGACAGTTTCCGTATAGTACCTGTTCCCGTACATCGATCAGACGAAAACCTCCGGCGGTTTGCGTACCTGCGGTATCGCCTCTAAAAAACCTCCTCCTCCTCCGGCACCTGAAATCCCTCCTCGGTCGAATACAGAATGGTCTGAATCTCACGAATCATGCCCTCCACCTGCACCTGGTCCATCTGCTCGGCGTTTTCTTGCACCAGCACCTCGATTTCGCGCAGCTTGTTAAAGTAAAAGTTGCGCTCCGTTTCCAGACCTTCCAGCACCTGCTGGTACTCGACTGCGTCGGCCTCGAGCGTGGCAATTGTCTGCTGGGCCTTCGTGAGGGCGGCGTTCGGTGCAGCAGCTCCGGGACGTCGTGTGACGCTGGTTCGTCCTCCGACCCCGGTTCCAGACACAGACGGCCGTTCTGCGCCTCCAGCCATGCTGCTTCGCACTCCTCCGGGGCCTCCGGCTCCTCCAGCGCCTCTTCCAGCTACACTACTTCGTCCCGAATGTTGTGACTGGGCAGAAGTGCGTCCTGAAGCTGCTGACGTGGCAGAAACGACATTGGGCACCCGTCCACCTCGCCGGCCCACCGCGTCGTACTCTCCTCCCGCCCAATTGGCGTCCCAATGCTTTTTGCAGTACTGGAGAAACTCCAGGTTGTCCTGAAACCGACACTTGACCAGTTTCTCCACGGGGATCTGACGGTCAATCTTGTGCCGGTTGAACACCCCCTGCAACACCTTGTAGTTGTTGAGAAACTCGTACTCGGCCTTGACGTTGAACTTGACCTTGCTCATAGGGACATCGCCGTAGATGGAGTCGAGAATCTGGCAGTAGATGGCGCCCTTTCCGCACTCCTCCACCTTGGAGATTTCCGTCTGAAGCAGCTCGTTGACCCACTGCACCAGCTCTTGTCGTGACATTGCGTGTGTTGTAATTAGTAAGTAATGATAGGATGCCAAGTTACAGTGGTGATGTGGTGTAAGGTGTTTGAGCTGGTTGTCCCGACGACGCAGCAAACTCTAATTCCCTATAGCTGCTTTCCTGGCCCCTAACATTTAAACCTTAATACGCGACGTGTTTTTCTTTGAAACTGCAGCATGTGGAAACGGGCGTATGCGGCTCTGATAAGGCGGATACGACGAGGTGGATGAATTAGGTACGTTTGGGAGGTGGAGATAAGAGGTGTTTTTTCTTAGAGGCAAAATTGGGGCTGTTACCGTTGTCAGGTTATGAGTGGTTGAAAAAGTATGGTGAAAGACGTAATATGAGAGTGGGAGAGACGGGAAGTTGATGGTTGGAACCACACGGATCAGGGGGCTACAATGGTGGTCTTGGAATCCCACTAGCTGCTCCGGAGCAGGAGTTATGAAGGGAAAGCTCTATTGTGGTGAGATGTGGATCAAAAGAAGTGGAGGATAGGTGGAGATGGGAAGAGTTGATGGTATTGATGAATAGACGATTTGGGAAAGAATGCACTCTTTGGATTTTCGAGAACGGTATTATTGCGGCTGTTGTAGACATTTCTGTGGAGGTTGAACAGCAACAGGTTAAGATACTACGGTAAAAAGGTGAATATCATAGATTAGAGCGAGAGGTTTTGTTTGTAGCTGTGACAAGCTGTGATAAACAAAATGCACTCTTCAGAATATCTATAACGTGCTTCACTGTTGAGATATACATGTATACACTACTGGTCATACCATTGGCCATTTACTTAGTTCTCCCAACAACTTTAGTTGAAAGGTATTAACTAATGATCTGTGTACGAAACACACAAATATGAGACGGATAAAAAAGAGATATGGGGCTGAAATCTGAAGAGTAGAGGACGAGAGTTTGATGCATAAACTACCTCTCTTTTATATTCAATGGATTTATGTAAAAGATATATCTATGTCTGTCAGTAGCTAACGAACCGAGACTAGTTTAAACGATGTAAATTTGGACTTTTGAACAGAGGGAAAGTCAATTTAGAGTGAAACGAGTATTCTGAGAAGAATGCACTCTTAAGATTTCCTGTATCTCGAATATCGCATCTTTTACATGGATGTTTACAGAACACAACTGTCTGTAGATAAGACTTTACAGTATCGTGTTGAGATACCAAATATGTATATAAACCCCGTCCAAATGAACTAATGATATGAAAGAATTGTTCGAAAAACACCCACCAGCCGTAGCACGTTTCGTAGCACGTTTTGTACGTCGATGCGCTCTGTTGAGGATGTGCCATGAGTGAGTATTTCATGTATAACCCGCTGAAACAACTCAAACACTTCTCCAATTCGAACAAACCAGTAAATAAACCACAATTATATACTCCTCTCGTTGATTAGTAACGTATAAAACCGTGTAGCTACACACATCTAAACCATACATGTATTGTCACGCCAACAACTTCTTCAATATTACTGCAGCGGAAACAAACACCTCATTAAACCACGTATTCGGACTCAGAGAATAAAATCCACTTTTCGGATTCCCTATACTTTTTATATCACAAGTTCTACCACACTTTAACATCTTTCCCGAATTTCAAACCACTCCCAGAAGTTGAATATTTACCAGACAGACACAAAAACAAAGATTTCGATTAAACAAACCCCCAGAAACACCCTAATCCAACTCAATTACCATACACCCTCTCACATCCAAAGTTACCCACTAAACCGCCTCAAATACCATCAAAACACGTGGTACAGTAATCAAAAACATTCCTAAACGGTACCATTATACTCCTGTCACGTGACCTAATCAAACCACACCGTTATTCTTTCAATTACGTCTTGATTTGGGTAACTTCAAAAACCGCTTAAATTTGGGACTAATTCGTACAGGTTACGAGTATCTTACACAGGTTATGAGTAAAATTGTTAACCCCCCAGAATCACTTCCCTGGTCTGCAAGAAACGATAACACATCCTCCCCTCTTACCAACCACCTCACTATTCCAAGTGCTGTACTCCGTTCTTGTATGTCTCAGATGACTTCCGGGTAAACCGAGTGTATCACGTGAGGTTTGTAATTTTTAGAATTAGCCTTTTTAACTACATGCACCAAGCATGAAATACGCAGATATTTTTATTTTTTTTGCCATTTAAGGTTGATAAGGACTTGTGAGGTAAGCATCTGATTTTTTGTGTCACTTTCGACTGCCGGGTAAGTCATCCTCTAGAGACACAGACAGGCGCTGTATCACGTGACGTTGCTCCAGAAGTCGTCTGTACCTCTCCGTTTAGGGTAAGTTTAAGTGGTTTTTTAACAGGCCGGGTTTTTCCGCTATTATAGATGAGGTATTTAGGGTGGTTGGGGGTGTTAAATTAGGGGAAGGTGGAATTTATAAAAGGTTGAAAATGAAAATTTCATTTTGTGCACAAAAAAATTTCCATAAAATGGTCAAAAAAGCCGATTTTTTTTCTAAAAAATTCTCCACAAATGCGGATTCCGCTCTGGGATGCGAGAGAAGCCCTGCACATGCCACAATACCGGCTGCTCGCTATGTTGCAGCGTTTGCAGGGTTGGCAGCGTCAAACCATGTGCGTATGTGGCTTGAAAGCGTGCGTATTTAGGTCTTTTAATACCAGGGAAAAAAGGGCGAAAAAAAATAAAAGAAAAATATTAACGTTGGTAACCACTTTTTTTCTATCGATAGCGACTTTTGGGGACGATAACGGACGTCTTTTGAGACCAGGACGGGGATTCTAAGACACAAAAACAAAACAAAAAAAAGTCGGGTTTTTTAAAAAAGTGGTTAATTACGCAAACTAATAATGCACCGCAGTTTCTCCGTGCGGGGGTGGCTCAGCTGCAGAGCCAAGGGATGGATAAAAAAATGGGCAAAAATGGGCAATGCTCGGTGCGGTGGCTGAAGAATTGGAGGAACTGTGGTCAAAAGCTGTACAGTCCGAAATCCACTATTTTTGCACCCGCTTCTTTTTCCGTGTGCTTTTTTTCCGTCCTTTTATAATTCAAACTTCCTGCTGTCCCCTTAGCTCTGAACCGTAACCTTACCGTATTCGGCAAACGTACCCTTGCCCTGATTCTGAGAGTGTCGCGACTCAGGTTCCCAAAAGGATAAAAAAAAATCAAAAAAAAAAATTGGACAAAGACTAAAAAAAAATCGCAGGCTTTGGATACTTTGTGTCCTTCATCCAACATTGTCTACATTTCGACTCTCCGATCCACCACCAAACCCCCTACCGTTTCCCTCACAAATCCACCCCCGTTGTGCAATATTCTGTCCCGACTCTTTTGCCACTCGTAAAGGACACATATCTCGCACAAACACCAAACACCACTCTCACGACATTGAGTGTGTAAGCCCCACGACAGTACCAAGGTCACCCCAAGACAACCCCTCGACATTTGCAAGGTAGTGATCACAGCCTCACGACCACTCCAGTGTTACCAGTTATACAACCTCGGCAAAGTAAGTATTGTGTGGGATTGTGGGACAGCAGCAGCAGCAGTGAATGTGCATTACTCACACAGGCGATAGCTTGATAGCAAAACAGCCGGAACATACCCACGACATCACCAGTGTCATACCCCCTTTAACACACACAACACAGACGGTGTAACCCCCGACACCTCCTCTGTGATACCCCCCTCCCCCCAACATGTCCTACGAATCTCCCAGACGACGGTCGTCTATAGCGACCACCCAAAGCCCCTTCCCCATCCACCAGCGGGCCCACCATGCCACCAACCTCCATTACTACGGCAACAGACCTGGCGTGGCGGTTGCACAATCGGTGCCGACAGGAGGAGTGCCTGTGCTGAGCCGGAAAATGGTGGCCCGACGCATTTCCGAAGGAGAAAGCGGCCGGCTCAAGGAAGAACTCAAGTGCGAGGCCTGCGGCAAGGGTTACAAACACATTTCGTCGCTGGCAAAACACTTGTGGGAACACACGCCGGAATGGAACGTGACCAGCAAACTGCTAATTAGTAAACACCAACAGGTGCAGCTGCTGGAGGCGGCCTCCATCCTGGTCAGCATGAACGAGGGCGACGAGGACGAGCTGGACGGCATGCAGCAGCTGCAGCCCCTGGGAAGCCTGGCGGCACAGCAGCAGCGCGAGCGCGAGCAGCAGCAGCAGCAGCAGCAGCATCAGATTGCCCAGAACCAGCTGCAACAGCTGCAACAGCAGCAGCAACAACGCGAGCCCATCATGCATCTGCACTCCCCTGGAAGTTACACCCTGAGCCCCTCCCCCGGCCCCAACCCCCCTAACAACCACACCGCCATCCCCAAGGCCGCCCACAACCCCCACAACCCTGCACATGCCTCTTTTGGCACCCTGCAATCACCTGCCGCATTTTCGCCTGCTGCATTTTCGCCTGCCGCAAATGCTGCCGCTAATGCCTCCAACCCTGCCGCGAACGCCGCAGGCTTCGCTACCTTCACACCCACCCCAGGCCGACGAAACTCACTGCAGTTTGGCATGAGCACTGTTGCCGAAGACGAAGACGACTTTGGAAGCGGAAGTAAGAGTCCACGAGCATCTGCTCCTCTGCCACCAAGGTTTTCGTCGTCATTGTACGGCTCGTCGGTCAAGGAGGAGGACCGAGAGAGAATGGAAGAGGTCCCCAGTCCTACCAAGAGTGCCAGCAGTCCAGAGAAGTATGGAGACGAGAAGGACGACGACGATGGAGTTTTTGGAGAGATGGACTAGAGTCCTTGCATGGCGTGACCGTGACTGTGCAGACCCAGTCATGGGGATTGATTTCATGTGAGGTGGTTAGTCAGCTGGCGGATGAGTCAGCAACAGCAGCAGTTACTGGGCTGAGCTGGGCCAGCCGGGTTATGCGCTCACAAACGTTTGATTAGTAACCGTGTTAGCCAGCCGACAGGGCGGGCGACAGTGAGATGACTCCAATTAGACAGCCTGGTACTTTGACGGACAGTCAGCCACCTCCACAATGCATATATAAACCACATATATTTAATGAGTGTAATGAGTGAACTTGGAGGTCTTGTGGTTTAGTCAAGATGGAGGGAGATGCGGGTATGAGCGATCGGTATCCCAAATGTCGTGGCCGTTGTCACAATGTCGTGGGCATGACATGTATCGTGTGGTGACCAAGTGGTAACAACACAACTTGTGTGGTGCCCACAACACAATTCATGTAGTGACCATACTCGGTCTGTGGTGCCTACCACAGGTCTTATGTGGTGGCATAAGTGTGCGTTCCCGCCTTACAATGACATTGTGTGACACTTGCGCATATCCAGCTATTGTTGAAGCCATAGCTGTTGCCGTATTATCTCATTGGTGTCGTTGCAGCATTGTAGTGTTGACGAGAATGTTGCTCTTCTCTTGTGCTGTTCGTCTTAATAGGTAAGATACTCACCAGTTCAGAAGTTGTTCTCCAACAGCTAATTCCATGTGGTAACCACACTGTCCATGTAGTGACCACACTGTCCATGTAATGTCCACGACATTGGAAAGGTGGCCACCACACAACCTTTGTAAGGCCACCACACAGGTGTCGTTGTTACCACTCGCTACTCGCTCGGGTGTTGCTGCATGTCTCACCTTAGCGTGATGCTCAGCGCCGCATGCAAATCCCAACAGAAACAGTCTTTTGCGAGCCAAATCAGAGGAAGAAATGCCTCCTGAGCAAACATGAGTTTGCAACTTTGCATCGCCGTTTTTTCCCCGGCCCCAAGTCACGTTTTAAACGTCTCCAATCAATTCGCACGTGTTGCATCGATCGTGCAGCATGCATGCAATAAACATCGTTTACCGAGCAAAATAATACTCCGATTGGAAGTTTGAAAATTGTGTCGGGTTGAACACGGCTGGGAGAAGAAAATGACGGGATCAGATTCTTGATTTCTCTTGTATTCGTTCTTCAAGATACTCCACCTCTGCAGTATCGTCGACTTTAGCTTCAAAGGTCATGCCATGCACCTTTAAATTGGCCGATAGGTGGAGCTGACTAAGGTGTGGGGTGGGCGGTTTAGTCAGGAGAGGTGGTTGGGGTATGAGTAAGCGAGGGGAATGTAGATCAAAAACAAGCAACGAGGGTGCAAAAGGCTTAGTAAGAGGACGTGCTTAGTCACCGTGGCCTTATGCTTAATAAGCCAATCTGCTTAGTCATTCTTGCGGAGTTCGGACGAAGGGAAGCGGTTAATTCGTAAACAGAACCTGCAATTGTTAACAAAACCCCAACCAAATATTCTAGTAGAAATTCGTTAATTCGATTCTTCACCTCCAATGGATCTCCTCATGCTCCCATAATACCCACAAAAATGATAGTGTCATGTTTTTTGTTGGTTCATATGAGTTTTTGTCGATGACCCCATGACACGATCAATGTCAGAAATGCAGAAATTGATGAAAAATTGGGGAAATTGACCGGAGTTGTTTCGTGTTGTTGACAAGTATCGGATCTCTGTTCGAAGACCTCTATAATCAAGTATATACAGAGTTGTACAACCTCGACTAAAAATGCACGACGGTTTTAGTGCGGAAATGGAAAGCTTGATAAGTTGATGAGGAGTGATGGAAATGGAAAAATAAACAGATTAAAAGAATCAGGCGAAAGTGGAGAACATGGTGGTATTTTCAGATTTTCTACTGCTCCTCTGACCATCCAGATACAATGGTTCCTCAAAACATACTAATGCAACATTGATACCACTAATGTATGGATATGTAACCTCGATGGCGACCATTTGGGAAGATGGAATGGCTGCCTGGCGAGCAGCTCTTGGTATTTTGCGGGGTTTAAATGGGCCTGGGGGATCTTAGAGGAAAGAATGAGGGTGTTGAGAGGTGTCTAGGAAAGAGGAGGTAGAAGGAGAGTGAATTGAGAAGTGGTGAATTGATTAGCTGTTTGTTTAGAGGCGTTCAAACTACTCTCGATGGTTTTTTGTGTTATATTGGTGAGGTTGGTTGGTTTTAGTTGAAGAGAGATTTAAAAGAGCAGGTAGAATTTGCAAATCGAACCGAATTGATCCAAAAGGGGTTGTATACTGTGAAAGAGGAAGAGACGAACAAAATGAGGTATTCGAATGACAGATTACGTAACAAACCACCCCGTTAGGAACGTTTAGGATTAGTAAGACTTTTTTGGTATCAACAATACAACTAGTCCAATAATAATGCAACAAAGACGGGAACTTAACCATTGTATTAGAATCGACATCCTGACAACCATCCAAGCTCCAGAATTCCAATCACGTGTTTCCTACCTCTTTGAGATTACATAATCAACCATTCTCAATCATGTAATAATATAGCGAGACATCCAAGACAGTTGAAGACACGAGGACAAAAAGAGCTCAACTGACCATCTCGCGGCAATTCACTCAGATGATTTTTTTCCCACTCAGATGGGGCTAAAAAATGGTGTTGGTGTGCTTTTTTAGTCCTCCGAATTACCCTCAGTCTATAGAAACACCACTAGACGGTCTATTGTAGTCACCATACCAATTGAGGGAATTTCAGGGACCCAAATGATGCAGCTTCATCCTCCACCTGATTTCCCCTCCTTTAGACTGTTTTCTGATTTTCTGGAAATTTGCAACATTTGGTCTAAAATAACAAATTCTAAGCCCCTGAGCCCACAAGTTGCCGAAAACAGGAATAATAACCCTGGGGATTAACCTACCCTGGCACCGGCCAAGCGCCGGTTGAAGGAGCAATTATAATAGCTCCGAAAGTGCTATGAAAATCATTCTGGAGTGAATGATAGAGTTTCTGGAAGACGGGAGATAAGAGACATGTGAAAACGTTGTTTGAGGAGGATTATTGATCGTGGAGCAAATCCAAAGAGAGACATTTGTAGAGGAGGCAAAAACGAGTGCGGGTGTCAATTTAGGAGAGTTTGTGTTGAGCGTGTGGCTTTTTAGGGGTGGTTATGGGAGTAGGGGGGTTTTGGAGCGTAGTTTTGTGTACAGACAGGATGTTGGAAATCTGGAGAGATGGATCAGTTCCAGAGGGACCAAATAACAGGTTGACAACTTTTCCGACTGATATCTCATCCCCTGAAGAAGTTATGAGTCAGAAAATATCCCATTCATAGTGTAACTAGTTGTACGGTCACATGACGGAAATTCCGAACAGTGCATTTTGTTGGGAGGTCCAAACTCAGTCAAATAGGCTCCCATTACATGCAATTGCAACAGTACCAGGGATCTTGGGTCGGGACGAACACAAAGCCCCAACCAAACGGCTCCCCAACACGTTGTACTGTTCCGAAAAACGTCCGAGGTGTTCAACAAAAGTGTTTGTTATCATTTATTAATGATCCACTTTTTCCTGACCGAGGTTATTTGCGTTTATCGCGGTATTTACTTTTTCTGTGAACAGAAAGTGTGGATACCTGGTTCACTAAAAAAAAAGACAAAAACACACAACCCCGAGTGGAGTGGCCCTAAAAGTCCCCATCGCGTATGTAACCAATTAGGGGTCTGGTGATGATCAATTTTCCGGTCCTCCTTTTTCTTCCAGGTTTTTTTTTTTTTTAAGTCCTTTTTACTGGACCCATCTCGTTGCTAGAATTAGGTCATTGATATAACCACTTTTGGCTAGGTCCGGAAATTTCTCCAGTGGATGGAGTTTGAGATGTACGATCGGAAGAAGAGCATGGCACGGCACACAAGCAGCCTCATGTTCTCAAACAGGTTTCTGTAGCCGTGTCGATTTTTTTCCCGATTTTCCCGTGTTTTTTTCCATCATGATCTGGGTTGTCTCTCTTGCACGCGATTTTACATTTTTCAATTTAACCATGATTAAACTGAAAGGCAAGAAGAAAGAGGCAAACACAATTTTGAAGGGTGATTATCTTGATGGGGAGCATGGATGTGGGAAATCCGAAGAGACAGTTTTGAAGGCGTGAAGAAGGGGATTCCAATGAGCGTACAAACTCCCCCACAGCACCTTTTCCAGGCCCGGTTCTTCTTCACGTTGGCTTAATCCAAAATACCCTTTATCCTTTCATTCCACTGATAGAGTTGACACGACCAGCATGCGGAAGCAATGTTCATGCCGGGCCGGAGGCGACTGTACGAGTACCACAGCTGTAGGAGGAGGGTGGGATTATGTCCGTCTGCGTCTGTGTCCGTCTGTGTCCGTCTGTGTCCGTGTCCGCCTGTGTCCGTCACTGTTTGTATGACCACATCTCCTCACCCTAAGGCACCAGTGAAACCTCCGAGGAACCTAAACGAGAGAGTGGCGGTTTTGGCTGGGATGTCTGGGATCCCGAGACGGAGCGTCACGTGACCACACACAACCATTGCTGTTCACATTCACTTCACTCCCGGGTCTGCTCTCCACCGCACCGCCCAGTTAACTCCGACAATTTATACTTTGTGCAAACGAGCAAAGTCTAATCTTGTGGCAGCATTGTGTGTTTTTCCCTTTTCCGTTTCTTTTTCGTTTTCGAGCCCTTCATACACACCTCTTCCAGTAAGGGTAAGAGAAGAGAGCAGCAAGGTTGAAATAAAACGGAGACAAAAAGCAAGCGTTCGGAGTTACAAACGGGGCTCTGGACGATGAAAACCAGGCGTGTTTGTGTTTCCATGCCCCCCGCCTGAATTTGGAAATTATAACCGCAAAGCCGAGTCGGACTCGAGTTTTTTTATCGGTTATTGTTGCCGCAGGGAAAATGTGATTGTGTACCCTCTCGTCACGCTCCATTTGTGCGGCTTTAATATCAGGGCTATCCCCAGGAAACGGTGGAGGCTGTTACTCATAGACTTTGGGGGGCGATTCTGGGGGAGAGTGGGTGGGAGTGTACATCCGGTTGTGTTGTTTGTGTGTGTTGAACCGAGTGGGGTGGGACAGGAGAAGTTGGACGGAAACCACATCTATTTATCTTGTCAAATGCCGTCTGTGTAACTTGCCCAACCGCCACAGTCCATCTGTTGCACCCACCCATATTTCTGTACCGGACGCCCGCCAGGTGACTCGGCCTTGAAGTTAAAGTATTCTCGCAGGGTGAGTTTGAGGTAGTCAAACGCCGAGCGGCAAAAGACGTGACTGGGGCTGGAAACCAGGCGGAAAAAACGCGGGAAAAAGACGAGCCATGTCTACCCCTCTCCGCTCTTCTCCACACACCCTGATCACGCCTCCAGCTCCTCGGGGGCATGACAAATGCACCGTTGGGCTCCCAAAACAAGGTTGCGTCCAAGATTAAGCACACGGCCGACATAACCTGGAGATATGATTGAGGAGGGCCAGCTGGGGGTTAATGGGTGAAAACGCATGGGATTTTTGGCCCCATGGATGAAAGAGTGTGTCTTATGTATATTCCGGCCACCCACGTCCCCCCACGATGTTTGCTCACCCAAATACGAGCCCCCTCGGAAATCCAAATAAAGTTCGGAGAGACAATAAAAGATAAAGGCGATGCCAAAAAAAACCAAACCAAGTATTCGAAGCTCTCATCTGTTGGCACCTAAACCAAAAAAAAAAAAAAAAAAAAAAAAAAAAAAAAAAAAAAAAAAAAAAAAAAAAAAAAAAAAAAAAAAAAAAAAAAAAAAAAAAAAAAAAAAAAAAAAAAAAAAAAAAAAAAAAAAAAAAAAAAAAAAAAAAAAAAAAAAAAAAAAAAAAAAAAAAAAAAAAAAAAAAAAAAAAAAAAAAAAAAAAAAAAAAAAAAAAAAAAAAAAAAAAAAAAAAAAAAAAAAAAAAAAAAAAAAAAAAAAAAAAAAAAAAAAAAAAAAAAAAAAAAAAAAAAAAAAAAAAAAAAAAAAAAAAAAAAAAAAAAAAAAAAAAAAAAAAAAAAAAAAAAAAAAAAAAAAAAAAAAAAAAAAAAAAAAAAAAAAAAAAAAAAAAAAAAAAAAAAAAAAAAAAAAAAAAAAAAAAAAAAAAAAAAAAAAAAAAAAAAAAAAAAAAAAAAAAAAAAAAAAAAAAAAAAAAAAAAAAAAAAAAAAAAAAAAAAAAAAAAAAAAAAAAAAAAAAAAAAAAAAAAAAAAAAAAAAAAAAAAAAAAAAAAAAAAAAAAAAAAAAAAAAAAAAAAAAAAAAAAAAAAAAAAAAAAAAAAAAAAAAAAAAAAAAAAAAAAAAAAAAAAAAAAAAAAAAAAAAAAAAAAAAAAAAAAAAAAAAAAAAAAAAAAAAAAAAAAAAAAAAAAAAAAAAAAAAAAAAAAAAAAAAAAAAGAAAGACAAAAATCAAGCGGAAAATCAAAAACCAAAAGGAAACGAAACCGAAACCGAAAACGAAAACGAAACCAAAACCTCGTCTCTACCAAGTACCCTGCCCGTGCCAACACACTCATTGAAATGAACGACTATCCAATATATTTCGAGGGAGTGGCGGGCTCGAAACGCCCTGCGCCAGAAGACTCACAACGATACATTTACGACCATTCAGCTACCCAGCAGGTCACCCAGGGCATTCAGCAGGTCACCCAGGGCGCTTCTGGTATCGCTCCTTCCTTGCAACAACAACAACAACAACACCCACAGCTGCTCCAACAACAACAACAACAACAACAACAGCTAGGAGCGTACCCTCCGTTTGACCCCCAACAATCGCTGCTGTTTGACCCCTCAATCAACGGACAGTCGCTGCAGGATCTGTACCAGGACAAACCGGGTCTGTTCGACTACCCGAAACCGCCGTCGCCGCCACCGGTCCATTCTGTGTCGCCCCCCAAGGTGGTCAAACGCCGCCGATGTCGCGCCATGCAGGACTCCAAGACGGTCAACAACTGGGAAGACCTGTCGCTCAAGGAGGGATACAAGTCGTTTCTGTCCACAGCCATGAAACTCAACATCACCACGGGCGTGGCGTGGACGTCGCTGGACGCGGCGCTGCTGGACATTTGGTGCTTCAACCAGTTTGTGCTCAAGAAATGGGTCGAGTACCGCAACAAGGGAACCGCCAACGGTATCAATTACCTCTGCCGACACTGCAAGGGCTACAAGATCCGCATCCACATGTTCCCCAAGGAGCTCTACAACAAGTGCACAGTCACCCAGTACTCGCCCCATGATCCAGACTGTACGGCGCCACGTCATCCTCCCGTGGATATGGAGGCCAGTAGTAAGACGGTCAACAAGGCACGCGAAACACAGGCTGCCCCAAGCAAGGCTAAACGACCCGAACGACTGCCGCGCTTCTCGGTGCTCTACCCCATGTACTTTTTCATCTACGCTGTCAGAGATAAAGATGGCAAAGTGGTGAGCACCAAAACCCAGGAGGGAGCCAAGGTGCTCAAAATGGCCTTTTACGGTAAAGAGGTGCTGGACGATGACCCCGGCATGAACTCGCGGCTGGACAGATCCGCAGGCGACATTTTCCATCTGTACCAGAAACTGGGCATTCGAAACTCATCCGAGATGTTTGATTTGCTCATTCCACTGCTGGTCTATCTCCAGTACGTCAATCGCGACTCGTACTCGTCCGTGTTGGTCTCGTCACCGGAACGAGGAGTGTACCAGATTGGACACGAGACCCCCAAGGAGGCGTTTCAACTGAACCCTCCGGTCCAGAGAGGTCCCCCCAAACCCTACTACCATCTGGACCCCAAGGTCAGAGCGTACTGGGAAACGCAAATGGGCCCTCTGCATTCCGACGCAGAGCTGTGTCGGTTCTACGGTTGCAACCCAAGGACGTACCAGTTCAAAAACACGTCTGTGAAGGATGGAGAGGAGATGTACGAGCCCACCGGAGGCACGCCGACACTCAATCTCAAGAATTTCCAGTCGTGGGAGGAGGAGAAGGGCAAACGGGCCAATACGCAGTTTGATGAGGACTTTTTCGAAAAATTTCTCGCGGAATCTTTCTCGGGAGATAAGGAAAAGCACCTGAATCACGTGTATTCTGCACGTGCGGGACGGCTGGACGATGCCGGGGAAACGACCATTGAGGAATCGTTTGATATCGGGCGTTTGCAGCAGGTTATCGAGTCTTTTCTTGGAAACACGTCGAAAACCGAGGACGAAAAGCTGACTGTTGAGGGCCTCTTTTGCAGCACTGGCAGTGTCAAGAATTACATTTTTGCGTCCAAATCCGTGTTTGTTTTGGCTTCCATGCGACTCAATTGTCTGTTGGATGGATCCAAGTACACTCTTTTGAGTGCCCGAATGATTGACGGAGATGATGTTGTACTCACCGTCGCCTTTGCTATCGTCCAGACCGACGGATACAAGCACTGGAAGTACTTTTTGAGCAACATGAAGGAGTGCTTTTCCGACTACTTTCTGTCCCACAGAGCTGTCACTTTCATGTGCACTTTCAACTCTGCCATTGAACAGGCCGCTTCTGAAGTCTTTCCCGAAGCCCAGCTATGTGTGGGACCTCGAGATTTGTGTGCTCGAGTAGCCGAGTATGTTCCTGTGGAAACACGTTCGGATTTCACGCTCAAATTCTGGGCGGCAGCGACGGACTACAACCCCGACCGTGTGTTGACGGTGTACCACCAGATGCTGGAGCTGTTGCCTCAAAACGACGACCCCGAGTATCTGGAGCTGGTGCGCAAGCTGCACGAGTTGCCGTGCTGGACGGACGCGTTTGCCAAGCAGCGCAAGTTTGGCACCGTGGATCTCTTCTGCGGCCTGTCCGTTAACGATGTGCGCAGTCTCATGACGTATCCCATTTTCGTCTTTGTCTTCTGCGCCCATCGTATCGTCGATGCCTCCCTCATGGAGAGCAAGACGACCGGAGAGGCGGACCCTGTGGACGGGGACCCTCTTGGAAACGTGCTGTTGCCGGCCCCGCACGCTCGTCTCATGGCCATCGCCACCTGCTCAAAGTACTACGAGGTGTCGGCCATCAACGGCGATACGGTGGCGGTGCACAAAATGTACATTCCACCGTCGCAGTTTGGCGAGTTTGCCCAGGCGCATCTGGAGGCGTTTGTGGTGGGTTCCCTGACGGCAGCACAGCTCCGGCGGGCCGGGTTCATCATGCAGGACAGCGATTTCCGTGTCGATCTCGTGGAGCGAACCTGCACTTGCGGACTGTTTCAAAACAGTTTTATGCCCTGCAGTCACGCGTACACGGCCATCCTGGCCAAGGGCTACTCGGTGTTTGAGTTCATTGGCCCGCACTACTACCGGCACAACTGCAAGCTGTGGCTCAAGCAGAGCGACTGTACACGGGCTGCCTTTTCGACACTCATGCGAGGCGTCTTGTGTTGCAAGAGGGCGATTGCAGAGCGGTCTCAGACCAAGTTTCTGGTGCCCCCCTGGTTCGAGATTCGACAGAGAGGCCGGCCCAAGAACGCAGGCAAACTGTTGCCGTCCATCGAGGGCTTTAACATTTCGCATTAGTATTTATATGGAGGGGGAGAGGTGAGAGGAGATGATGATGGCATGTAAAGTACAGTATTGAATATGTATGAGCATGGTGTGACAGAACAGTGTATTTGAGATGGTGATGTTTGGTAGACATAGCTTTGGTACAGATGTCGAATTGGAAATCTGAAGACTTCGATTTGTCCAAAATGACGCATTTAGCACATATACGAGAGTTGGCCTATGGGATACAGTCACTATATAACTTCGCACGTCGAAGAGGAGGGGAAAATTTAAAAGGTGCGTTTTGTTTGTAGAAACGTGTTTGATATTTTTACGAATTTGTGAATCTGTACTTGTACAACTGAGGGAGATACAGATGGTGTTGCGTTAAGTCCGAGATGTATACTACACTATCGTAGCCTATAGCGCAAGGAGAAGTAAGGCCATAGGGTTATGTGTAGAAGAGGAGAGGAAAATCCAAAGAGTGCGTTTTATTTGAAGTGGACAGTTTGGTAAGTTCACCGGTTTCTGGGGAAATAACATGTGTTTTAGACGAATTAGACAGACGTTCGTTTCATTTCCCCAAGTAGGTGGCGAACACTAGGAAGTCAATGTAATTACTTCTATGGTGGTCAGAGGGAAAATCGAAAGAGTGCAGTTTGTTCAGAATCGCAAGAGAAATATAAGGGTGTA
Organism: Yarrowia hollandica; assembly: GCA_900519065.1. NCBI lineage: Eukaryota > Fungi > Ascomycota > Dipodascomycetes > Dipodascales > Yarrowia > Yarrowia hollandica. Next base: position 365,128 of record ULGV01000002.1, on the reverse strand, counting down.
GTACAGATCGTCCAATGATGCTTCCAGATGGAGATTGGTTTGTTCTTCTCTTTGACGCAAGAATGTCTTAGGACAGTCTCAAACGGGACCAGTTTGTATGTAAAACGATTGAGAATTTTACACGAATGGATTCGTACATCAGTTACTACCACAATGACGTCTTTATATTCTAATAATGCATCCACAGAACAGTGTTCTACGGTGTCTTGTCTGTCTACGGTTCGGAAAACTCCACCCATCATCAATCATAACTTTTATTATACATCCACCGTATGCAGCTACATCCCCCTCTCCATTTTCCTCCATGCAAATCCGTCTATCTCTTGCCTCCTCTCGTTCTGGGAGGTCCACCTCGTTTTCGAGGTCGAGGCTTATCTTCGTAGAGCGGGTTTGAGGCAAACGAAACGTCTGCCAGAGTCACGAAATTGATGACTCCGTAGTCCAGCATGGCCAGAATGATTTCTCGTTTGCCAAACTTGAGCTTTTGCATGATATGTCTCTGGTCCAGCACGTCTCCATTCTCATGGCGTCGCACAGCCTCTTCAAACAGCTGTTCAGTCTGCTCCAAAGAGGGCATATTCTGCCTTTCTGTGTTGACCACGACAATCTTGAAATCTGGCGGAGGAGGGTTACTTTTTCTGAAATCCGCAGCACGAGGTCTCCAGACATGAAACGTGACCTTGAAGGGGTTTTCTTCAGTATATGAAGTCATGGACGGCCCTCCGTGTCTGTACGCCTGGACAAGTTGCAGATCTCGATAAATCTGGTCTCTGTTATTGTACACGCCGTAAATGAGCTGTTTGGGACGCGGTTTCCACAGGAACGGGACGTTGTGAACGTTGAATCTGTAGAGCCACGAGTACGAGAGCAAGGGAGTTTTGGGCCGTGAAACGGACACGGTGGCCGGATCGCCCAATCCCACTCTCTGAACCACAAACCCAGCCCTTTTCAAATGCGAATAAGTATGGATCTTATCGATTCCATCGGGTCCCATTTGTCCAGCACAAATCGCATATGCTCCCTGAAGCGAAATTTGCACATCATTAGGCCAAAACAGCTCCATGCTGCCTCGTTCAAGCAGATAAATGGCCTCTTCAGGGTACAGCCAGACTTTTCCTGTCGAGTCTGAAGTGCCAATAGTCTTGAAATGGGGCCCTCGAGCCACATCGACCTGGGCCTTTTGCAGATCGTCGTACCACACAGCGCGCACGTGATTTTTGGCATTGTGTCGTCTTTCTCCTCCTAGAGCTCCGTACATGGCGTCCAGAGAGCCCTGGAGCACCTTTTGTTGGTAGTCTGTATCATCCTGCTCAAAATCCTTCTCACCTCGTTTGGGCAAACTCTGGTTATTGTCGTTTGAAGCGCTGCTCTTGACGCCGCTGATGGAGTCGAGAAAACTCCAGTCCTGCTGCTCGTCAGCGAGATCGATAGTGTCGTCTTCCATGGTCAGGATGGAGAGCTAGCATTTGGGAACTTCGACGTGCATGAATATTTTGTGATAAGGTTGGGGTGGAAAAGAGAAGTCGAGGAGGAGGTAAAAGAGCATGTAGAATGGGAAGCAGTTGGAGGATGGTATTGGATCAACTTGTGACTGATGGAGGGTGAGCTCATGGGTGATATTGTGGTGTTTCTGCTGTGTCTACGGGTTTATTTGGGCTGTTTTGGAGTAAGTATTGTGGTAGGGGTATTTTGGATCCGTGAAAAGCAAAACCTGTTTCAAATGAGAAATGCATTAGACCCAAACATTGAATCATCTGGATTTTATGGTATGTTTTCCAATTCATTACACGTCTCCACATCCCCTTTTAGTTGACAACTCTATCTAAATGCTAAAGTTAGATAGCAGTATTCAACAAATGAACAACACAACAAGTACCACCCAACTGCTGATATATTGGACCGAAAAGAGCAAGAATTTGATGATGACTCAAGGGTTCTGGAACAGATCTGTATAAAAGTTTTGACACACATTCGCCAACACCAACGGGTAGTTTCTGAGGACCAAAAACTTCAACTCTCTCGAACCTTATTCCAGTTTAACGTTTCGCAATCATGTCGCGTGGCAGTTTCAGTGTGAGTGATAGAAGATGTTATATAGAGAAATATACTATTCTGAGACAACCATTTGAGTCTCGTGTTTGAGCTGGTTCCAGTGGTTCTCTCAAAAAGCCTCTCCGAGCATTTTTACGGATTTTAGACCGAAAACGTGTGGGTTCGAGTCCCGGTTGAGGTATTAAAATCTGTGATGAAAGGAGCAGAAATGGGAGGGGTTTTAGGGGTTATGATGCGACGGACGGTGATTCTTTTTGGTGGAATTTTTCCTGTCAGTTGATCCAACGGGGTGTTTGGTTTGTTCATTTTTCACTTTTTCACAATTTCAACTTGTTTTTAGACTTTTCTGCAGGTTGACGTATGTATTTTTAACCATGATTGCAAGGAGATGGAAACTAGGGGAGTAGCGAAAGTACTCAAATCTGTATGTAAAATGAGTGGAAAAACGAGCACCGCACCGACAACACATCGTGTCCATCACATCTGTACAATTTTTATCTCTCCTCCACCTCCCCCGCATCCATTTATTATCCCTTCCGTCTCGGCCATGCACGCGCATACAACATGTAGAATCAGGAATCAACATTTATCAAGGGAATCAACTCTTCTCAAACAACCACACAAGACATGACCACCAACAGCGACGACTCGCAAAACTCGATCGGCTCGCTGGGCGCCAACATTCTGTTGTCGCTGCTGGCTCCGCTCACCGAGGAGATTGCCGTGGGCGCGTTTCTAAAGGAAAGTCGCATTCGACAAACGTACCAGTGCGGCAAGGCGGAGGCTACGGGGGCTCAAGTTGCAGCACCTTCAACCAACAACAAAAAGAAGGCGGTGGACACAAAAAATGTCGATGTGCAGAACCAGCGTCTTTTGCCGGCCCAGCTGCCCGGAAGGGATATTTTTGGACGTGAATCGGCGGCTGATTCGCAGTACTTTGAGTGTCCGAAATGTATGCGAAAAGTCGCAGGAGCTCGGTTTTGTGCACATATCGAGCGGTGTTTGAGCGGAGGCGGACGGAGTGGGCGGGGCTCAAGAGCTGCCACGTCATCGAATTACTCGGAAACTGCCTCACCGGTGGGCTCTACTAGTCCGGATCGGGTAAGAACAGCGTCGCCGGGAGTGAATAAGAGAGGAAAGAGACAGGGCACGGGGACAGGAGAGGGAGTGGTCAAGAAAAGGAGATTGAGTGATGGAGATAGGAAGAGTACGCAGGTGAGCAAGTTTTTGGATAGAACATAAGGTGGGGATACGAGGCGTAGCCGAATGTCTCCCACCACACGACCAAACCAGGAGGACATTTGAAGACTTGTCCGAGAGCGTCCGACCAAATTCACACATTCTACACATTCGGAGGAGATATGAGATGACGCCCGTTTGTCTCCATTCTGGAGCATTTCTAGGACCATTTGAGGACTGTCGCCCATACGTTATTTGCCTCATTTGAAGACACCGAGTGTTCGGCCAGGTCACATCACCAAGGGAATATTTGGAGTACAACTTGAGCACGTTCTTACAAGATCCAGTTGTTCGAACGACCTGAAAAGTCGATGACCTTTCCTACTACGACAATATCCACACACTCGCATATTTGGAGGTGTTGAACGCGATGAGTGCATTGGATCAACTTGTTCGATCAGTTGGAGGTTTGAACAGACCCCTCGGCATGTTTTAGGACTGAGTCGAAAACTATTATGAGTGGTGATATGAGATATACACCATACGGAGGACATTCTACCAAGTCTAAAATAGCACATGGCACCATTTCGAACACACCGAGAACGTGATCCGGTGTTCTGCCAGCCACACCTTTGCATCTTTCATGCTCCCTAGGTGTTCAACATGGTTCCTCTTTACTCATGTCTCTTAATGATCCCATCTGAGAGCGTCATAATGTCAAAGCGTCTCTCAATCAGAGTGACTGAAGGCAGTACCATTAAAGGGCAGTCTCTCCTCACACTTACCGTTTCCACACACACACATCATCACCATCATCATCATCATCCTGATCCGTCCGTCTCTTGAATTCATATATCCTACCACTCATCTCATTTGCATAACCCCTCAGTTCTTGGATGGATCAACCCTTCATACGTCTGTCAAACAAAAAGCATACACCCATACCATGAAGATAGCATACTCACCGAGGATATTTAATTAATCTATTAGCATTATTGTATTACAAGTACGATACCGACTACACAACAGATCAGCAGTAACCTTTACACCTCCCACTTTACACTATACATCAGGTAGAATTCATTCCTATACCATTATCCACTTCTAGTCCACAGTCTAAGACCTAGTCTGATTTGGTCGACGTTCCAAATCCTCAGCCATTGTTGATACTCCCCATTTCCATCGAGTGTTGCATCATATTGCATTCCATCGCGACGTCTCAATCATGCTACGCACAGTTGAGAATCGAGACTGCTTGATTTCAGTCGTGCTTCACATTCCTGAAAACTATGCAATAGTCTCCTCCAACCAATTGAGAATATCGGAAATCTCCTCAAACCCACAGGAATGAGTCAAACCCTCGTACTGGTGCCAGTCCACGTTCTTGAACTTGAGCTCGTTAATAATAAAGTCTCGAGACAGCTTGCCGTAGTCGAACCGAATCACCTGGTCGGCAGTGCCGTGTGCCAGAAACATGGGCGTGTCCTGGTTGGTGGAGTTGTGCTGGCCCAGAATGTGGTCCTTGATGGGCACGTATCCCGACAGACCCACAATACCTCCGAGCTTGGTTTGTGTCAGACATCCGGTGGCGAGCGACACGGCGCATCCCTGGCTGAAGCCGCCAATCACAATCCGGTTGGCAGGGACTCCAGCGTCCGTCTCCTCCTTGATGAGGCTTTCGAGCCGTCCCACGCTCTCCAAAACGCCCTCCTGGTCCTGGGCGGCGTTGACGTTAGCCAATTCCTTAATGTCGTACCACGAGGGCATGCGCATGCCAAAGTTGAGCGACACGGGCTGCTGGGGCGCCTCGGGGAAGATGAACTTGACGTGGTTGAGACGCTGGGCCTTGCGGGCCTCCTCGGCCAGAAACATCCATCCTGCTCCAGAGTCACCAAGCCCGTGCAAAAAAATAACGGTGGCGGTATGGGCGGCCTTGGCGGGGATTCGCACGGCGGGGTAGGGAGGCATTGTTGGTGTTTGTGTGGTGTGGTGTTGTCAAGGTGATTGCTGAAATTGTCTGTCGTGCACACCTTCTAATGTGCAGGTTAATAGTCGAGGGTTAAACTTTGTGGGGCAAGTGAGGAAGGAGAAGCACCAGGGGATACGAAGGTATATATTTATAGTAGGCTGGGGGTTACAGAGGGACCGTTGTGGGTGTTTCCAAAAGGGTGGGTATGTTTTTGTGTCATTAAACGGTGTTGATCCACTCCCTGACACACACAATTGGTAGTGTTTTTATTGGGCTCTACAAACAGTGCTCGAGTTCAAGGTTATGAATGACGAGTAGCGAAATGATACCGAGTCTCTACCGGTCTACCAGCTTAAACGACTCTCTATAAGTACTGTAGAAATACACATTGGGCACCGAAACGATGGCAAATCTTCAAGTCCACCGCTTCCTCATATCATCCACTCTTCTCAACCACCCCCCACTCACCTCACCCAATGCATGATGAACTTCTCATACCTTCTGTATGCTTCTAACGAGGAGTCTATACAAATGCACTCGAGTGAAACTACAATAGATACAGGCGACACAAAGAACCGAGTGACATCGTTTCACTCGTATCACTCGTTCGCAGACTCTCAAGTAGACCGAAATCTAATCGAAAACTCAACTGTGTCAACCGCCAATCACGTGACTGCTTTTCAAATCTCGTTTCGTTTGTCATTTTCTTTTCTTATGCAGTAAAACCCATAGCCGAAAAAAAAGTTGCTTTCCCTGCATGGTAAATTACAGCTGTCCAATATTATGACTGTAAATTGGAATGTTGGTTTTTTTTTTTTTTTGGAAATATTGCTAACTTCGACAGTCCGTTTAAACGCACTGTGGCTTGAAAAGTGACGCCAGATAGACTCTTGTACGCGGTACTCAAATCGTGTTCAACTGTGTTAGACCAAGTTTGTATTTTTATGATAAAACTTGCAATAGAAGAGCTACTGGAATGAAACTTGTATATTTGGAATCGCAACAATCTCTACTTTACAACCATACCAATTTTATCATATTTTATAGCGTTTTCGGGGAAAAATCGCGAATCGTTTTCCAACATTCACGTAGGAGACCCCACCTTTTCCAAAAAGTCAAGAAATCTTCCGATATAGTGTAGGGGCTATCACATCACGCTCTCATGTTGAGAACCGTGGAGACCGGGGTTCGATTCCCCGTATCGGAGTCTTCTTTTTCCCCCCCGAAAATGCTCCTTTTTTTACGTGTGGAGAAACTTGCATTTTTGACTCGTCATTTACGCACCTGTACCTATACGGACTATAGCTTTTGCTGTGAAACTTTAAAACGTCAAGTAAAAAACCCCAAAATACAACATGTTTTGTTAAAAGAAAAATGTATTCCATGAGCCCCCTTTATCCGTACAAATTACCCGTCAGTCTATGGTCGGCAACAGTGCTTGCAAGCTCACACATTAGCCTCCGTTTGTGTCTGTGGGTCACGCGCAAACTGACCTACAGACTGGTTCCTTCCAAACCTCCCCAGACCCTTCTTTAGCCGTCACTTGACCCATCAATCACCGTGTACAGTTGTGCACCGTGAGACTGTACTTCTACAGTGGGGAACAAGAGAAGGGAAAGCGGGGGTATTTATATCTGGTGCACGGGGAATATGGGAGCAAAGACACCAAACAAACAAGAGACCGTGATGTATTTTGCGGCACGGTGCACCAGTGCAAGGTGGTGCAAGCTTATTGCATGTAGGAGAGAGGGAGGGGGAGATAGAGACTATTGACTAGGTAAGAGCGACACATAAGAAGTTCTTGTACATATCGTTTCTAAATCTCGGTATGTTATGGTGACCATTGTAGTAGAAAATATATGGTCATTAGGAGACTTCATTACTTCTTAAACATATTATTTGATTACTATAGAAATTACTAATTATTTCTCAACTATTACCAACTAAATACTTAACGTTACTATACAAAACCAAACTATTTCAATGACCCAATCACTCAAATAGCCGAATCACAAGTTTCACTCTTCTAGCACTGATAATACCTTTCTGGTGCTGATTTGGAAATCTTCAATGATACAAATACCCAAAGGTGAGTATCAAAATACTCCCTAGATTTGGACAAGTCTAACGGACCCGTTTATTCTACAGTTAGATTATTATTATCATTTTAAAAGTAGTTTCCGAGATCAAAATTCGACCTTACTCAATTTACATCTCTGAATAAAATTATTTCACAAATATGAAACTCTGCACGTTTTGACATTTATCTCGCGATCTAGAGGAGATGTCGAGTTTTTGACACAGTAGAAAGGTAGGATTTCCGATGGAGAACATTCTCCAACATTATTATCAGGTTTAGTGTACAACTCATCGAGTTGTGATGTTTTCAAGTTTTTCAGGTTTTGAAATGTATAATATACAATAAGATGAGATGAGGAAGAGTATGTTGCACGAGTCTGAAACTATTCAATTTAGATTCACGGATACCAGAAGAGAAGCCCTTACTGGTTACTAGTGTCATAGCTATAAACAATTTACTGAGTCAGTCAGGGTCATCACTTATTATCTTTACATATTTATCATCTTTTGTTTGTGTTGTACTGGTACCGGTAATTAGTGATCTATGGATGTTTTGATAGCAGAACGATCGAGATTGAAACACATTTGGACTCATGGCTAAATGCTACATTGCCGTATTATGCCCCGCTCTAAATTTCTCGTTTCAGTTCCGTACGTGCCGTGTGTCGCCTCCTCCTTGGGGAAATGGTGCCGACTCCATGGTTTCTGTTAGAGTATGATTTAAGCAGGCTGCAGCCTTACAAGGCCTACAAGACAGCACTATAGGCTGGACCCTTTTTTGTTTAGAAGTTTGGATTTGAATGCAGGAGTTTCGAGCAGTGGATTTGGCGGTCTATGTACATTTTTTCTGCCTCTTTTTCTACAAATTTTGCACTTCTGCTCATGTACTACCTCCCATACCCCACACCCCCATCCAAGGCGTAAACTGCTTTTCCCCGCGTGTACCTGTTTTGCTACTTGTAGACACGGGCTAAACGTGAGACGCCGGATACGCTAGTTGGTCCATTGTGGGGTAGGATGAGACAGCGGTAGTAAATAACACGACTTGATGAGGAGAGTGGAGGTGGTTGGTTGGGGGTTGGAGATGTACTGATGATGTATTCTATCGTACAGAAATGTATGTACCATGGTGGGTACTCTTCTTGGCTACTAATTACTATGCAGTATCGATACCATACTATGCTCTGACAACGCGATATTGTAGTGTACATCACGCAAAATCCATAGATCTACACCTATCTCACTAACCCAACCAAGCCTAATCTCTGTCTATATATATATTGGCTAGATTCGCTCTTGTGTAAACCACAATGACAGACCCGATTTCAAGTGACAACCCTGAAGATCTATCTTCAACAGAAAAAGTCGATACAGGGGTGCCAGAAAACACTCCAGTTTCCTCTTCAGACGACTCACAAGATGTTAAACCGCGTCAAAACAAGTCTGCGAACGGGTCGGTTGAAAAACTAGACGTCCTACACACGGAACACGCCATTGAAAGCCCTAGTCGTCATCCTACAGCCGAGGAAATGTTTCCCAACATTGACAAGAAAAAGCTGCTGTTGAAAATGGATCTCAATATCATTCCTATTCTGGCTGTTCTCTACCTGCTCTCATTTCTGGACCGAGGCAATGTCGGAAACGCCAACATTGAGGGTCTTTCAGTCGATCTCAATCTCACTGGAAACCAGTACAACATGTGTCTGACTGTATTTTTCTTCACATACTCGGCCTTTGAAGTGCCCTCCAACATGATTCTCAAAAAACTGCGTCCGTCACTGTGGTTACCTGCCATCATGGTTGCTTGGGGAGTCGTCATGACTCTAATGGGTCTAGTGAACAATTACCATGGACTTTTGGCATGCAGAATTTTCCTGGGAGTCACCGAAGCTGGTCTTTTCCCCGGAGTCACCTATTACTTGACGCTATGGTACTGCCGGGCTGAAATTCAGTTCAGACAGGCCATGTTTTTCTCTGCTGCATCTGTAGCAGGCGCCTTCTCTGGGCTGCTTGCGTTTGCAATAGGAAAAATGAAGGGAGTCGGAGGACTCCACGGATGGCAGTGGATTTTCATTCTGGAGGGGATTGCCACGGTGGTGGTAGCCTGTGTGGCGCTGTTCTTTGTCCATGACTTTCCTGAAACTGCACGGTTCCTGACCGACGAAGAACGCCAGTTTATTCTGTGGAGAATGAAGTACGATGGAAACGACACAAACACGGGCGAAATGGTAGAGCAAAACGACTCCAGAGACTGGAAGTACGTCTGGGCGGCGTTTACTGATATCCAAATCTATGTTCATCTACTGCTCTACTTTGGAATAGTCGTACCTCTCTATGGAATCTCTCTTTTCCTTCCTAGCATCATCAACGGTCTGGGATTCACTTCGGCCATCGCCCAGCTGCTCACTATCCCCATTTATATAGTCGCAGCTATCGCCTCCGTCACTCAAGCGTGGTTTTCAGACAGATACGGAAAACGCTCTCCCTTCGTTTTAGGCAATCTTTTACTGATGCTGTTTGGATACTTGTTGGCTTACAACTTGTCTGGCAAAAACCCAGGCGGAGTATACGCTGGATGCTACTTTATCGCCCTAGGCATCTATCCTGCGTTTCCAGCTATTGTTTCTTGGTTAGCTAATAATGTGGCAGGCACCTATAAACGAGCAGTAGCCATGGCTCTTCATATTGGAGTTGGAAATCTGGCAGGAGCTATCGCCTCCAACATTTACCGAGCTCAAGACCAACCAGAGTATCAATTGGGACATGGTCTGGAAATCATGTTTGTTTGTATCGGTATAGCTGCCTTGGTGGTGATCAACTACGGGTACTTTTTGGCCAACAAGAAAAAGGCACAGAAGGTAGCGTCTGGAGAGTGCGATCATTTGACTGTAAAGGAGCTATCTGAAATGGGCGACAGATCGCCGTATTTCAAGTATAGGCATTAGCTAGGGGGTAATGTATTTTTGATGTGTTGTACATGATAGAGTAACGTCTGAATAAAGTCTTAAGTAAGTATGCTTAGTTTGAGATTGTAGATACAATGATATCTGGAAATACTACTACTAAAGGCGGTATTTATTATTTAATTTTTGTTTGGAACACATATCTTCTCTATCACTAACATCTTTAAATATGCCATTTCCACCATCGCAATACCAAAATAGGTACCCCAAGGTGACTTTTTCTGGTAACTAATCTTAACTAAAGAAACTAAGAAGGTGAACTGGGCAGGACAAGAACCCCACAATTTCTCCGATAATGGTACTGGATATGTAAAAAGGTGAATACTCACGTTCCCCCTCATTTCCAACAATTTTCACTTTTCAGAATTTATATTAATTTGTTCAAATCAATTGAATTGTTATATTGGGGTAGTTCTCTATAGTGCCAGTAATTGGGTGAAACGTTAGGTGTCAGACTTGCTGAGGTAAAATATCAATATTAGACTTGGATTTCAATATCAGGCATGGCAGAGATTAGATACTGAAGCCACTCGCGATACCAATTCGCTTCGTTCATTGGTTCACTCAAGGTCACGTCTTCACCGCCCACGGAGGAACACCCAAAAACCACAATGCCCCCGCATCCGTCTCTCTATATAGTCTAACCGGCGGTTTGCTGCTCTTGTCTACCCTCTTTGCCTGCTCCACACACTTTCCAATACTTGCCATGAAACTCATACAAGTAGCGTGTCCAAACGGCGACACTGTGATTTTCTCCTCCGACTCAATATCCTTCGCACCCGAAAACTTTGCCTTAATGATCAACAGGTATTCCACTTTGTAGAGCGACGCCTGGGCCGAAAATCCGCTCATGGCTATCGTTGGAACATCCTGGCGTTCTTTAGCCACAATAGAGTCCTTATCTTTGGGTTCATATTGAGGATAATCCATGGACAGTTCGAATTTGAAATCTCGGGACAGTTTCTGGTCCACTTGTTTGGTACTTTTGATGACCTTGCGCCGTTTTTCCTGAGGCTCGTCTCCCTCTGGGTTGTATGTAATCACCTCCACAATCTGGATACTGACCTTGACCAGTTTGACTCGTTTCGACTTGCTTCCAATGTCCGGGTTGGCAGCAACTTTGACGTAAACCTGCACGGGATCCAGGGGTCCAAAAGACGATACAGGATACGTGTAATCCACGTCCACCAGGTGATCTGCAGACTGTACTTTTTTGACAACAGGCACCTTGAAGCTGCCAAACGTCGATAACGTGTCGTATCGTTTGATTCTGATGGGATGAGAAGTATGCATGATTTGGTTGGTGCCGTAGGTGACGGTGACGAAGATTTTGTACGTGGTTTCCACGGTGTTTTTGCCCAAGGAGATACTTGCTGGCAAGGGACGATTAGTAGGCATCTCGTAAATGAAAGGTAAGTCCATAGCCACCACGGTTTCGCTTGCCCGACCTGCGGATGTGTGGAAAAGTGACTGCTCTTGGCCAATCAGAAACGACTGTTCTTTTTTCGGAGAATTGATGCCGGGTTTGGACGATGGCGCGTGGATCGTGTCTGTTCTGTAAAGCGCAATGGAAACGAGTGAAATTTTCTGCAACGAGCCGTCCTTGGACCGGATTTCCACGGATCCTTCCAGACGGGGCCACGAGGCGGCGATCCCAGGGAATCCAAACACGATATCTTCGTTTGGAGGTCCGTTGATAGACACGTCTATGGGGAACATGTTGTGATAGTAGACGTGCTGATGTGGTTAGTGTAGTGGTACGGTTAGGGTTGTGTGATTTGGTGATGGTAGAGTCGGTTTAGCGGTTAGATTCAAAGCTCAGAAACAAGCTGATCCCATTGGAGATGATGTGATGGGGTGGTGTTTCGTGTTATGCATCAACAATGTAGGCATAAGCTATAGAGTTTGGTGTGGAGGAAGGTGGGATGAGGGATACTTGTGTATTTTGGTAGGGAGGCGAGGTATAGGGGATATAATGGTATTTGTGTATTTATGAGGTTCAGGCGAATCGAATGGTGTATTTGGTTTTCTGATTGGACGGAAAAAGAGTAAGTTGAAAGGGGGTGTGTTTTGAGAGACGCGTGTGGTTCAGCAAGTAGGTTGTTGTCATTTACTTGGTGTTATTTGAGGCTTGTTGCAATGAACTTTTTTTTCCAGTATTTTCATTGACTTTTGGCTGTACACTTTGATAGCCTGGCTGTTCTGTAACCCGCTGATAACGGGTTTGATGAGTATCCATATAACAACAGTGGCTCCAAAAGAGAACTTCTGGTGCGACTACAGGTACGTATCGTACCCATGTTCATCTGCTAGTATCACTTGTAGTTGCACTCATTGTATACTGATGTGTTGTAACGAGCCAAGACCAATTGACCAGATGTATGGTACGATGCTGTACGATACAGTACTCTCGTACGAGTAATGTAGCTGTGATAGAAGTCTGTATTTCTAACATCAGCAAATATACAAGTACCTGTACTTTGTACAGTGCACACTCGGAACTCGCGCAATGGATCAGTTTTCACTCGTGTTTTTATTTTATCGTATCATTTTGACCCCTCAATGGCCTTATCTTGCCTCCCTATATTCCTCCAACTTAAGCACCACTGCGTTGATATTTGAGAGAAGGCAGGCCACAGAAACGTCAATGGCATGACAAAAATTGAGAAATAGCTCGAATACCTGATATATATCCCTCTAGATGTCTTCCATTGTCAAACTATCTCATTTTCTAAACACTTCCACTCCCGCACAACCGCAAATCGAACTCCGGATCAAACCTTAATTCCTCCATCCGCCCATCACCATGACAACGGCCGTGCATAAACCCAGACCGGATTGGGCAACAGCCAAATACTCATCGGACATACAGCCATGAGTGTGTATTCAGAGAGACAGGGCTCTGCATCGTGGACTTGACAACTGCGATATCAGCAACATCTGACACAAAAGAAACGCAACTGACACAAACACACACGGCGTATTATTATCATCTGCCGCAGCTCCCCCTATCATGTCAATTCCCACACACAAGCACTTTTCAGAGTCGCAAAAGGTGTACATTCCTCCTAAATGGCACCGGGACAAGCTAGGAGGCAAAAGTCCAGCCGTCGAAGAGCCCAGCTATCGAGATTTCAAGGTGAATGCAGTCGACGTTGCAATTGAGAAGGAGATGATTATGCGCGAATTCAACCGGAAAAAGGGGCCCAGCACTGAGATGGACATTCCTGTTCTTCAGCCTGGACAGGCTCCCCCGAACAGTGCTAATGGACGGTACGATGTTACTCGCAGCAACAGCAACAAACAATACAACGACTTTGAGAACACAGCAAGAGAGTTTCAACAAGAGGAGGACAAGTTTCCAGAGTACAATCTGCCTCGACAGACCTATCCTGTTGAAGAGCTGGGTATTCCTCTAGCAGATGATGGAAGTGACGATGAGTTTGCAAGAGGAGGAGGAGGAGGACAAAGAGGAGGATATGATCATGGGCATGGAGCTCATGTGATTCATCCTAATCGAGGGTATGCTACTCAGGAGGATCGATATGAGGGTCCTAGAGGATACGACTCTAGAGGATACGACTCTAGAGGATACGAATCAAGAGGATACGAATCAAGAGGATACGATTCAAGAGGATACGATTCTGGAGGATATGATACTCACAGTCGAGGACACGATTCTGGATTTGAGAATCGTGAATACGAAGACCAAATGGTCAGACACGCTCCTGTCTCGCACGCAGGAATGGGCCGTTCTCCTATGGCTTCCACTCATATGTCTTCTCCTACACACATGTCTCGTTCAGATAGTTACCATGAACCCATTGATATGAATCATGTGACTCGTTCCTATGATCAGGTTGATAGAGGTATGTCACAGTCTCCTCATGTCGACATGTCTAGATCACCATACATAACTCAATCTCCCGAGAGAAACATGTCCCGATCTCCCATTCCTCAGATGCAACCGTATCAGATGGACAGAGGCCATTCTCCTGTTCCTGGAAGAGGCCATTCTCCTGTTCCTGGAAGAGGTCATTCACCTGCTCCTCAAATGAGCATCAATCGAGGACATTCTCCTGTTCCTCAAATGGACCGTGGCCACTCCCCTATTCCTCAAATTAATCGCAGCCATTCTCCTCTCACCGGTTCAATCAGCAGATCGCATTCTCCTGCTCCTATAAACCGAGGCCATTCGCCTGCCCCATACAGATCTGTATCGCCAGCTCCGACTCCAGACTACATGCCGAGGTACAAATCTCCCGGTCAGGTGACACGGTCACCTGCCCACCACTCTAGCATTCCTCAGATCAACACTTCGTTTGACCTTTCTTCTGACGACGAGTATTCTCCTGTTCAGCATCCCTTTTCACCCATGAACAATCCTCCTCCTCTTTCTCCGAACCTGGCTCTTTCCAGTGATGATGATGAGGAAGAAGACGAAATGATGACGATTGGAGAAATCAAGTCCGCCATGGCTCGAGAAACAGCTGCTCTTCCGACCGTTGGAGATATCAGAAGTGGCCATAACAGTAGAAGTTCCACTCCTGTTTCTGCCCCTTCTAGATCATACACTCCCGGTGCATCGTCAGGTACTCCGGGGGCTTCCCGATCAGGAACTCCAGTTTCTGCCTCAATGTCCAGAGCTAACCGAACCTGGGCAAACACCTCCAGATTCAGTCTGGCTGATCGACACGAGTCTCCAAAGACAGAGAGCCCAGCATCCAGACTGCCGTACGTCGAATCCAGCGCTACTGGAACCCCCACATCCGAATACGACTCTCGATCACCGTCCAGAATGTCGTACGGAGACTCCAACTCAATGTACTCTTCAAGAGACCGACTGAACTCGTCCACGGACCGATCACGTGATCTGGGCTCCTCCACGTCGTCCATTTCCACCTTTGGATACGACTCTGTTGGATCTAACGTTTCACGCGGTTCCTTCAGATACGACATGTGTGCAGCTCGACCTGGATCCAGAGTGAGTTGTTACGATGACGATTTCGCTAACGTCACCGTAGAAACCATTTGCGAAGAGGGTAGTCGATCGTTTGATGATAGATCACGTGATAGAACTCGCGAGAATGTCCGTGACCGAATCTCCCGTGATTTTGGAAGCCACCCCAAGCACGACATTTTGGATGACCCTCATATCAGCTTGCCAACTGGAGATCCTCACAAGTCACGTGATACTGCTCAACACCCCATGGACGGATCACATGAACAGGTCACAATCAAGTCTCTTCCTGAGCACGTGACTCCCTGTGCTCCTCCTCTTCCCTCCTACATGTCTCGATCTGTTGCTCAGAGCAGACCTCGATGTATTGTTTGCGATGACCAGGTGGCCATGAATGAGCGAATTGTGCAGACGGAGGGAGCGTGTGGATCACGTGACATTTACCATTTGCGGTGCTTCAAGTGTTGTATTTGCGACTCTTCTCTTGAACATATGGAGCATTACATTGATCCTCATTCGGACATGTTATTTTGCCATGTTGATTATCATGAGACTTTTTCTCCCAAATGTGCCCAATGCAGTTCTTGTATTGAAGGAGATTACGTGCAAGCCATGGGCAAGACTTATCATGTTGATCACTTTTTCTGTGCTCAGTGTGGAAAGCCCTTCCAGGAGGGTCAGCAGCATCACATTATCTCTGGCCATGCTTACTGTAGTCCTTGTCATGATGTCAAGACAGCTGAAAAGTGCTGGAGATGTGCGCATGTGTTCAACGTCAGCGATCCCATTATTGAGGTTCTTGACCGACTATGGTGTGAGGCTTGTTATTCCTGTGAGGAGTGTTCTGTTCCGTTGAAGGAGGAGTTTACTCTTACGAATGATGGTGTTGTCCTCTGTGAAAAGTGCCAGACCAAGCGGGTCAAGAAGTACGCTTGGCAGTGATAGAAGAATGGATTTGCATGTATCGTACGTACTCGTCTTACCCACTGTAGATTGTAAGTTTGTTTTGTTAACAATTAGACAATACCCAATTTAGTCGAACAACGTTATTTGATAGTTCATAACAAAAGGCTATCAAAACCTCATGTGTTCCATCAAACAACACCATTCGGAATCCGAAGAACAACATTTAGCATCCATTCCCTGTTGTATCCACTTTTCTTGAAACCCCGCCCACGTCAATTCCCTCCTCGACGACCCACCAGATAAACTTCTGCAAGGGTCTACCATAGTGAGATCCATGGTTTAGTTCCGGAAACGGAAGGGTGGATCCGACTACTGTACGAGCGTTCCATTATTTTTCTTCGTTTCGATCTTCGTCTTCAGGGTCGTCTGGGCGGTTCCGGGGATTGGTTTCATGTGATTTTTGAACCTGCAAACCTTGACAGCCGAGATGCAAGTACAAAGCGCAAGATGCACCACGCATGAGACACAGCAGGTTCGATACGCGTACAGTACTCGTAGGTCGATACGGGCAGTATCTTGCATGATTTGGTGAATATTTATTTTTTTATCGTACAAACTGGCTGCGTTTTTTTTTTACTTCTCACCCTCTTCACTTCCTCTTAACCGCGTCGTGGATAATACGTCATTGCCAAGACTCTAGTTATATTGGTTGGCTAAATGAACGACAGCCACGCCACGTCCGGACAGAATTTGATGGAGCAGTGAATCGGACGTCTTCGTCTATTTCGGACATGTGTCGCTCAGGCAGCTGGTTTGTGGCCAGCTTGTTCGTCAGGTGAGCCATAGATTTAAATACGACAGGAAAATGCAACGAAAACGCAACGAATTGTAAAAAGTGTAAAAAAAATTTAAAGGTGGATCTACATTGTGGAAGGAGGTTTACACAAGGAAGAGAGAGAGAGCTATAGTTAAACTACGCGATAACCTATAAGATAAACATTGGATAAACATTTGAGTGGATCTCCACAGTACGAGTACGGTAAGAGTAATGAACGGGAGGGGGTGCCAAAAGTGGCGACTTTGTCCTTTTTTGTTTTGTTTTTGTTTTTGTGGCAATATACCTGACACCCTGTTTGTGCACGTCAAAATACGACACTAGTGGGGTGGTGCAACATGACACTGGCATGATTAGTGAAAGCACAGTGACGTACCAGTGACAGAAGTGACGTGGGGATCCACAAACAGACCAACATGGCCGAAACGGCTGCGGTTGTGTTTCTTCTGCTGGCTTTGTTGTTCTTGTTGAGTAGTCCCAGTTAGTCACCTAAACGGTCTAGAACGTCGTTGGAGCAGGCTTGGGGTTTTTTTAATGATTACTTTGTGGGGGGACCCCCTCAGTAGTCGGCTCAAAGTCGGCCAATGGTCCGCCTGGCGGAGGTGGAATAATGAGGCAGTCGGCAGAACAATGGGTTGGGTGCATGGGTTTTTTTTTCATTATCACTATGCCAATATTCTCTTGGACCAATATAGGTGGTTGCTACTAGCCAAGAGTTTCCGCTGTCACATTAAGACAGTTTCTTTTTTATCATGAGATGGCCGCTCCTTGATCATCTACCATAGCCACTGTCAAACGAGAAAAAAGAAAATACTGTGCAAGAAAAATAAAAAGATAAAAACACAAAACCAAACAACAGCTTCCCCGCATGCATTTCCCACTCGTCCTTGTCTCCTTATGCCCATCTCCCGTGTTCCGAAGAACAGGACCAAAGGCCGACAAGTGGTTTTTTGAACAGACAAAAACAAAAAAGTACAAGGAATACCGGTACATTAAAACAGGGTGTCAAAATTTAAGCCCATTTTAAGGTTGACACTAAATTGTGTAAAATCTGACACCCTCCTTAAGTCCCACTCAAATTAACAACCTACTGTACGTCCTACAGCGTAGATCACACGTGTGAAAAAATAGGGGACCGGGGCGTTTAATATACCAAACCATGGACCTGAAAGGAAAAAGCACACCCAGCAGAACAATTATAACTGTAGATATCGTACAGAACCCCCCACTCTCGCTTAAACCTGTCGAAATGCATTCGAAAAGAAAAGAAGTAAAAGACCCACAGACCCACATCGACAGCAACTGCTTTTAGCACTGTCCACATGGCTCAAAACGTCATCTTTCCATGTGGAGCACAATAATAAAAACGTTTCATCTAGCCGTTCAGACACCCTAGTCTACCTTTATCTTGCTACAACACCCTGTTAGATCCACCAAATGCCGGGCTCCTATACGGCTGACACCTACAAGTGTACAGTAGGCGTAATTAGTGTGCCAAATACGATCCTGACAGGCGGGTCCAGTTTTCGGGCAGGGTGTATCAGTGACCGTTTGGATTGTTGAGGAAAAGGTTTGGGGCATTTTTTTTTGGATATATCCACATGACGATCACTAATCCCATTATGCAGCCAAACTGCCGCTTCTTGTGCCTTCCTGAGTAGGGCTTCACGTGATTGTGTGGGGAAGCAAACACCGGACCGAAAGTCTATTTCCAATTGAAATGCGAGATATCTCCAATTTTTGTTACACAAGCCACAGCTAAAGCTGTCTCGTTGGGATCAAAAAAGTCAGCTCTCCAAGAAGATATACTCTAAACCTTAATATCTCCACTGTAACCCGCAATCTAGTATATCTTCGGTGATCAAAAGTCCCAACACCACACGGCTGATTATGCATAACGCCAAGATGACCTGGCCAACGTAACATAAGCGAACAATGTGGATGGGGAAAAGTGAGAGTGCATCTTGTATGCGTGCCGAAATCGATTTTGCTGCATATGACCTTATCGTTGTTATTATTGGAGAGGGACGATAACGTCATGAGTCATGTGTTGAGGACTGTTGAGTGAGTCAGTGGGAAAAAAAAGTGAGCCAAATGTCCAGATAGATGGATTAGATAGATTACAAAGCAACGAGAAATGCACCCATTATTTATTTTCATCCTCAAGCCTCAAGAACGCCCAACCACATCGCTTAATCACACCCTATCCATGTTGCCGGCTAATACTACCTTTGGGTTTGCTTAAAACGACTTTTAAGGTTTACAGTCAGTTCAAAAAGGGCAATAATAGGAGAGTCAGCCGCACCACACAACGACGAAGGGTGAGTGAAATGCGCTGTTGTACTATAGTTGTGAGTGAGACAAGCACCCAGGTGGAGATATCTTTTTTTGGGCTCCCGGAAGAAACTCCTCTCTTTCTCTGCGCATACCTGCATCCCTGAAAAAAGATATTCCCGCTCAGAGCCCGGCTGATACCCCACATGCATGTTCATATGCACGACCCAGAGTTAAAATTCTTGCAGTTCATATACAACGTCATGTCCTGAGCTTGCTAGTAATGATTTCGACATGGACCATCTCAGAAGCACCCTTTATGCCATTGCACAGCGCGAGGGCGTCCCCATGGCCGAGGCCGAACACGCGCTGACGCAGTACTCAGACAACACACCAGCTCAGCCGCTTGACACAGACAGCGAAGAAACACGCACCCGCAGCGGCAGAATTAGATACAACGACGACACCACAGAGAATACTCCGCCGGCACAAACAGCTGTCGTTCAACCGACACATACAACCCCGAATTCATCGACAACCATAAACCCAACAATCATCACAAACACTCACATTTTCCCCACAAACATTTGCTTTGCCACTGCTGTCAAACTTTTGCAAACTGCCAAAAAAATGGAGTGCCGTGAGTTCATCACGAAGCCCAAAACCAACCACAACTGGAACGAGATTCTGCGCACCCTGGAGGCGCAAAGACAGCCGTTTGACCAGCTGGAGGACACATGCCTGGTAATTCATATTTGGAACGGAAACTCTACCTCGGCAGCATGCAAGTTACTGTTTGAGAAGTTCCCTCACAGAAGCTACAACCAGTGGCTGTATCGGTACAAAAACCTCAAGGAGGCCGGTGGAGAAGAGCTTGAGGGCGCCGAGGAGAGCCAGGGCAGAGCCAACGGAGAAGACGAGATTCCCGAAGACGTGTTCCGAACACACTTCAAGGCCCGGTTCCCTGATGTGTACACAGAACGAGTGCTGGCCAAGTCATCGTCGTTGTCACACGACAAACCCGACCGAAAGTGGTACTCGTTTGCAGTCTTTGAGGACTGGGCTATTGTTCTTTGTCTGTCCAACCAAGGAGCTACTCCAACTATTATTGAGGCCGCACGCGAGCTACACACCCAGTTCCCCCACCGAACTCTCTGTGCATGGAACAACCGGTGCCGGATGATGATTCAGATGAGCTCTGTCGAGTTCTCGAAGATGGTGGATGAAGCCAAGGCCGGCTACGACCACGTGCATGCTCTCAAACAGCTGGAGAAGCGGTTCCCGGAGGTGTACAAGTCCAACGTGCAAACCATCCCGCTGCCCAAGTGGACACAGAACAAGCCCACAACCTCAGTTACGTCGCATCGACTGGTAAAGGAAAACAAGAAGATTAGGTTCACCGACGTTGAGAACACAGCCACCTACGCTCACATTGCGCTTTGTCAGACCGTACAGGCAGCAGCCCGACAGATGGCTCACCTGTTTCCCCACCGATCTGTACGTGCATGGGACAAGCGGATGCGTGTTCTTCGAGCCGTTCCCGGGTGGCAGCAAACGGCGCAGGTGAGCTGCAGCCAATACAGCTACGAGGCAACAATCGACCATCTACAGGCGCGGTTCCCCCACGTGTATAACTCGGAGAATTATCGGCCCGAAAATGATAGCATGGCTTCCCGTGCAGACGAATCTTTCCTGCGGAAAGCGCGATTTGACGAGTTTGAGGACCATGTTGTCCTGGTGCATCTCTCATTGTCACCAACCACAACAGCCACAAAACTGCATGAACTTTTCCCCCATCGAACCCAGCAGGCCTGGAGACAACGAACATTGCACGTGCAGAACAAGGTGGACGCTAATGCCGTTGAGCACGCGAAAACCTCATACAGTCATGTGAACGTCATGCAGCATTTCCGGCAACGATTCCCCTGGGTGTACAGAGATCGGGGAGAGTCTCATGTCAAGACAGAGTCGGCGGTATCTGCTCCTACGGTGGTAAAGATTGAGAGTCCAATCATTGGCACTCCTCAGATTCCACAGATTCCTCGTTTGGATCATATTCCACCTCCGGCGCCTGATCTCGCGTTCCCCCTTACGCCTCCTTTGAACACTGAGGAGTTGCCGCGGAGCCTGGCGACTTTGGAGCGGCTACTTGTTCTCAAGACAATCGGGTCATCTAAGACGCCTGCAGTCGACCTGTCGCGTGCGTGGTCGCATAAACACATTTACGAGTGGACTTCGCTTTGTGACACCATGCGGCACGCTTCCAAACAGGAAATGGTAGCCGCCGTGGAGACGTTTTGCGAGCAGGAGTTCCGGGCCGTTCTGGCCATGCATTACCCGCAGTACCGATCCCAAAGAAGGAAGTCTTGGATCGAAACTGTACTTATTTAACCAGTCAAGTCATTGCAGATCCATGAACGGAGCTAATGGCTTGCATTATATATTATTATTGATTATTTATGAGATTATTTGAAGCGTTTGTACAAAGTAAGTATTACAGTATATGGCTATTAAGTAATTGTTTCAGTATAGTAGGGATCACATAGTCCTATAAATAAACCGCTATAGTCTTCTCTCAGGAACATCAAACTGAGGTTTAAAGGCATCCAGATCCGTCCTAAGATCCACCCTTTCTCACTCATACTTTTACGTCTGTATTTCGGAAGTATCGTACTGTAGATACAAGAACAGGTCTGAATTGTTTCTCCACTGAGGAAGGAAATTGTCGATTTGGAGTTTTCTTCCTTGTCGTTGAATTTCTCCAATCTAATGAATACCGGTACAGTATGGTATGATACTATACATAACCTGAATTGGAATGGTTGATCTCTTCAGTCCATTCATTGCTCTCAATAGTGGCTCCTGGGCTGTATGAGATCAAACGCCGAACCGTTCAAAGATCCCAGTATATGCAGAGTGGGGCCCGTTAATCAGCAGTCCATGACTCATACATACAAGAGCAATTATTCAGTAATATTTAACCTTGAGCGGCAATAATTATTGGTAATAAGGCTCATAGCTCCGGGTCACTTTCAGTATGGGTGCTGTACGAGTACGTTCTCGTACTGTACTCGTGCTGTATCGTATCGTACTGCACTGTAAACTGTATTGTACAACACTTTAAATTGTACGTGTGAAGTCACTGGGGATGGAGAGAGCCAGTGTTGCAAATATACTTACTTTGGCAAGGGGAAGAGGGCATGTTAGTCAGCTCGAATGCGCCTGGCCAAAGGGCTGACATATCTCATGATGAAAAGTCTCAGACTATTTATCGTGAATATCTACTAAAATGTTCAATACTGTTTGGTGGTGTTGAACAATACTGAATCGCATCCGCTGTAATGACTGTGTTGGTTCAGTTCAACGCAATTGGAATATATTGTTTGTTCTTCTCTTCTATAGAGACTCCCTTCATACACATTCATGGAAAACCCCATTTGTTGCTTCACTTTTCGTTGGAGTTGCAACCCTTCTGTATCGTCGTAAC
Organism: Yarrowia hollandica; assembly: GCA_900519065.1. Classification (NCBI taxonomy): domain Eukaryota; kingdom Fungi; phylum Ascomycota; class Dipodascomycetes; order Dipodascales; genus Yarrowia; species Yarrowia hollandica. The sequence goes on along the minus strand of ULGV01000002.1, from coordinate 342,424 downwards.
ATCACCCGTGGAGACAGATTCCACCTACTTCTCGACAGTCCTTTTGGGAGATTTATTCGTACCGTATTTACATGAGTTGTCGCAGGCTCGATGGCATCCTTGTGTGATTGAGTGTCCAAACGAAGATATGTCTCAGGAACAGACAACCTGATGGCTTCATGAAGCTCTTTATCTGTATAGGCGAATGAAGTAGAGACGTTGGATAGATGATTATTTGAGCAACATTACTTGTAATAACAGAGAAGGAATAGCTAGAATCTATATATATTATATTTAATCCCTCTAGTCAAGTAGACGTATTTCCACTTAGAGTTATTGGGGTATTGTCATGGCTTAACTATATCTCAACTTATACTAACTATTTGAGAGATGTTAGATGAAATATAGTTGGAGATACTTTGGATCCCAACTAGATTTGTTCAGACGACACTAAGTTTTGACAGGGTTAGTAAGGGTTACGAAAGCAGACTATCAAAAGCACTTGAGTAGACCACATCAATTGTTATATGCGATTATTGGAGCAACCCCTTCCACGTCAAGCTAGGTATATCCACGATATAGTGATATCTAAAACCGTTTCAAAAGGTGGTATAATTCAGTTAAGGAATAGTTACAGAGGGATTACTACTTGTTGGGAGTCACAACAAAATACCAAACTTAGACAGGACAAGCAACTAATTTTCTTCTGAAATTAAGTAACTGAAAAGAAGCCAAATTTTACGACAGAAAAGTAACATCAATGGCTTACTGTTCTAGCTATCAAACATTGGAAGCTATTACTGTACAAAATGAAAGCAAAACTAGATTGGGAACCCCCCCACAAATGGTCCCAACAGAACAACTACCGGAAAACTACCTATGAGTAGTCACCCTCAGTCAGCTGAAAAGTTATATCTAGCCTCAAAAAACAGTTACTGGTTCCCCGTAAGGCGTGTTGAAGACGTGTGAAAGAAACCGAGACCAGCCCAGAGTGCATAATGAGGAAGTAGCTACTGTATTATCAACTCTTCGACTCGTATTGGAAAGAGTACAGTGACATCATAGACCATATATCCATATATGTTGGTAAACCATGATTCAGAAGTTCACGGAAGAAAGAACAAGTCGTTAACGGTGGTAACTAACCTGTGAGCCGACTCTCAGTTCAAGTAAACTACAATCACACCTCACATTCATTCAAATACCCACGTTCAATAATGACCAATCTCCAGTTTAACAGTGCATTCAGTAAATCATCTTATCGGTGGAAGTTCTTCTATTGATAATACCCACTCGGTTCCATGGTACTCAGACAACTCATCACAATCAACTACTTGTCCAATTTAACATTGAGTTGGTACTGTAAATCATCTTGTCTGTCATACCACCAATATTCACTGTCATCCTCAATAACAATTGTTTCAACAGTTTCTACCGGGTTAGTCTTACTATGAAGTGGCCGAGATCGTAGTGTCGACTGTTGCCATCCCTCCTGAGTTTCCCCAACCGGACACACAACATCCTATACGCAAACTCACCCAGTTTATTTGCGACGACGCATGTCTGATCTTCACCAGATTCAGTCTGAATCCACCCAGCCGGGGCTGAGTATTCCTCAAGGACAAGATTCCCGGGAAAGACGAGATCCCCCCAAAAGGAAAGAAACAGGATCCCCCAAAAAGAGAAGAAACAAAAAATTAACAGAAACAAGCATGGAAGAAATAAGGGAGGCCTACGAACAGACCTCCAGAGAGCCGAGGCCACCCAATGTGGTAGTCTTTTCATGAGGGCCACGACTACCAAATCTCCATTTCCTCCAGTGAAGCAGCGTGCGCACCTCGAAGGACACTAAAAGATGTCCATTTTTTGCCGAGAGAAATGTGTGAAGAGAGAGAGGTGGATTCATGGAAGCTTGAGAGCTTTGGGCTATACGGCGTTTACCAGATACAGTATAAGGTTGTTATCGCAACGGAGATGTGCATAATCTTAGAGGTAAACTTCTACCGCTAGAGATTAACGGCTGTGGCTATCATTCAGAAAATTGGTTCTACAGTGGAGATAAGTATACGGTCTTTCGTCCTTGGGTGACTATGCAAGTAAAATCCACTGTTTGGAAGTTTGGAAAGCGTTTGTTATAATCGCACAATCAGGAATTGAACTCCGGCCCCCAGCGTCTGAGTGTTTGCGTGAAATTGTGCCAATAAATTAGTTAAAAGCGCAGTGCCGTACTTGAAAAAACATCTCCACTGGTGGTACCTATTTTTATAATTCAGGAGTGCTACAAGCATGAGAGCTACCCTTGTCGATAGCTGGAGCACTACTTCCAAACAAATATCCATTAATAAATACGAGTCATAGTAGTAGTATTCAATGTTATCAGTCACTGCCGGCTATCAAGGTTTTGTTGACCACTCACCGCTGTGTCTGTGAATGGCCTCGACAATGGTTTCGTCCTTTCTGTCAGGCTGTTTCTGCAGACTCAAAAGATCAATCTCAGCCCACTTTTGCATCACTGCTCTGAAATTGTCTTCCACAGAAATTGCTCATTATTGACACTCCTCGTTCTGTCGGGTCCCCACTTCCACATTGGGCCGCATCAATAGAAATATATGCACGGAACATTTTCGAGAATCCATGGAAGACATTATAACAAAGAAAATGAAACCGAAAAAACAGCGATATCATCTCACCCCACTTTGACTCATTCAATTGACGTTTCCTTTCGTCGATCTACACTTAGCGCCCCAAAAATCTATATAAACACCCTCTGGCCCTCTCCAAAAACACCACCAAACACGTGAAACACAAACACTTCAATATCAACTACTACTACAATGGGCAAAGCTATTCCTCGAGACTACGGAACCGCATCCTACAGGGTCAACTCCAACGTTACCATTGTTGGAGGCTACCGAACCTACCAACCTTCTTCTTGTGTCATTTCTTAGACACGGCATCGATCATCACTGAGCAAGTATGCTGGACCATACCGCTGATTCGCTTCTGGTTTAAATTTAATATCATTGTTTAACACGAGAGTTATATGGTAGAATCATGAATAGTGTGTATTGTATCCCTAATGATAGCCAGAGATAGATACTGAGCAGATACTGAATAGACGCAGATGGACAAAACAAATGGGATTAAGAACACAATTTAAGTGATAATGTGACTCTTTAAAGCCATCTCTATGAACCGTCTGTTCGTTTTCGACCATTTTGAGTCAAGTAATGATGGTTGATGATATCGACTGATGAATCGTCCGAATTGAAATAAACAGGATATTGAGATAGAAACAGTAGCTAGGGTAAATTGTGTAGTATGTAGTGAGTAAAATTCCAAGTTCTTACTTCACATATCTCTGAAACACGTCAACTGTCATACTCTTAGCTGCACAGTGACTCAACTATAAAGACCTCCAGCAAGACCAAAACAAACGCAATGGCAAAACAAAACATATTGTTCGAATTGCATGCCATCACCGAGTCCAGTAATACCACTCACGTGCCAATAGAAGCGTTTTTTTTTATTATTCTAGGGAAATACATTAAAGCTACTTGAGGCCTATAAAATGCTGAAACCCACACGTCGGACTCAAACTCGGGTAATCAGGGGAGAGCAGATAAATCAATGCTCAAGGGAAGTCAATGACCTCAGTTCCTCCATTCCTCCTTCCTCCTTCCTCCTCCTCGTTGACCGGATAAATATCATCAATCAAACAAACAGCACAAGCAAAGCAAGCAAATAAGCAAATAAACGAGCAAGCAAATAAACAGGTAAGCAGGTAAGCAGATAATTAGATGATCAAGTAAACAGGGGGGTTTCCTCACCCCAACCCCTCCTCAACTACACCGTCTCCCACCTGGGTTCATCATTGGGCGTCTGGTGTAGTTGGTTATCACATGCGCTTAGCATGCGCGAGGTCCCCGGTTCGATTCCGGTGTCGTCCATTTTTTGCACTGTAACGAGAGTATCACGTGATTTGTGTACAGTCTTTTGTTTGGGTGTATCTCTTCTGATTAGTAAGACGACTTTGTGGTTCCGACTATGTCATCAACTCTAAAACTTCAGTCACGTGTTCAAAAGCTCTAAATTACATTAGTCACGTGAGTTAAACATAGTCATGTGATTTATAATAATCATGTCATCGACAAAATCTATAAATATAATTCTTTCCGTTCATACCTCTTTCGCCAGTAACAAATTACACGGTACTTTTCAGTCTTTTCATATGGCACATACAAGTACTTCCTACCATCAGGATTGTGCTTAGGGCAACCGTGTGGGTTTGCCAACAATTATTTCACATTGCTAGCCGGTGGGGGTTGCGATGGGTTTCATTTCACCTCGTTTTCCGCAGCTATCGTTCAGTTTATCCTTCCAAATGATGTTTGGGTATTCGTTAGGGGTATCTTGTGGGGTATTTGTATGCAGTTTTTTTTGTCTGAAACGCCCGAAAGTCCAGTTCCATACTGTGTGCAATCAATTTGGAGCCCGATAACTTTCCAGCTTTGTAGGGTGTTTTCATAAGACAGTCGGCAAATACAGCAGAGGCATAACTGTCTAGTCTCAGTAGCGCAGTTCTGTTGTAATTCATATTCATAGTGGGAGCTTCGACGACAATCTAGAGCCATAGCTACTCTCAGATCATTGATTGGTTTCCATTCTGCGTTGTTTCCAAGACTTTTTCTGGTTCTTGAAATCAGCACTTTTGCACATAAATTCCTTTATCTGAGTACTGTTTCAGATTCAGTCAATATGAACCATGGAACACGTTACAGCACCAGTTTCCGTACCAATGAATCGTCCAAACTCATCCAGTACGTAAAAACTCCACCATACTAGTTTGGCTGAGACGCAGACCTGATTCGAGATCCAGAAGAGAAAACAGCTGAAGGGTGATCTCCATGGGCATTATTCTTGCATCAAACGGAACAGGCCGTTCCCGTTTTTTCGGCTTCTTCAAAAATATCAATCGTATCAGTTTCACTTTACTTGATTTTGTTCATGTCGTTTTGATGCTGTGATGGTGGTGATGTTTTGTTTGTTCTGATTAGGTTTGTCAGGCATTGGAAATAAAAGTGTAAAAAAATCTGAGAAGGCTGGATAATGTACCCTGGTAATAATATTTGCTGTAGTTATTTATAACCGAACTAAACGAAAGGGTTACGGGAAAATAATGATCGTGCGCAGGGCTGGGCGGCAGTAGCTCCACGTCTAATGATGTATACGTGTCCTTTGGGCGTTTTACATTATTGGGTACACTTAAGAGACAACTATGATAGTTAAGAAAAACTATAGGATGCTTACCCACATAACTCCATGTAGTTAGCGCCACCCAGCACGGACGAACAACGACCGCACCAAATAATATATTCATTACGAGAGTATAAAAGAGAAAATAGAAAGTCGAAAATAGAAATAGAATCTTCTCCTACAATATCTATAAATTTGAAAAGAGATCAACAGTATCGAAGAGCATTGTGTTCTGTTTCAGAACTGCGGTTTAATTTCCTTCCGCGCAGCTAACAAATACAGTTGCCAGTTAAGCATCCCACTGAGCTATCAATTGTGCGCTAACAAAATCTGCTAACAGTTGTTATCAACTAATAAAACCAAAAAAAACACGACACGATGCAGACACGATGCCAGCCAATCTCACCATGTGCACCACATGACCACACCAAGGAGGGCGGGACGAGACACCACGTGGTGTTTCAGATGACTGCAGATCACGTGACCGGTCTTTCTGCCAACTGCAGCGCTACGAAATTACATGAGGTTTCACTTCAGACTTTGGTTGTCTATATAATAAATGTGAAACCCTGGCAAGGGTTTTGAAGGACAAGGCAGACTGGGCAGGAAAATGGCAGCAACAAGAAATAAGAACAAGGAAAAGCAAATACAACAATCAAGATGTAGAAGAAGAAAATGAGACGGCTTCACCTTGTATAAGACACTTGACAATGGTCCTGTGGTCTGCTGATTGGGTTTATTATCTTGTATCTTATCACCCACCACACTGTCTCTGTTTGCTAATTATCGTACTTTACTTAGCTTCTGCCTGTCTATTACTTTGCTTGTTTCTCCACCCAACCTTTGCCTTATCCATGCTTGATAACAGCCAATCACTGAAGGGCAATTTTTGGGGCTGAGGGCGGGGGGAAAAGTGCTCAAATGGATCAATTGGAATTTTGACGGTTGAGTCTGACTCCACGTGCTCTATAACACCAGCAGATGTCCTTTCGCCAAGTTTTTCCACCCCAAACTCGACCATTACAGTGCTGTCCCGTCCACGATATCAGCGAAGTTAGACAAGCGAGACGGTGCAATCAAACTATAACCCTGCACTTCTTTGTTGATAGACTCCACGGCGGCTTCTGTTTTTGTATGTGGGGTACGTACGTGCGGTAAGTAGGTGTACCATTGTGACCTCAGTTATAGCGTCATAGGGTCCAGCGGGTAGAAGTAGTTTGGTGGTTTTTTTTTTAGCAACCGTGCACTGAGACACGTTACGGGGCAACGTAGATCTTTTGTGTGATTCTTCATCGTCTACAATCGTCTACAATCGGCTAGAGACCCTCCACGGCAAACATCGTCGACTTTTCTCTTTTTACTGCTCCGCTTTTCGTTGTTTTACAAACCACAGCCGTAGCTCTCGTATGGCCACGGAAAGAATATTATATCGCCGTCTAGCTCTCGCCATGTCCTTCCACACTGAACGGTCTCACCTTTTTAAGATTATCAATGCCTGTAGGGAGCAGGCTGCGCATGTGAGGCGGATATTTTATTTTTGGAGGCTGGCGCGCCAGCAGCCGTAATATTGCCTTATTATCGGCTCCCGTACCCTCCTGCTTACACGGCCACATTGTCTGTATATAATACGGGCAGCAACGTGCGATTGTTCTCGTGGGTAGCTCTGCTGGATATTATGGGTCGACGATAATTTCGTGGGCGGAGTATTATTAGAGCGCTGTATTGGGTTCTCCGAGTGACGTCAAGCGTCTGTTTTGTCCAGTACGACTAGCTAGTCTGATGGGACGTTATTTTTCTGGGCCGTTTTTTTTGGAAATGAGCTGTTTCCAAACGGTAGCCGAGGCGTTGTGGAATAAGGTGTGGATTACTTAGGCGATAGCAACTAGCTTTGGGATTTCCCAACAATACCCTCAGTAAATAATGTGCAATTAATCGGGTTTACGGAATATCCACGAAATCTCCACAAAAACCCTGGCTAACCGTGAGAATACTGCCAATACCCAGCTAACCCTCATCAGCCCCTCCCCAGTCCTCCCAAGCCCCCTCTTCGTCTCCCAGCCCATCGCTAATCTTCGGCCATCTCCGCCAAAAGCTAGCCGAGAGTGTATCTGAGATTGTCCCAAAGCGGTGGAACTAAAGAGGCGTAAAACTGAAAGACAACAGTTATTAGTACAATGACGTTGGCGGCACAAGGGACCCTCGCGTCAGTAACAAACAAAAGCGCGATCCTCCCGTTTCTGAATCTGGTTTTGTGTTTGTAAGGGTGCGCTGTCAAAACCCACTGGACGTCACGTGACGCGCCGGATCAGGAAAATAGCATCTGAAACTTATGATCGACGGAGCCGTGTGCACTGGGGAAGGGAAAAAAGGATGCGCGCTGCTCTATGGGTGATCAACAAGATGAAAAATGGTAAGACGGGTTCAAAAGTGTGTCGGAAACTGACTTTTTTTTTATCCGTCCGGCCCTGTGAGTACGTTGGAATGCACCCTTCCTAATGTAGCGTTACATCGGTCCTCCTCCTCGTACTTTCGTAAAAAACGATATAGGGATGACGGCTATAGAAAGACGCGCATGGTTGTTTTTAGGTGGGGCACCATTGGGTATCTCGGAGTGCGGCATATACGGCGCACCGTTCGACCCCCGATCCGATGTAGATTTTTGCCGGAAAAAAACAAATCCAGGGAGAACAAAAAAAAAGAAAGAGATCTTCACTACGCTTGTGCCCTGTATCAGCTGTATTAGTCCTTATACGAGACGGCTACGGCAGTCGGCAGTCAGGAGTCTCACGTCATCGTGTTTCAGGTGCCGGCTTTAGAAGGTGGGGGTACAGTGTACAGTTATGTTGGGTCCAGGGTTGGTGGGTAACAAGCATGTCAGGATATGTAGAGTGCAGACGTACAGTGGAGAATAAAGAGAGAAGTATACGAGACGTTGTTACGACAGCAGATTTCGTTTGATGAGTGACGGAAGGGGTTGTATTGGCGAACGTCAACAAGAGAAATCAGAAGCCAGAAACCAGAAACAGAAACAGGGGTTGGGTGACTCCAACATGAAACGGTCTAGTGACAAAATATACCAACATCGATACCGAGGTCTGACAAGAGATGGCCAAACAAGCGGTCCTCACAAAGTCTGAAAAGCAGCAGGTTTCAAGTTCGCTAATCCCGAATGTGCATACGGGAGGTATTTCATATGCACACGATGCGTTGCGTTGTATACAAAAAAGGGTGTTCCTGGTACCCGTAATGGCAGCCGTTAGATTGTCTAAATCAGCTGATCCTTTCATTTTACTGGTTGCTGACCCGTAAGTCATGTGAAAGGGGACGCCAATTTCCCAATGATGATCGATAAATGGATGGACCGGTGATGATAAACAGATTCAGGGGTCGAAATCTCAAGAAGCAATTCATTTCATAAATCCCCCTCCGCTCTAGCGTCTAGAAGCTATCGTTTCTTTTTCTCGCCTAGTTGTCCAGGCATGTAAACAGCCACGCACTGTGCTCCTCTCCTGTCTCTCCTGACGATGTTTTACGTGGTAGGCCCCTATACAGCGCTAATGCATATTGGCCTCTCTCTCTTACGTATTGAAACAAGTGCATTATCATTCATTCCATTTCGGCCGATCAATGACAATGCCATGTCCATGTCCTCTTCCCTCATTGCATTGAATGAACTTCCTCACATGATATATGCAGCAGGGTCAATTAACTTGAGAAGAGGCCTCCATTGTCAAGATTTCTTTTTCTGGCTGATATTATCTCAAATTGCGCAGAGAAATGAGACACGACAAAGCTGTGCAGGTCACCGATGGAATAAAATGATAATATCCACCAACAAGGCGATTAAAACACAATAGAATCCGAGCTCCACGCAGTGTGGGGTCACCTGCAGACCTGTCTGTTCTGTGCAGCCACCCAAAGGTGCATATTTAGGCTGCTTTGGTTAGATGTGCTTTTTCCTGGGTTGCTTAATGGCTGCCTATAATACCTTGTCGGACGGAATGCAGAGGTGTAGGCCTAAAGCGCACCTTGCAACGGTGCTGCAACATATTGCAAGAACGGATTATGTGCTCTGAATGTCCGTGTTCCCCAGCAACTTTTTTCCGCTCCCACAAATGACGTAGTTGTACCATCATCTACTGCTCAGATCTCAAATATACCATGCGCTCGAAAAAAAGTTAAGCGACAAAGTTTATCTTAAACCCGAGCCGCACGGCTGGGGGTGCCGATATTTTAGTAAAATAGCAGGTTTATGAAATTTTGGAAAAGTGCGTTTTGGCCGAAATGCAGCCCTTCGCTGATCGGTAGCTTTAAAAGCGCACTTTTGCTGCAACAACATGCTTCCAGGGCGATCCAAACGACTCGCACCAAAACTCAGTTTGCAAGACATCTAAGATCTGAGTCACCAAGTTATTTTTGGTGTCTCCGTATCTTCGAAAAAGGAAAACGATCGGGCCATGGTGGCTCCAAATTAGCCGCCGGGCCGGTCGCTTATGCATCTATTCCCCTGATCTCCATCACCAGCGAGCAATCGTGAGCAGCTGAGCCACTGGTTGAAGACACACACTTAGACGACGCTGTTATTAGGCACTGTAACTCACCACATCAAAACAACATCAAGGAACCGCACATTGTTCTGTGGCAGCCGAAAAATAACAATCCATTATACACACACCCTATGGTAAAATACCTATAAGCCATTTCCTCTATATTATAATATTTCTAAAAGTACTTAAATATATATGTATATATATATGTACCTCCATGGAGTTACTCGCTAGTTCCCTCCATCTTCATAATCGACCCTAATAATGTTTTTTTTTTCTCTTTCTTTTCTTGTCCTTTATCGTCAAGCTTTTTTAGCCAGTGAAAAGAGCCGCCCATCGTCTGCGCATTGGGGAGCGACTCCGCCGGAAGCGTATAAAAATAGTGTCTATCTATATATTAAGCGTCTGCTATATATTACGAGGATATAACGTTATCACGTGGCAGGAAGAGGCCTCCGTACAGACCCAAAATGCTCGGATTGAAAAAATAACACCACTATTCGAATCTACTCGGCTGCAGCAGTTCACAGAAAGTTTTATTTTTCCAAAAACGGGATTTCTTAGCCCCATTACAATGGCCGCTGTGTTGCTCTTTGACCAGCCCACTTTCCAATATCTTAAATATTATCGGCAAAATATTATCTGTAGAGCAGGGCCAATGTTGCAGATATTATTTAGGGGTCCGGAAAGTTACGGGTTAAAAGCAGGTCACGTGGGGTCACATGAGCTACTCCGTGTATTTATATAAGCTCAGGTCCATTAGCTATTGGTCACGTGATCCAAATACATGTAGCTCTAAAACTGTCCCCGTATATTCTGTTTTCCTCAAGTGATCGGCTCAGTCACCATGCAATGCACCATGTGGTGGGCTTGCGTGAGACATGTGCTTGTGGTGGGGTATCTGCAGAAAAGCATGATATGGCCATGGGGCTTAGATATCCACGGTGGACCGAATGGTGTGAAAACTGGTATAGCCGTGATCACGAATTTCAGCTGCATCAGATGGAATCCTTGGTTTTTATATGGGGCTACTTTTAAGGTCATTGTGGCTATTAAAGGGAGATGACGGGAATAAGGTTGTAAATGTGGTTTAGAAACGTGCTTTGTTTTGGAATATAGTGGAGATCAATTGGGATGATCATTCCACAAGAGTCAAATACGTGGGGGGTAAGCATCGTATTAAGATGTCGATTAGCTTCTTGGGCAGGGTTTCATGCTGCTTCTCGGTATAGTTGTGTTATCCTGGAGAAGAGCCCATTGGCGGAAAGATCTATAGTCGATGACTTGTGCATTGTTATATATTTTGAGCGGAACTTTCTGGGACTTCATAGTTTTTTGATGAGGATTCTTTAACTGGATTGGGCTCGCCAACCTTGGTAGTAGTTAATTAGCAGTTATATAGCGTACCGCACCGAAGGCATAATGTGGGTCCAATGGCAAGATATCGACTACAAAGTAATAGATGGAAGTAATAGATATACGAGATACAGGTGACGACCAAGTGTCTAGAACACTCCGTTGGTGTATTCGAAGGTTGTTGTTCATCTCTGGATTTTGATGTAATCTGTTGTGGTCATGCTTTTGTATCCCAGCCTTGATATCTCACTTTTAGTTCTGGAAGCACGACCCGTCTCAGATAATGTGAAAAGATAATGTGAGAAGAATTCGCAGAATCAAATTTACAAGCAGCTCGATCCATCACAGTAACAGCTTAGAAACGTCACCTGAGCGCCATAAATGATTGGTTATAGGAGATGCCATCTCCCAACCCTACTACTAACTCCGTGAATACAATACAAGTACGGCTTATGGAATATCTACAGGAGAGAGCATACAGTACGATACAACACGAGAGTATATTTTTACTCTATGATATATATACTGTATCTGTAAAATCAGGTTAAATTCGTATTGCTCACCTGTATACACATCAAGTTTCCATAGGTATGTAATAAATGCAACATTTGTAATGATGAATATATTCCCGAGGGGTTCATAGAACGTCATGTTAGATTGACAGGAAAAACACACCAACTAAGTGATGAACTCTCCCAGGTGTGGTCATTGTGCGTCGTACTTACTGCAACACTGCAAGCTTACCCACAGTGATATTTACACGTATCGAATGTATGGTCTCGTATAGATATAGTACGACAAGTAAATTTGCCGTGTGTGCGCATTGTGTGCTTAGACGCCATATCCACCTTGTGCATGTCGTCTCCACCGTGTTTTTGCTGCGGCGCCTAATTCTTTGCAGCTGTCGAATGTACGTCTGCTCAGCCCCATTCCCCAGCCCCAAAATACCATCGCATTGTCTACAAGTACGACACATGTCAGGAGACCCGCCAAAAAGTCAGATTGACAAAGATAAATGAGAACCAAGTCCTGTGGGGCAACAACCGCTATACCTCTGAGTCTTTGTCTTGCTTTTTTTATTTTTAGGTCGTGCTCACGAAAAGAATGCGCCTGCAATGCACCCCATTGAGAGAACCCTGGATGATTTGAAAGCGCTCTTAGAAAGGCGTGTAGTCGGTTATGGAAGTCCTGTCATTATGGCATGGTTCCATGCACGTCCAGCTTCGCGCAGATACAAAACACAGCCCATGTGACCGTCTTTGAGCAAATTGTTCGGTGTGCAAACATCTCCGCAGGTGAGCAGAATTAAACTATCCGCACAGGGCCACAGGGCAGGACATGGCAGTGGGGCAGAATCAGGTGAGGGGGACGGAAAGGCACATCACGTGACCTCATCCATGCATAGCTTCCATTTATTTATTTAATTTGGTCGAACGTTTAGTTGTTAAGCCATACAGGCTTTGTAGTCTCTTAGAAACGGCGAGAACTTTAATCAAACATTTTAACCGCTATAATTGAAGTTTAATTATTTCGAAGAACTGTCAGAACTGCTTCATCAGTGAGGAGCCCACCTCACAGTGATGAGCGGGAAAACAGTGCTTGGTTGTCACAAAAGCCCTTTGTTTAAAGTGGGTTGTTTTGTTTACGTGACTGCTCAGATATGCAGGGCTAAACTGGGCAGTGTTGTGAATACGGTCGAGTGGACCATGTAAAGTGTTTTCCTTGCTGTTTCCATGTGCTAATTAGTGCAACCCGGGGTACATGTATATGCATTTCTGTGCAACTTTTACCAAATTGTGTGCATGTTCCGTGCATTTTTCTGCACATAATTATTGTTTCACGAGAACATCTAAATCAACAACTGTAGGCCCCCTTGAAACAACTTCACATACGTCACATGATAGTGTTTTAATGAATACTAGGCCATGTATTCCTACGTGTAACAAAATGCTTAATCCCAAAAGGGCTGTTTAGGAAACGCAAAGACAGGAATGGGAAACAGCCATGGACCAAAAGAAAACCCTGACCGGACTGCTATTATTCACTGTACAGGACTACTTATTCCAAAAGAGAAATATTGTTTCTGAAAATCATTGTCGAGTTGAATAATAACGAGGAATATTATCATACTATTGCGGTTTCCGTCTTGGCTGGTGTTGTGTAGACCCCAATTAGTGCTGTATACGACCAATTGAGCCATATGTACGGGTCTATGGTATTTCCCCTGTATAATATGAGGTAAAAGAGACGGCTGAGTGCATTGTCTCTTTATATTACTGCATATCTATACTTCATGATAGGCAATTAGTGGTTGCCTGGGGTTTATGAAGGGTGTAATAATATTTTGAGTTTAGAAGTATAGCACGAAAATATCTCATAATTGGACGAAAACACCATATACACTTTCCAAGCTTTGGGCAAGTGTTGACATTGGCAGATCATGTATCAATTGAGTGGTTACTTTTTTCTTTGACATCCAGACTGACATGTCACGAAGACTTTTAGGAATCAGGGGTGTGTCAAACTTTAACAAGTGCTTGTATAGAGCGTATTCGGCATGTGTTTAAAATGCTTGACAAAAGTAGTTTTAAGAGTTTTTTTACCATCTGAAAAGCACAGTGTAATATATCAAACTGATTGTTTTGATCTCGCCGTTGCTATAACCACTATTATACCCTTGTAGTGTCTCATACACTGACATAGTCCCGTTGGGCTGGAAAATACGTGTTGCCTGTCAAATTTTATATAAAGCATCACATAGGAACAAGTTCAAAGTTGCAAGTTTATTTGGTACGTTAGTATGGGTTCCTTATCACCTTGACATACGTTGAAAAGTCAACAAATAAGATCGGAGACTACATGAGACTTGTCAGAAATAGAACACAAGCACCTTTAATACGTTGTAAAAGCCATTTCAGACAACCATACACACGTATGCAACGTTTCCCATATCCCTTGCAGTTCCCATTCTCCACACCAATTTAAACTTTCCAGATAATGTGCCTCATTTGTCAGTCTCCAAGACATACAGTACGATACCTTGCAAAACACATAATAAAAGCCGTAGGGCTCTACAGTTTAGATTTGGCCCTAAAGCACCATACTCATCAAAAATTCTCGTTTGCAACCACCTCCGACGTTCCGCCGAACATAACACGTTGACACCATATCCAACCTCCAAGGACACGAAAAGGCGAAGTAACTTTTTCGGTGGGTCACTTTCCCATGTGGGGAGACACAGACATGAGCAGATCCTTCCCCTCATTGGAGCAGAACAATGACGTCACTCGTTTGTACCACTTGGAGGGTCCTGTGTGTGTGCATATGTGGCCAATCTCGTTTCATCATTGTACGATACGTTAGCTACAACGAGTATATTTTGCCGACACAGGCAGGGACAATCGAGTGTGGGATATGAAGCGTTTTGAAGCAGGGCAGTGCAATACTGCACATACAATGACAAACACTTGAAGGTGATTGGACGGTTGAAAGAGACCGGATCTTTGCACGATCTGGTCTCGTCAGAATTGTAAATAATTAGAACGCTTTTTTCCCACAAATAAAGAAACAACTGGTTGTGCCGTTGCTGTATCTATACCCTGGTTCAACATAATTAGAGTTCTGTTTAAACTTTACATATATTTTTCTACAGACCGCTTATAATGCGTCAGAATGATGGTAATTGACGTTTACTAGATATCAATGACATCTCAATCTTTTTATAAATACACCTACATTGATATAATACTCATATATTCTCGTATACATACACCACCGACATGTATCATTCATCATAAACACTTTAGGTTATCAGTATGTGCCCTAAAACTCTATTTCCTGGTGTTTTCTGAAAAAAATCACTAAAATTAAAACGTTAGGAGGCTACCATCTTGGCCACAGAGGGTGCTTGTCGCTTGACAGATCCAAATCCAGGAACAAGTACTACCCCAGTGCATCTTCAGTGTGTGAATACCAAGCTATTGACAACACCTTTTTCGACATGGACAAAGAAAGAGTGGGATAAACACAAAACCCATTATTACACCCATTCTGCTGCTCCCTGCCTACCTCCCTCATTCTCCACCTCCACCCGACACAAAACCTGTCTTTTACCCTGCAGTGACAGCCCTCCTGTCAAAAGGGAACCCCAAAATTTTTGCACTTAGAGTTGACACAGGAAGACCCTGACTTAATTTTCTCCGTCTCTCCAGTTGTTATACAACCAAACGCACGACACAGCAAATACGGACTACTCATATCATATCAAAAAGAGCGTTGTTTAAATATGTATAGGGAAGCTACAAGTGGGTAGACATTCCGGGGCCACAGCGGGCAATAAATTAGTATTGCAGACGGCGCGGGTCGCAGGTCGCAAAAAGTCAGACAGTTTGCCTCAACAGTCGTTAGTAAGTCCAGAGAGACTAGTAGTGGAACCAGCTGGGGCCATCTAGTAATACTCCAAATAGTCCAGTGTACCCGAGAAGGGCGATAACGGGGTCGATGGGTCCAATGTAAACGCATTGGGAGCCATCATGTGACAAGAGCCAGCCAGGAGAGGCTCGCCCAAGTCTTCGGGAATGTGGCTGGGTTGCAACAGGTGTGCCGCGTTGACAAGTTGGTCGAGGTCTGTCACGCTGGACAAGTCGTAGCCAACAGGATGGGTGTCATGAACAGGAGTTGTGTGTCCTGGCGTCACGTTGCCAAGGATGGTTGCCGTCATGTTCATTTGTGCCAGGTCGTGGCCCACGTGTTCGTCTGAGTTGTTAACATCATGGCCTCCCAGACGCTCATCGGAGTGGCCCGAATGAGGCATGTCAAAGTCGCCGACATGGCTGGAGACCACGTGATTGTCCGTGTTGATAAGGTGATAGTTGTTGTTGTTGTGGTGGTGGTGGTGGCTGCTGGCGTTGTTGCTCAGGAGATCACCTGCAGAAATGCTGGGGGGAGTCATGCATCTCACGCCATCATTCTTTCGAAGAGCAAATACCCGTGACAACTGCTGCTGCAGCACGGTGGCAGGGCCATTGCATACGTGGTGCATGACGTGGGATGCCTGCTTGCCTTCGGAGAAGTCGTGGCAGCCCACCCATCTGCCCGACGACTTGGCCATCATGATTGAGAAGGTGGGAGTACAGTTGAGAGTCAGGTTGAGGGAGCCAAGAGTATCGTTAGGGTTGCGAGAAACGTGGATTTCCTTGACGGCAGAGAAAGGGAACTGCATGCGAAACTGGGTCTTCTCCGACGTCATGTGGTACGTCATGGTGTCGGTGCTGGGGTAGTAGGCAAGCGACAGCTGTGGCGAGAGACGACGCCAGTTACCAATGGTGAGGGAAAGGGTAGGGAAGAAGATGGGAGGGAGCGTCACGTGGGAGGGGGTGGTAGGGGTGAGGTTGGGTGTCACGTGGCCAAAGGTCATTTCCGGCGTAGTCATGTGAGAGTGAGACGCCGACGGAATGGAAGGAGAGGAGTCCTCCGTGGCATGGGAAGAAGCGGTCTGGGGGGTGGCAAACTGCTGGCCCATGGAGATGGGAGGGGTGGCAAGCACATGAGCATAGTTGACATGAGTCTGGATGGGGGTGCTAAGCAATTCCATATCATGAGAGAGGTTGTGGGTGGCAATGATGTTGATATTAGACAGGTTATGAGAGTGTGTGAGATGGCGGTCGGTGTCACAGTCGGTGTCAATACCCAGGCCGACGCCCTCGTCGTCGTCAAACACATCACTGAGTTCCCGCGACATGTCCTTGCCTCCTCGCATGGCCTTCTTCTGCTTTGCACGGGTATTCTGGAACCAAATCTGCACGCTTCGTTCTGTCATATCGATGAGACCACTAATTCGACGTCGTGTGGCGGCATCAGGAGTGGCACAAAGCCGATACTCGTGTCGCAGAACGTCCAATTGTGCCGCGTTGGCCCGTTGCCGTTTGTTGTTGCGTTGTTGCTGTGTCAACGTCGACTTTTTCGATCGCTTCTTGTCCATTGTGCAGGCTGAGTGTAGTAAGCACAGATGCTGTGTATGGGGAGAGGTGGTGTATGAATGATGGTGGTGTGAGACAGTGTCCGTGGGGGCAGGAGTGTGACAGTGTCCGTGTGGTGGGGTCAAATGTGCGTGGTGGAATAGGTGCTGATGATGGAGTCTTTAAACAATAGTTTTGTGGGAGCTGGAGAGGTGTACGGAGGGTACATTGATATATAGACTAGGATTAAAGTTTACACTTTTTGATTTTGCAACCCACGATAATATTGGCCTTGTGCATCCCGTGCAGCTGCAGCATGTGGCAGTCAAGACTGGCAACACGGCGTTGATCATGGATAGTTTGAGAAACAGAACGGTTTATACTGTGGCTGCGTAGAGCGCATTGCAGTGACAGTTTTCCGCCATACTGTTTTCTTGTACTGTAATTCCTACAGTAGTTACACCTCTGAGGGGAAAATCCTTCCCAACTTTATTTGGCTCCAAAAAAATGGAAATACCAGGAGTGCCGGTAGTTTTGGCCGCACAATCAGTGTGGTGATATTTACGGACTCCTCATGCTATTCTCTACACTATGACACCACTTTTAATCCTTCTAACCCTTGCGATCTGGTCTTGTCCTCTATACACGGCGCACAGGCACAGTTTTCCCCGTAGGTGTCAGAATACCAGCGCTAGAAAGCCGCAAAAAGGTGCAATCAAAAGCACAGACCCTATGTTGGAATTACCGTCCCCAAACTCCCCTATCTGTGTTTTCCCATCCAGATTTACGCCTCCAAACGCCCAAAATCGCCCCCTACAACAACCAGCCCAACCCACATGACAGGTGCATGTACACACCACACGGGCACAGACGGATGTGACGATATAGGGTCAACCTTATTTTGCCGGATAAAGTTTGGCCTGCCTATGCAAGATGGGAATTAGACAAAACGAAAAGCGAAAAGTGGATAAACGCAAAACACAAAATGTAAAAGACAACGGAAAAACGCAAAAGCGAAAAGCCACCAAAAAACGAAAAGGCAACACGCTATGGACAGAATATTATTTGGCCACATATTATTTTGCCCAGCTTGCTGTTTAACTCGGTCACGTGTATGGGTGACGTCAGGAAAGAGGAAGCAGGATAGTTTTTAGGAGCCCGAAAGTAAAATTAAGGAAAAGGTGAATCGGAAAAATCCCAGTAGGCGCGAGCGGCGGAAAGTGGTGGTCAGACACGGTGGCCAGAATAATAAAAGTCCTTTTACGGACAATGGAGGAATGTAGACTGCGGGCAAGAAATATACGCCGATCTTGAGCGCTACAAGCTTCCATATCACAACTAGCTCAACTGTACATTGACCCTCTCGGAATGTGTGGCCTCCGGGTTTCAAAAGCAGTAATCTCATTATTAGTTTGGCGCTATCTGGTTGTATCTCTTTTTGTGCAAATCTCTGTTTTTGGATGCGCCTATAATCGCCTTTTTGCGCTGTATACTTGAGTCGTACATGTGTGTGCTGCAGCCATAGGAAATCCAGTTGTCATAGCGATCAGCCCATGCGAGTAATTTTACAATGAAAGAGAGATTTTACACGGGAACACGATGCCCCCCTTGCCCGACTGCGGCTGATAAGAGATTCCCTCTCGTGTGCAAAGCACTGCTGTGGGGGTTGGATGACATTGACGTCTCTACACTATTCATGTGAGATAGCCGTGTGCCGAATGATAGCTACATGAAAGGCGATAGCTGATAGTGAAGGACTCATTGGAGGTGAACCCAGGTTGTTCCTTGCCGAGGTAGTAGCTGGGATGGTTGCCTGGCTTTGGACCTGTTGCTTGCTAGCCACAATATACCAGAACTAGTCCTCCATCTTGGCATGCATCCACGCGTTCATGATAAACGTGTTTCTGTTGGTTAGTACATGTACGAGTACCGTAGTTCTTTTATCGTAAGGTGAGCTCTAGCGGTTATATACGATCGCATACAACAAAGGAACCGGCGGTTGGATCTCGGGCCAGCTTACCCGGAGGTTGAATTGGAGGTCTTCTTTCTGTGGCAAGAGTACGCTCGACATCGAAGCTGCGTAATTAAAGAGCAAGAAATGTGTTTACTTGCACTTGTCTATTTGTCTCTTCATCTCTCTTGACATTCTTGCAGTGCTCTAAATATACCGACCTGAATATCTGGGTGGTTGTACATGTATCCTTGGTCTCGGCATAGAGTGTAAGATGGCGTATAATTTCGTGGGAAAATTTCCGTCAAAAATTTCCCATGAAAAATACACCAGCCCATCGCATCGGCCCTGTATTTACCGAGCTCGTCCTATCGGTTTCAATTGGGCGGCCCACTGTCTAGTTTTTTTGGCTGCCAAATCGCTATTTTCTTTTTCCACAGTGTTGTGTATATATACTCGTTTTTCGAGCCAGTATATCCACCACATCTTCGGTGCACAACTCAACATATAGTCCGGGCCTGCAACCACAATGCCCTAAATGAAGAGAAATCACCCCATATCCACGTCAAAACACCCCACAAAAGCCCCCTGACAGCTCCACGCCTCCGCGCAAACACGTGATGGGCCGTCCAAATTCGCTACCAAGCCGCTTGGTTAACCGCGTCAAGCTGTCAGACACTTCTGGCGATCAGACAATATTTTGGGCTCGTACTCTGTGATATTATGTCACTTTTAGTAGCGTTGCAGCTGGTAGTCCCAGTAGATCCAGCAGGGCGCCTTGATACGAGGTGCAGGAACCAGTATCACCACCGTCGTTGGCCCTGAATTTAGACAACCTCAAATCGTAAAAAGACCACGTTTTTTTTTTCTTTCTTCATTTTTATATTTTAGACCCACAATATACGTCATGGTCTACAGCAGCAGCTCCCGCCTGAAACGACACAAAGCAAGGTACCCACAGAAACGTGAACCACGTGACCTACAGGGCACCCACACCAAATATCAAACGTGGACCCTTCCCTGTTTGTCTCAAGGCCGGATTTAGCTAGACTGGTAATACGGCAAATGTGAGGCTATGGCATAATATCCAGCGGGGTCGGGGTCACGTGATTGCAGGGGTCCCATACCCAAAAACACTTATTCCCCTCTCCGAATGTGACCTCGGGTATGTCAGGGGGTTCGTTTTTTTACTCACCTTACCGGCTGATAGTTTCCTGCGTCCTGCGTAATTTTTTCTTAGCGTGTTTCATGTGTGCGAATTCAGTCTTGCTGTGGAGAAAGTGTATGGTGGAGAGCATGGCTCCGGCAGCCTGCAACAACTAGCTACCGGGTACGATAACATGCGTTGAATCACGCATCCACACACACCCACACAGACACACAACACACACTGACACCCTCATAATATCACGATAATATCGCGCCCAGCAAGATGAAATTATGTCCAGCGGTGGGCTGGTGGAAATACATTTCGATTATTGGCTACCTCTGTGTGCTTTTTTTGTAGAATCCTGGGCTGGGTTTGTGTCATGCCTGGTTAGTCGTAGTCGCGGCTGTGACTGTATGGTGGTTCCTTGTGTGCCGGGGCACTTGTACACTGAGGCCTGCAGGTGTCATTCAGGGCTTAGTGGGAAGAATAGAGTTGGGGTTAAGCTTTCGGAATCCGGAGTTTAGGATTGGTAAAGAGAAATAGACAGGTGGTGGTTAGATCTAGGAATAGGGGCTGCAGTTGCAGAAATATTCAGACGCAGGCAAGTGTCAGCGAGGTGTAGCTCGAGTGGGCTGGCTTTCAACGGTGTCTCTGCTATAGATTTATGCAGTTGGAACATACGATACGACCCCTTTAAAGTAACGTCTGTTTTCTTGTCTATCATATCTCCCAACACTCTGTAAACAATTCGGTCAGAGTTTTGTACAGATCAGAACTTTATTTGTATAATGCTGTACATCTGTTAAAAGATGTGTATCTTGCCCAACTTCAAGAGCATCCAAATACTTTTTAGATCAATCTGTTTGCAAAAGTCTTCTAAATGCATATAGCCTACTGGAATTCCCATTCTTGTACTCAAAATAGCCATCACGCACATCCACTATCGTCTAAAGTTTCCTCATGCTGCTAACCGTCTGTCAAGTGGATCTAAACAAATCTCCACTGTGACACATGTCAGATACAGACGGGAATCAATTTTTTGAGATTCCGTCCTTCCGGCAACAACAATGGTATACGCGTTTTGCGGTATTTGAAGGTTCTGCACATTCTTTGATTAAAACGTGTTGAAATATTATGTTCCGCTCGACTTCTATCAAGGTCAGACCATGATTTCTGCCAAAAAACTATTCTGGGTCCATCCAAGACTCGACTAATCACGTTAGTACAGTATTAGTCTCTTGTACCTTATTTAGTGACGAGCGGCATTATCAAGTCCGCTACAGTACACTACTATTTTGGACACCATTCTGCTATCTGGCAGGTCCCTCACTATGAATATGAACAATAAACACGCCATGGCACCTTGACTTCAAGCGTGTAGGCGTGTCCTAAGAAAGCTAGCCCAGAAATCGAATGCCACTAGAATAACAAGCACAGGCTGTTTTCCACGGTAAAATATTTGGGTAATATGCCCAGGTCTGTGTCACTTCAGACTCGGTATTCTTGGCTGTGGCTATGCTGCTCTAATGTACTTGGCAACGAGAGAATAACGGTGCGAAAAAAAATATGCCAGTTGTCGTCACAGACAGTTGATAATAATACCGAACAACATCTCAGACATAATGGGATTGTGGCAGGTTGTCTTGATGTCATTATTTTTCAGAAATGGTGCCTATTTCACGCAAATCTGAACATGCCCAGATTCACCCACCCTGCTTTTCCATCCCCATCGGTCCAATTTAATTAATCATATAAATACCAATTAAAGCTTCTCTCTACATCCTCCACCGTGCCACACCCACCACAAATGAGCGGTATCTAGCCCATATTGGCGGCAAAAATGAGGAACAAACGATGGATTTTCTTGGCATGGTATACACCCCTTTCTGCGCAAGAAAAGCCAGGGCGATCATATAATCGACTCTAAACACTGTCAACCTCAGATTGTCAGATGAATTCAGACACATTTCAGATCGTTAATGAGTTGTGTAGTTGGCTGTATTTTCTGAAACAACAAAAATTTTCACTCATTTATTTTTCATATGCGCCTCTTTGCACAATCCCATTGATACTTAATTAGTCACAGCTGGGCGGTCCATTGTGTGAGACACTAAAAGCCATTGTGCTATTGTGTAGGGTCCAGAACGCTCAGGTTTTGAAAGATATAAACTTGTCCAGTTTTTATGCACCCAGAAATACCAGGTGTATCTGCTAAGCCCCTGAGTGGAGTGGATGGCACGCGCTCTTCTAGCAACTATTCCAACTGTTTAGACCGGGCTGAAGCCTTAGTGCGTTTTTTTAGTTGCAGATAGCTGTTAGTGGTGGAGAGGAAGCCTTGCCGGATCCAGAGAGAAATGTGGGAAGTGCCGGGAGTTGCGAACATGTTAATTTGCCCAGCTTGAACCGATTCATTTATATTTGGCTTTTGATCTCTCGTTTTATAACTGAAAACCACAAGTGTCAATCTCGTATTTACCACTCACCGCTGCACCACAGCTGTATTATTCACCACTGTTACTCCACATTATAAACGTTAAAGAAAATTTCAAAAGAGTCTCCTCCACAAGTTTTGACGTTTTGACAGCTCCTCAGAGTGTTAGTTCACTACTTTCCTGCACGGTCCTGACATTATTTAACAGAACAGCTGCTAGCAACGTTGTTTGCCCTTCTGGCGCGGACCTACTACGTCTAATAATCAGAGATTTCAGAGTTTTTTCTTGGTTATCATAAAAATAGCAAGGTAAAGGAGTAATATTGCAGTCGAGACAGCAGCTAAAAAGAAAACCATGGACAATGCGAGCGTATAGCTAGATTATTAATACTGCATGGTGTTGCAGGCGAGGCTGCTACTACCTGATGTCTTAGCTAGAGACTAACACGAAGAAAATACCACAACTACACGAATATTGAAGATATCAAAACGAGCGATATTTCATTACACTCGCAAACATTGGCGCATCACTTTCTAGATCTTCTCGACTCGATACACAACCTGTGAAAACGTTTTTTTTTATATTTCTTTTTCTGACATTTGACACCTGTCAAACCCTTTTTAGAGACGTCACCGAGACGTTGC
Organism: Yarrowia hollandica; assembly: GCA_900519065.1. Classification (NCBI taxonomy): domain Eukaryota; kingdom Fungi; phylum Ascomycota; class Dipodascomycetes; order Dipodascales; genus Yarrowia; species Yarrowia hollandica. The sequence continues at coordinate 319,152 of ULGV01000002.1, read as the reverse complement.
AGCCTCACTATACTCTCCAGTACATCAGTAGACGATAATAAATCATTGTTTCTAACTGTTTACCCCATTTGGAAACCGGTAGACGGCGCTAACTAACACTCACCACCTGGCCACCCTAAACCCACTGCCCGTATACCGTTCCAGCAGGTTATTTGGGGACCAATTGGCCAATAGCAGCTACAGACAATGATGTCGGTGTTTGACTCAGTGTTTTGTTGTAACCGGGCAGCTTTAAGAGAAGTTTGTAGAATAAAGGAAAATTAAATTTGTAAAATTGGTAAAAATGAAATAAAAAATTGCAATGATGGCACAATGAACTACAGTAGTTCTTAGAAGGACTCCTGAGGTCCCAAGGACCATTTTTATACACATTATCTAGTGTTTCACCCACACCAAGCTCAGGAAGTCACATCATTGGACGCACCTACAGGTACGGTATACCAAGTCTAGAACGGCAGTCAATAGCCCTAATCAGCCGCAGAGTTCTGTTATCTGTACGTAGTACTGATAACAATGGGAATCCTGAATATCTAGCCCGCTTTACGATTCGCAGTATTATTACGGCAAGACCCTGTGTGTATCTAAGCAAACTTTGACGTACATACACTGAGATGGGAGCCTTTTCGTAACGGGAGCTTAAGAAATGTACAGCAGGGCTCGACAGCAATGTTTTGGTTGACTCACCTTGAGTTTTTGGTACTTAGTTCGATCGAATTGTGCTGTACACATGGTGATTGGTTTCTGACTAATACTGTATCTATTGATAGACAAAATACCTATGCAGCAACCACTTTGAGCATTTCCAGGGTATGCTTTGCGTCAATAGAGCACATCTAAATTCAGTTTTGTGCTCAGATATTATGCCCTTCAGTCAGAATATGTAGACCTGTGCATAGCCTGGTACCGTAAACACATTCCTGAAGAGTCTTTGGCAGATATTATTACCGTAAAGTGGAGGTAGGGCGGGCGGTGTACATGGAGGCTCTTTTGGAATGTTCTGGACGGTCTTGGGGCTAGTTTCGATTTTCTGTCGATTGTTTTGGATTTACATTGGAAAAAAAACGGCAAAAAGCAGTAAAATTACCGAAAATCCCTGAAAATCCGCACATATAATTTAAAATTGCTATATGACCCCTGGCGGGGCCGTATCTATGGTCTTCGTATCTTTAACATGGTTTCCGTAGCCGCTACAGCCCTAGAAAAAGGAAAACTTGCTATCTTGGAATTTAGCCCAAACAGGAAGGTGGAATTTTGGCCCAAAATGGATCAAAATAATATCTGTGTAGTTGAGAATAATTATGATTGCCGGCAGTATCGCATTCGTATGTTATTTTTCGCTCACTTGGCGTCTTTTTTGGTCGATTGCCATTCTTGTGGAGGGACCAGGGTTGTTCGTCTAACATTCTCTTTTAGGCCAGATCTACCTCACCCCACCAAAACACTAAGATACAGTATATCGTTAATGCAGCAATGGCTCTAATAACTCAGTGGAAATATCGACTGGAGAAACACCACATTTTTGTTTTGTTTTTAAGACAGTGTCTGACCAAACGTCCGTTGCCAGTATTGCTTCTTGATGGTTCCTAGGATCATCGGCTTTACGATTTTCGTAGATCATCCGGATATAACGCGGAATAGCGAGATGCAGATCTCCCGATAACGTGATTGCCAGATGGTGTATGCAATATGTCGTTGGTGCATCAAGCAGAATGTGAATTTATGGAGATTCCTCTTGTTTGTTCTTCAGTACTTGTACTGAATATTCCTTTTAAGGTGTCAACCCTTCGTACCCCGATGCGCATAGAGTAATGTCTCAAAAAGTGCAGTGTCTCAATTTCATACTGTACCGGCTTACATTGTGTGTGTCTTTACCATTCAATATCTTTTGAGTTTGAAACATTCGGCACAAATCCATTATGTATAACACAGCGTACCTACAGTATCTAATGCGACAATTAATTCTCTCACTCGCCGAGCATTGTATGTTGCTAGACTTCTTCACATGATTGCTTATTGTCTATCACTCCCAGGCACTCCCAACCTTGATTGGAAAAAGGGAGATTCGGAGATTGAAACAAGGTGGGCAGTGTGCGTATTTCGATGTACGCATGCAAGGAAACCTGAATTAAAGATTCCCGAGGTTCTAGACCTTGCTACTTGTCTACTCATGTATCGTACAAGCACACAAAGAGAAACACACATGGCGTGGACGAGGTGGAAATGCCCCCCACACACGCTTGGAAGACGATGCATGTTTTTGAAACACGTTGAAATAGAGCGCAGCTATCGAGAGCAACTCACGTGACAACATAGTGCACCCCTCACAGACACACAAATAGATACACACAAAAACAGACACAAACACACGTGACCGAAAAAGCTCGGGTATTCGATCGACAGCTCGTATTCGCCACGGGACACCCTGCAACATAGGTCAACAACACGAACCAACCCTAAATAACCTTGTCTCGATCGGGGTCCATGGTCGCCATGGAAACGGTCGTCGTGGCTACGGCGGGGTTGACTGGGGGTTCAACAATAGCAAGGTGATATTTTCTTTTGCTCGGTGCTTTTGTGAATCTCAGTATTGCCTTTGAAATGTAGGTGGAAAATTATGTGATGTTCACCCTTCATTCAGTGGCTGCTTCAATGCCTGCATCATGCACCCACCCTACCGACGGAAAAGAAGAAAAGATTGTCATGTTGGGCCATTTGCAAGGGCCGCTTTGTGCGTCTTTGTGCTCCAAAAATGTGCTGTCGAGAGCCCACACAGAAACCCTTTGTAAAAGTTTGCTCTACCTTTGTGCATAGAAAAAGAAATACGAGTGGCTCTCGGAGATGTCACCGACTGACCTTAGCAATACGAACACTCCACCAGCAGGGTTATATTACTTCTTCTGTGATGTGACAGGGGGAAATTGGGATCAACCCAGCAAAAAAAAGCACTCATAACTGATGTTATTTTTTCCATTGTGTGGTGTATTGTGTAGTGTGTGAGCTCTATACAATAATGTGTTTGTCAAACGTTGGAGGTATCACGAAGTCTGAATATGTGGATCCAATGTTGGACGGGATTAGCTACGGGTACCTAGTACAATGGAAGACATACCCTAAAGCATGAGCCGGGTAGAGTACGTTATTGTATTTGATCGAGTTGAAAGTACACGGGCTCCTCCTTAATGGTGGCTTTTTTTTTTGACATTGTGCAAATGTTATTTCTCTCAATGATCGAAAAAATTGGTACCCCTGTAAAGGGATTGACATCACTGTTTGGTGGAGTTAGAAAGTACATTCTTTGGACAAAAATACGCACCTAGATAGTGACCTTTGTTCAGAGCTCAACTAGATGCACAAGTAGCGACTACTTGGCATAATGTAGCTCATCTATCCCACAGTCGCTCATTGTGTGATCTATACGTATGTCTTGTATCTAAGTCAATCTATTTTAAGCGAGGCAGAATGCTTGCTTCGTAACATCATAGAGCAAATATACACAGACTTAAACCCTGCTGGAGATCAAAACCAAGTTTCTGGACCGAATTTTCACGTTTGTCACTTCAACACATTCTTGGTCCACTCACAAAGGACTCTACAATCCACCCATCAACTGCCTGCGCCTCCCCAACCCCTACACACATCTCAAAACGCCAAACGCTACCCCCTCACGACTGGGCTGTGTTTCAGACTATCCGACGCCTTGAATTGCGTGCCAGACTTCAGAAATCACTGAAGAAACGCTCCATCAGTCCGAGAGAGTCCACTATAGCACTTCAGGTAGCCCGTTTGTTGTCCCCTACATGCATCCTAACCACAGGTTTGTTATCACCATGGGTAACGCTATGATGTAATCCGTGGAACACATGATTAGCCTGTGTAAAACTAGTCGCTATACTAGCTACACTATACTAGTCCCACTATCAGGAGCCTCTTGCTATCATTTATGGAGTCTGAAACAAAAACGCTCATATACTAATGACAATCCGTTTATGTGGGCCATGTGAGTGTTGGTATCCGTTCTCACACTTCTGTTTTCAGTTCTGAGACATAAAATACCTCACCAAATAATGGAGTAGACCCCGCAGGTCAACATTACTCACATACCACACTCCATTGTTTACCCCGTTTACCCCATTTGCTCTCCTACGACTGTATTCACACTAAACACTTTTAGATTGTTTTTTTAACTGTATCACTGTTAGTACAGCACCTCCAGCTAGAGGCCGTGAAACGCCGCACTAGTGTACGCTACTGTAGCAGACACACTAGTCTTGGTGTAGAGTCGCCACAACTAAGGACAGGGTCATCAAACACAAACGTGGTACGTGTACATAGGCTTGAACCAGAGTATAAGACGTGAATTCCACGTGGTGGTCTGCATATACGCGCTTGTATCACTCCAACAATAGTACTAGCTACCCATAGTTATTACCACCCTGGACAGCAAATTAGTGCCTCTGCCAGTCACGGTCAAATACGGCATCCACTCGAGTTACGGTATAACCCATGGGGGATTCTTTGGTGCCAGCAAGGTATTTTCCCCCCATCGCACACTACTCGTACAGGAACTTGCACTTCTTAATTTATCTTAATTACTCAACCGACTACTAATTACCCTATACACACCCTCACCCTCCTCAACGTCTTCGGCTCGGTCCAACATAGTAGCTCCGGACGGAGTTGCCAGTCACGTGACTAGCCCTTCGCCCCCTCAACCACGCGGCTAAACGGAAGTTTTTGCCAGAACTGCTTTTTTTCGACATTTCCGGAGATCTGATATAAGGACTTGTTTCAAGGACGAAGGGGAAAGGGAGGAGTCCTGCATGTGAGCGACGCACATGAAACAAAACAAAGAAACGTGTTCCGAATGAAGTCGTGTACGTGACTACAACGACTCACGTGACTGTAATAAATCTCATTTTATTTTCCCGCTCACGTGACCGGGAATTCTGTTCCTCTGGCTAGCACCTTTGTTTAGCACTGCAACACCACCCACCCATTGCCCCCCCTTCCATGGCGCACTCCGACACATGGGGCTGGACCGAATATAAGGTTGCGAACCCTAAGCTTAATTTAACCGACACGACCCCACATTTGTGTCTCTGCGCAATTGCACAGACAGTGGGGTGAGGATATTTTTGACCACATCCCTATTTCCTTCATCTAAATAGCATTATTTTGAGCCCCTTTTAGCTTTGGTCCGATGTCTTCTATACCATGTTATAGCACATAAAGGAAAAACATTAAAGTTCACTTATCTTCCGCATCGGGCTAGATGCGTCTACTGGGCTGGACACAACGGCGTCACGTGCAAACACATGTCCACCTGCTTTGTTCACGTGTGGTCTCCTTTTGCGAATCTCTGGTGTCTCAGACGGGTGGCTGAAACGGGTGACGCATGCATCGTGAATATTATGACCAACGCAGCGTTGCTGTCGCTACCAATTGTCGTTTTGGGTAAATCCCGTGGCGTGATGATGGCCCTGGTGGCGAAGTAGGCTTTTACTTGTTTGTATTGTTGTTTGTTGCTTGTCTTAGGGTCAGGGGATTAGTTGAGCAGATAAGGTTTAGTTGGTACGCTTGTTGGGTTTGTTGGTGATTCTTAGGATGTAGTTGGGTTTGTTGTCAGTTTGTTAAAGAAAAGTGATCTTATGAGAAGATTAGTATTCTAGGACCGTATATATGTGAAAATAGCTCAATGGTACGGCACTTTGTTGTATGCTGTGGCCGCTTTACAGCCAATTCATGTGCGTTAAATTACGCAAGTTCCACTGTCGTATGCATGAGATGGATGTAACGAAACCAATACAACATCAAGACACATGATACTGTCATGTTCTTCTCCATCACATATCCAATATATCGTCAGATGAACATGTTGAGTCCGTCTTCGATTAATCCGGTTCCCGTGGCTCTGATATGAACTATTCAATGTATACATATTGGATTTCAAATATCTTCGTTATGCATGCGTAATAATACTCCCAGATATAGGTGGCGATTCAAAGTTGGCCCTTCTAGCAACCTCCTAAAGTACAATTGTGTCAATATTATTGGTTGGCTTAAAAAATATCACTAATGTCAATAATGACTCAATCTGTCATCGGATATTTCCCGGAGAACTTCAGATAAACATACAGGAACGACACAAACGGACTTGGTACGGTACAGTACACTACAGTACACCGTGGTTGCGCAGTCCTTACCTTGGCAGACTTCATTACTGCACCTACTATACCTTGAAGAGTGTACTCTGCATCCAAGTAAAAGTCTCATTATCACTTACAGCCTTGGACTACTAATAGTAGTGGTCCAGGCCGAAACTAACTGCCCAATCGACCCATTAGTTGAAAGAAAGTAGTGGTCGGGTCAACGGTGTATTTCTTGTACAAGTAATTTGCAGTGATAATATTTTTGGTGCCCCCTTCCTTTCGGCTAACGTACTAAACCAAGAAAGTATCCTTGTGATCGCCCACAATTGCTGCTCAAGAAGCAGCAAGCAGCATGTTTTCTTTTTTGCACTTGAGACAGACTCGGCAAGAGTGATTTTCGTGAGCCCCTTGATAGCTATTAATACCATTTCCACCCTGCATTCAATAGCCGCAGGTATGGATGCTCAGATGACTTGAAAACACACTAGTACCCGAGATGCCGGTCATGTGGGCACACTTGTCCAGCTTTCAACGCTACTGTAGCTAGCGGGTTTCAATAGTGTTAGTTGTGCTAGCTCAGTTTATAATAGCAGACGACTATTATAGAGGGCATTTGGTTTAGGGCTATTGTAGATCTTCCTAGGACCATTCTTAGACCACTATGTGATACCTTGCATTAGTTGAATCAAGCAGGTACAAAAGAAATGGCCAATCTCACCTAGAGCGAGTACACTCTACATACCTCCCCCCTAGGTTTTGGACCTACCCCATGTTTGTGTCATGTGTAGTTGCAGTATTTTGGCCAAACTAATTTAGGATGGACTGTAGTGTATAGGAAGGGAACAATGCTGTTTGTGTGTGTGTAGTTCAAGTCAGTGGGTCTGCTGTTTTATGGAGTGGTGAAAATTGTTACTAATTCCATGAATACCCCACATTTATACTATCCCAAGTCATATGGTGATCTTTCAGGTCTAACCCTCGAGCTCAACAAGTTGGTCGGGGTTGTTAAATTTAAAACACCCGACTGTTGATGTTTCAGCTTTATTTACTTAACCCTGCTTAACTATAAGTTTATTGGCAGAAATGTCCCCCTTTGAACTGTGCAGAGGAAAAAAGGGGGGCGCGACGAACATATTTCACGAAGAATATTACGAAGCGCTGAGCATATTTCAGAGGAGAAAAAATATTATTACAAGTACACAACTCCATATATCTCTCCTAAGGGTCCATTTCTTGGCCAAAATATTTCACCATTATTCCTCTCCCTATTGGATATGCTTTTTTTTTGTCGTATTTCGTATCGCAGTGCCTTCTGGAGGCACCACATAATATCCCATGTACAAGTCGCGACAAAAGATTAAAATCTAGCCCTTGTGGTTGGAAATTTTTTCCACAAAACATGAGAAAATAATATTCCTTCATTCCTCCTCCACCCTCATTCCTCCTGGATCTCCTAAGACAATTAATGTCACATTTCGGAGAAACACAACTGTTTCTGTTACCCCCACCTGTACCTCCACTTAAGACATCTACACATAATCAATCACACAAAACAATGTGGGTCTGAGATGGGCTGAGACAGTTTTCAAAAACAGTCCTATTCACCGTCACTGGCAACATATTATATCAGCCTCCTCCCTTCCTCGAGTGGTCGGTACATTCCCAGCTGGCTTCCGTATCCGACACAATACATAACACACAATTTTACAAGCAAGCAGCCATAACGAGTGGTACTATTAGCAAATAACAATCTAACCGTTCAACCTTTCGTGTCCATCATGCCACCCTGATGGATACGGGGTGGACAGATCTTCCGAATGCCGATACACAAAGTTCTAAGACCACCGACGTGCTGTGGCATGTAGGTGCGGGGAGGCACAGCAACACCATTGTCTTCTGTCCACAAACCATTGTCTTCAAAGAGTGTTTGCTTCAATGTCGTACCATTTTGTGTACTCCATGTCCGACTGCCTAACATTTCTTTTTTTCTCGTCACTGCAGGTTTTGTTACATTGCAGCGGAGAGGTAAAGAAGAGCACAATAGCCCTGTCAAGCAGAAGCGCGGGTATAGTACAAGAAAAATAGGACATAGCTGTACACCAGTGCGGTTACATTCCGTTTTCCATGCATAAGCTCGATCCAAACCAGGCAGGGTCTATCTGTAGATATATTTCCAGATCCATGATTAGTTATGATCGGACCGATAGCGCCGCGGGAAGCACCTCAAATAGGTATACACTTCTGACGGCGGTTGGAAGTAATGCCTGCTTTGCCGATCCTTCATTTGGGCAACTCTCAACGGTCTCGAAACCATTGTTTTCGGTTGACATCTGAAAGATGGGGTCGGCTACAACTACAGCGCATCTCGTACTCTTCCAAACGCACATACCACCGCGTCTACATATTTTCTGCTCATGCAAAACACGCAGTAACGTGTAAGGGTAAACCAATCCCTGCCTTGGTTGCTTCTTTCCTTCATGTAACATGCACAGAAGGCATTGTACATACAGTATATACCTTTGTACAGGGGGTTCCCTTTTTGGATTCGGAGGTGAAAAAAAATAAAAAAATATAAGAAGCCATGTTCAAAAGCAAATAATTAGTGGCTAGTGCAGTGTAGTGGGGGGTCAATGGGTCACGTGACATATTGCTTTTTTGACCCGCCCATGGTGCTTGTCTTACGCGCATGTTTTATTTTTCCTACATTCTTGCTTTTTGCGGGACCTCTCATTGAGAAATTTAATTACGTCATCCCACCATTGCCCTAAAAATATTTTCGTCCCGAATCAATACATAACTGAGATATATGACAGTTGCCTTATTGAGTAAAAAAAACAACAAAAAAACAAAACGTTGCCGGTGCAGATTGCGTACGGTAATCAAGACATTAAACGCCGTTTTACGGGCTCAGTCTCACCCGGGAAACACCTTGCCAGCTCACCGCAATCATAATTACTATTCTCCGATCATTCTCCGATGATAGTCGTGCGGTTGCTCGTGGGACAAGTACTTTAAAATTAGACGTACACATGAGGGGGATCGTCATAAATGGGTCGCAATTGCCAAGATAGACAACACCTAGTAATTTGTTTTTCTGAAGGCCTGTGATCAACAGGGTGTTTGGGTACTTTTCTGACGCGCAGTTTGGTTTATTGGTTGCCACACCCCTTGACACTTATAAACGTGGTGGTTTATTATGGTTGGTTGCCTGTGATGCACCAAAACTCTTAATATCGAGAGAAACAGCCAATTCTCCCCGTATCTACCCAGCAATCTGAACGTTTAAAGGTAGATATAGCATTTGAGCGTTTTGCTATTCCCGTAAGGGGATTTTATTTCCCATCTTTCGGATGATAAATGCTCCTACTTCAACCAACCCTATAACAACTTTGTTAAGATCTTATAGAACCTTAAATCTTTAAATTTTGAGATTCCACGGAATTTGCCTTTGTTCTCATAAAAGGATATGAAACCCGAACTTGGCCAGGCAGTCGGGCAACGAATACGGGCTCTAATAGATGTAGTGATTTTCAGGACAATAAAAGTACAATTCAAAACCCATCTATGGTAATTTTTTCTTCTAGAATACCAACTTTAAAAAATGGTGTTTTTTAGACCGCTTTTAGTTGGCGGGAAAAAAAAAAATCCCCCTCCACCTCGTTCCAAAATATTTGGAACGAGGGAGAGGGAGAAAAAAAAAAAAAACACTTCCCACCCGACAAGGGAGAGCAACAAATGTTTGTTGAAGGCATGTGTTTGATGTGCACTGCAAGGCCAACTGTCGTTGATCCCGCAACGTTCATTCTTAATTAGCGTTCAGTGGTCGATCTGTTGTTACATGTAGATTTGGTTGCAAAGTGAGCAGAAAAGTATCACAAAAAAAGGAAGTTTTTAACGATGATGACGTAACTATGGGGCCCTCTCAATTGGCTTGTGTGTAACGAAGCGGACTGTTTGTAGGTGTTTTTCGATTTTGTGTTCGTGATGGTTTTGTGTTCTGTGTGAGAAAGCCTCAAAGGGGCCGAATGGGCCTTGAATCCAACATTTATGTTCCACAAGATTGGAGTGGAGTTAAGAGATACCACGAGAAATGTACTCGTATTCTGCTCCAATTACTTTTGTCACCCAGGTGTTAATTTTTCTTGGCATATCGGTCTGTGCTAGAAGAGGTGCTTTTGTGGTGAAGTGCGACATTTCGTTTAAATCGTAACAAAACAAGTTCCTGAATGGGCCGTAAAGTTGCAAATGTTTGTACTGGTTATACTGAGCCAACAAAAAATACAAAGAAAGGCACAAAACTTATGTAGATTTCGCTTTGGGGCTGTTTTATTGACAGTCGGCGGCTAAAATCTATGTGGCAGGTTACCAAGGTGCGTCATTACAGCACTCTGCCAGACAGCCACAAGGGCATATACCAAATATTATACCAAGTCGCAGCGACAACTATTACATTAGATTACATCCATTTGGTGTCATCCATTAGGGGGGTAGCTAAACGAAATATCGTAATTATTCTCTCTTAGCCATCCATCTTCAGCAGCCTTCTGCATAGCTTGCTGATCCTTGAGCTCTTCGTTCTCGAGCTGTAGCTGTTTGTATGACGCAATGAGCTCGTTCAGTGTCTCTCTTTCTTCTTGCTGTTTCAGCCTCAGTTGTTTCACTTTTTCTTCTGATGCTTGCAGAGTGTCGTTCAACGAACAAAATATCGTAAAAAGGTTGACATCGTCTTCACAAGTCGGAAGGTGGATCTCTGGGATGACCGAGTGCGTAGTGTGACATGTTTTGAAGGTGCTGAAGGAGTTGTTCATATGTTTTTGTTAGAAAACAACATTCCACCACAAACCTGATGCTTAAATACTGTACGTGACAATCATTACCCAAAATCCTTTAATAATTACATCTACTGAATCTAAAGCAAAGCGGCAACAAGGACAATGGCGGCCCCTGCCATAGAAACTTCAACCGACACCCCTGCGTTATCTGTAGCTGAAGCAGCAGCAGAATCAGCAGCAGAGGCGGCAGAGTCAGCGGCAGAAGTTGCGCTTGCACCACCAGGGTCTGCAGAATCAGCAGGGGACGAAGCAGCCGCTGCTGTAGATCCAGTAGCGGTCACGCCTGCTTCTGAGTCTGTGGAGGCGGCAATAGTGGCAGAGTTTGCGACAGAGGAGGCTGCACTTGCTGCGGACAAGGCTCTAGAGGCTGCGTTGGAGGCTGCGCTAGAAGCGGCGCCGAGTACACTTGAGACAGCCGAAGCTACCGCAGCAGTGCCAGCACCCGCACCGGAACCTACCACATTCTGAGAGTTTGCGTTTTCCTTGTCATCATCGTCGTCGTCACCGTCATCGTCATTATCATCATCGCCACTGTCACCAGCAGATGTCGGACGGGGACCAGCTGAAACTACAGCGGTAGCGGTGGCATCAACGGTTGGGTTCTGCGTCAGTGTGGAATCTTCGTCGTCGTCATTGCCATCACCAAAGTCCCCTGCAGCTGCAGAACCCACAGTCCAACTGGGAGCTTCCTTGTCATCCCAGTTTGTTTGGGTGGACCAGAACGGGTTGTTGGAGTGGTACTGAGCAGCCAGAGATGCCATCTCCTCATTGACACTTCTCATCTGTTCAGGACTGTAGGTGGCGTATTGGTTTGAGGTGAGAATGCTTGCGATGGACTGGTACTTCGGATCCTCAAACATTTTCTCGGATTGCTTGGCCCATTCCATGGCGGCGGAAACATGGGACATTTCACCATCATCCATAATGGCTGACAGTCCAGGAATTTGCTGAAGGGCTGCCGACAAATCAGGATTATGCTGTCGTTTGTCCTGAATGACTTGGACAGGCATAGGGGAGGCCATAGCTGTGGCCATGAGGGCTGCTAGAATAAGGGACATTTTTGTTAAGATTTTTGAGGCTTTGTTTGTGGGCGGTGTTCACGTTGGAGTTCGTTGTTGTGTTCTTATAGGTTAGGACAATTGTTGTATATATATCTCTTGACATTCGCGACGTCAACCGTGTTGGTGAGGGGGGTCTAAAGTTCGCCGGCTCGTATCCATGTGTAGAGCCGTGCATGCGGCGTACCTCTAAACGTCTAAAACGTGAGGCTGAGGGTCTAGCAAGAGGTTAAGTTGTACCTTAATTGGGGTAAATGAGAACGACGGGAGTTGCAAAGAGTCACTTAATTGGTGTCAAAATAGCACTTGAGACGAGGGGAATATTTGTCACGAGATTTTTCGATCACCCACGTGCAGTTCCTCAACTCACATTATCACCTGCGACGTTCCATGCGCCGGGGCGTGCATCCATCCCCAGACAACTCTTATTCCACCCAAATGAACCAAACCTTAAAACGCAGATGTCCATCACCAACTTCACAATTGGGGCTGAGCGGTCACGAGTGAGGCTGAGTGGATGCAAGAGGAATAAATAAGCGGATTTTGTGTGCCAAATTGTCATCGCTGTACTATATTGCTTAGGACACTGCCTCCCATGTGATACTCAACACCTCAACCCCTGTTGATGACGGTCATCAGATCCACCTCCCAACAAATGCCAAGCAAAACCACGACCATTGATTGTCGCATTTGCCCAGATAAGTGCTGATAGGCGAGTGCTTCTATGTACAAGAGTATTCCATTATATGGGTCAAGGAAGCTACTTCAGGTTTAACCGAGGAGTAGTATTGTGAAACCCGTCCAATTGGTTCCCCACTGAGTGTGGCTGGACTAGTTTGAGGAGCTGATCTGTTTCTGGTGGTGGCTTTGGTGTGTTTCTACAGTGGTTTCTTCTGCAACTCTTAAGCTAACTGCTGCATCCAGACAAGCAGATATAACCGAAGCACATGTATCGTACCTGAATACTACATCATGTAAGATCTCAACAGATTGAGTCGATTATGCAGGGCTCGTTATGTGCAGTGTTCTTGGTCAACAACAGTGTGACTTGTACCACCATGACAATTAGTATAGACAAGGGGAACTCAAAAGTTGATTTTTGGCATCATATCGTTAAAATCCTCGTATGTAGACCTCGTATGTAGAGCTTTCTGAAGCACAATACATTTCCTATTGGTTTAGTTCTCATTGTTTTACGATGTTCTAAAATACACCATGTTAAGGTTCGCTAGGGCCAGTAAAAAAACTTGTATTGAAAAGAACGCTGTGGGTCCTAAAAAACAGGTCTTGGTATACAAGTATTCTTTGTATAACTCCCTTATGGTGATTTGATACTGTCTGTAGTGGCATCACTTAAATTAGCCGCGTTACCATCGAATCTGCTAGTGGTTACTTCTCTCCAGTAACTTTAATCATCCCCATCTATTTAGTGACCTATGAATCTTGTAATCATAACAAACATTATTGCTCTACACAACCACCAACTAGAACGACATGGCCATGGATACCTGGAAATTACAGATCCTGGAACTCGCTAACCGGCTGGTCAGATGGATTGCCAACAATAACGAGACTTTTGATACCACTGATTCGTCCAACGAATCTACCAAAGAAAATACCCCTACCAGCACAGCCCAGATACCCGAACCGGAAGCAGACGGTAGACCGAACTCGTTCGAGTCGGAAAATACCCAGGATTCATACCCGATTATTCCTCTTGTTCGACATCCCTCTACTCGCGAACATGTCGTTTCCCGAGTAGTTCTGGTGGGAACAGCAGAACTGTTTGACGAGACCATTGAGAGAGTGGTGTGAAGTATTAGATAGCGAAGTTATGAGTGAAGTGTATTTTTCGTGCTATAGAATGAGCGTTTGTATATGACTTGAGCCACATGATTCTGGAGTGTTTTGTAACCTATGTTTAAGAATTATTCTCTGTTTTTTTTTATTATTAGTATTATTAGTATTTTGATAAATGGTGCTAGCTTTCTTTAACTATTCGTTTAACTAGGATTGGCTGCTTAAACTGTCTTCGCCAAACCCGGTATCGTAGCTGCTGAATTTGAAACAAACACATTAAATCTTCCAGTTAGGGGTGTGATTTAGACTATACGTAACATTCATATCCAAAGGTAGTCACACGATATTGTCCATATGAATTATACCCCGACCAGAATATCAGAATTCTACCACTAAATTACATTCTCAATCCTAACATGAACCACTGAAAACCTTAAATAGGTATTTTGTCGTTCAGGAAATACTAGAGTGATTAAGCGTGATACTAATTGGTGTTTGTCAACACAAAGTTGTTAACACGAGCATTCACCTACACCTCAATCCTTTATCTACCCCCTTTACTCAGCTCAACTTCCCTATAAATCAGTTACCCTACCTCTTGTGCAGCATTCATGCACCTGATGTCCACCTCCAAATCAGCGATCACCACTTTTTAAACCACATCATGGAACCCCAAACAAGCGCCAAGGTGGTGCTGACAACCACAAAGGGACCTATCGAGGCCGAATTGTTCGCCAAGGAAGTGCCTAACGCCTGTCAGCGGTTTTTGCAGCTCTGTAAAACCGGATATTACGATAATAAGCCGTTTTACCGCGTTTTGCCAGGAGAACTCATCCAGTGTGGACGCCCAGAGAATGTACAGGAGTCAGAAAGCTACCCGAAACTCAGAGATGAGCCACATACTCGAATCAAGTTGAAACGAGGATATTTGGCCATGGCCAGCGAGTACACCGACAACAACCGACGAGTGCCCCATTCTGCCACCACGGAGTTCTTCATTGCTCTCAAAGAAATACCATTTAGTGGCACTGTGATTGGAAAGATCACCGGAGACACAATATACAATGCTCAGGATATTGCTCGAGGAGAATTGACGGAAGATGGGTATCCCATGTATGTGCAGAGCATCAAGAAGGTGGAGATTGTGCTTGGAGGAGGACTAGTTGAGGAGGGAGAAACGGAAAAAGAAAAAAGCGTGGCTCGTGAAAAGCCGCCGAAAAGCAAACCGGCTAAACGGAAGTTGAAGGTCAATCATGATGATGACGAGGATGAGGAGGAACCCGTCTTCACTAAAAAGAGCGTTTCCAAGTTGGTTGAAGATCGGTTCAAGAAAGAATCCAAGGAACAGAAGAAAAGGGCGAAAATCGAAGAGCCAGCTGAAGAGCAGCAAAAGGCAGCTCCTGATCATGTACCTACAACTCGTCATGTTCAGGATGATGAAGCCGAGGCCCCTACAACTGAGAGAGACGCTGTGGTGGAAGAGAGACTGGAGAAGTTTAAGAACATGTCGCGTGAAAAACCAGCAGACAAGGAGAAATCCGTGTTGATATCACGTGACGACCGTATCAGACGCAGACTGGGTCTTGGTCCTGACGACGATGTTCCCTCAGACGCCTCAGATCCTTCCTCAGATGAAGATGACGACGATTTCGATATTTTCAAACACAAGTTTATTTGTCTTGAAGAGGCCAAGGGAGAGGATTCTTTGGTCACTCTGGGAAGTTGAACGGACAGTAGTACATAATGTATATATTTATTTTGCCACAGAATCGTGCATGAAACAAAGGACCTGAGTCATGAGAGTATTCTCCGAAATGAGATTTGAAAGCAGTTTAGGAATGCTGAAGCCCAGTAGAATCCGACTATCTAATTTTCTCATTTACAACTCCGCTATACAGGTTGAAGCATACCGGTACCCTGGTGTTGTGATCGACAATAGCTTAAACGGATACAAACCTAATAGAAACGCGATACCGGTGATCTCCATAAAATTAATTATAACAACATACAAGTATCGTACTTTATTGGTAGAAATATCCATCTATTTACACTCTATTAATCGGTATGCTGTAACTACTTCTGTCACACTTGCATGTTCTCATACCACCAGAAACCATATTATTATGTTATACAAAGCAGTCTGGGCTGCTGCATCATGTCCTGTCCCTCATCAAGCATAAACACTACTCTATCATAGCTTTACCCTACACTTGACTCTCCACTCATATTTCTGTGTTCCTTCTCATATCCACCGTCTATTTGGACTCGCTGGCCCATCCAACTATGTCAATGCCGCTTCGTCCGCACTTGCGATCCACCCTGATATCCGACAAGCCGCTGGCGTCGTCTAGATATCTGTGGTTGCTCATTCCTCCAGCGTCGGCTCTCTGTTGAGGGTCCATCTGCAGCATGGGCAGCAGGAAGCTGGCCAGTAGCTTAGCCTCATCCTTGCTGTGGTTGTACTTCTCGTGCAGAACCGCCTCTAGAGGCCAGTCCTTGAGCTTGGAGATCTTTTTCAGCTCGCCCTTGTCGTTGAAGTACTCTGAAGTCCACTTGCCTGTCTGCAGCACGCTGGTGGGAATCTTTCCCAGCAGCTCAATAATCTGCGCAATGTGATCGTCGTCCTTGGAGTATTTGGAGCCCGTCTGGGGCTCAAAGAGATAGTCTCCAGTCAGCAACTCAAATACCAGACACGACATGGACCAAATATCACTGCTGGCGCCCCAGAAGGAGCCCAGGAGCACCTCTGGTGATCGGTATTGTCGCGTCTGAATGTCGTTGGTAAAATGGTGTTCCACCCAGCACGCGTTTCCGAGATCCACGATTTTCACGCTGATGAGCTCCTCGGCGAGTGCTGTGCGTGGCTTGGTAGGGGAAACTGAGGTGGGGCTTTTAGACAGGGGGCTTTTAGACAGGGGGGCGTTTTTCGCCTTTTTGTCTTCATCATCGTCTAGACGCACCTCTTCGACCATCTTGGTCATGGTCAGGTCGCTGAAAAACGACGCGTTGGATCTGAGAGGAGAGGGCAGGGGCTGGGATCCAGTGATAAGCGACTGTCGTCGCGATCTACGTCCGGTTCGAGATCCCGGTTTGGTTTTTTTTGTCTCGACCGCGGCTCTATCTTCCTCCTCGGCCAGCTTGAGCATCTTTTCCACGTCGCCAATCTCGATGAGCACGTTTTCGGGCTTGAGATCGGTGTGTACAATGCCGCACTCGCGGTGGAGATAATCGAGTCCGAGCAACACCTGTTTGGTGATTTGCTTGACAAGCTTGACAGGGATGCCGGCAAACTGGTGTCGGCGAATCAGGCCCAGCAGGTTCTCGCCCAGGACCTCGAATACCATGCAGTAGTGGGTTCCGTTGGGTCCCACGTGCTTGAAGCTATCGTACAGACCCACAACATGGGCTTTGCCGGGGTGATCGGGGTTTTTGCTGCTCACCCGCTCCAGCATTTTGATTTCGTCAATGGCGGTCTCTGTGTAATGCGAGGCAGACCGCACGACCTTCATGGCCACGTGGCAGTCGCCGTTTTGCGTATCTCGGGCCAGCCACACGGTCGAGAAATGACCCCATCCTAGCTTGCGCACAATCACGTATCGGCCATTGTTGAACTTTTCGCCGATTTTCACGGGGTGGTATCCGCCGGGACAGTAGTCGTCCAGCGACTCTTCGTTTTTCTGCAGATGCTCGTCCTCCGAGTCACTGAGGTCCGTGTTTACGGTGAGTTTCGACATGGCGTGGGTTGTAGTGTGTAGTCTTGTGTTGTAATGTACAAGTCTTGTTTAGTGGTCGAGGGGGGGCTTCAATTTTTAGTTTTCGTGGTAGAGCTTGCCGCTTAGAAGTGACGTCTGATCGCGCGTGTTTTGTGGGCGTGTCGCTGTCGAGATATCAGGTTCTGTTGGCACGTCTGGTGTGAACAACGTCGTCTTCCATATCGCCAAACTTGTTTTGATTTTAAAGTTGCGCATGCATGGAGGTGTGGCTGCTGGGGAAGCGCATATACTTGATTATCGGGGGATTTTTGTGTAGCAACAGGGTAGTTTTTTTACATAGTATTGTTTCCCAAGAATCGAGCTACATTTTTTACTTTTCATCTTCTTTATACCTTTCCTATAGGTTATGTTACGCGCGCCCGAAAAACCGGCCTGATGTAAGATGCGGCAACCCAACGCTGATGGACGATAAGATGGAGTCGTGTCAATAACAAGAGAAAAAGTGCCAAAAAACATAGCGATTTGATCTCATATATCTCAATTGCATCGTTCCATATTTCTGGAGGGTTTTTTTTGGCCACCCGGGCCTCCAAATCAGTGGGTAACTCAAAGCACTAAGTAAATCTCGTCATGACCCACTTACCCTAACAGAAAAACCCATCCAGCCACGCATACCCCATGCACACCTAATGGCAAGGTCCTTCTTTCCCGCTCGTATAGTTAGGGGATGAGACACCACATGTGGTGGGCGCAGTGATATACGACGGTCTTTTTTTTTGCTGCTTACCGCATGGAACACATGTTGTTGTGCCGATGCACTCTCCAGGAACGTGGCATCGTATGTTATGCCTAATATGCGTACTAATAATATGCCAATTTTTGTTCTTAATTAATAATTATGGTCTTATATACGCCTTGATCAGGGAGGGTTGGTGCCGTGTGCACCTGTAGAGATAGCAGCGTATGATACATACTAATACAGTAAACGCAGTCAATACGGTAAACGTGGACAGGTGATTGTGGCACGTGTTTCGACGTGATCGCGCGTTTGAACGGCGTTTCACCTGTCAAATATCATATCAAGAACCCCTATAGTCTGTTTCACCTGTCAGAGATACAGTACTTGTAACTTTTTTTTTGGGTGAGTCGCTTGGGTTGGATATGGAGAAGATGAAGTTGAGCCGAATTTTTTGGAAATCGTCTGGAGGCTGGAAAAAAAGAAAAATCCAAGAAGATATCTATATATTTTGAATCACAGAATCAAGGGCTACATCCTACATCCACGTGTAATTATTATCCCAGAATCCATACAAACACAAAATTGATGCGGTTCAGGTTAGGTGAGGCTCGTTATCTCTAGGATCGCACAAGTCGAGGCTACCGTACTTGTAAAAAGTAAACATGGAAAACAAACAAGTCAATTGATGTGATAAGATCAGATACGCAGTAGCTAGCTATCTGGTAGATATAGTATGTGTTTTTTCCTGTACTATAGCTAGACAGGGTAATTGGCACTTAAGAACTCGTGTCAAGTTGAGCAGTTGGTGCAGTGGATCATTTATGACTGCCAGGGGTCCCATAATCCTGTCCCCATATTACAAACACTCGTACTCGTACACTCGTACTTGTAGGGCGCCGTGTTTCAGTTCAATGTAACTGTCTCAAATTGCACTTAGCAAGCCAGTAATTTAAATGAGAACATTGCCTTTTCCAACTAAAGTGATATTTTTAAACGAACTCTACTTATCTTTCTACATATATTCAACAATAAATACAACTATCTCTCCCAGTCTAACTAAACCCCAACAAAAACCTTCCCAACACCGTCATATTACTAATACATCAAGTGGCAATTTTTTATACAACAAAAATAAAATTAAATCCCCACTCTTAAACCTCCCAATCTACCCAAGTGTATCGCCCAAACTTCAACCTCCAAAACTAGCTCATAACCTGTGCATGCACCATCGCCACCACTCTAACCTAACCTCACTGACACCTAATATCCGATCCCATCACTACACTACACACGACACAATCACACACAATATGTCTCCAATCGCATCTCTGGAAAGCGCATACAAGGCCGGCGACTACGAAAAGGTCGAGTCCCTGCTGCTGCCCCTCAAAGTCGACATGGCCAAGAGCGGACTGTTGACTTCACCCAACTCGTCCACCCACTCAAAGACCGACTTGGAGGCTGCTCGAACAGCCCTCGAGATTGGCTCTCTGTCGGCCGTCAATCTGGGCAAGGAAGCCGAGTTTACCCGATACGTGGCGCAATCGCGACAGTTCTACGGCATCCAGGGACTTTCTGCGTCCCCCCACGAATCCAAGATTGTGGCGCTGTACCTGCTGCTGCTTCTGTCACAAAACGAGATTGCACAGTTCCACACCGAGCTGGAGTCGTTGGACTTTGAGATCATTGAAAACGACAAGTTTCTGTCGTTCCCCATCAAGCTGGAGCGATGGATCATGGAGGGAGCCTACGACCGGGTGTGGAAGGCCATCACCAATAAGGATGCTGTTCCTTCCAGCGAGTTTCTGTGTTTCGCCGACCCTCTAGTTTTTGCCATCCGAGGCGAGATTGCTCTGTGCGCCGAAAAGGCCTACACCTCCCTGCCTCTTAATAACGCTCGACACTTGCTGTTTTTCGACTCGGACCAGGGCGTGGTGGACTTTGTGGAGGAGCAGCCCGGATGGGAGATCCAGGGCAACCGAATCTGCTTCCCCGGTGTTGTTAGCGAGGACGCTACTCTGAACAGCAGAAAGGTCACTGAGCGGCTCATTGGCAACTCTCTCGAGTACGCCAAGGAGATGGAGCAGATTATTTAAGCAGGGAGATGGATTGTTTATAGATAATGCATACGTGTTAACGACCTGTCAATCGTAGAGCTGGTTTACATGGAATATTCACTATTTACAACTGTACTATTACTAAAAATACCCTATATATATATATACAACGTCAGTTACAGTAGCTTGCGGAGAAGATCGTCTCCGAAATCTCCCACCTTGCAAATGTAAGCAGCGTTGTTAATAACGCCCTTGTTGAGGTTATCGGACTTGTCTAGATCAGCACACTTTTCCAAGAAGGCCCTGACCTTGGTACGTTGAGCTTCATCGAGCTTGGCAGCATGAACACCAACAACAGTGGTGATGCGCATTGTTCTGGGAGTAATGGGGCCATCAAGGCCGCCTATCACGTGATCCAAGATATCTCGGTCCATGTCTGTGCAATATGACAGGGCAGTCTGCAGGACAGACTTGATATGGGTATCGGCTTCGCTTTTGTAGAATTGGGCGCCCAGGGTTTTCAGCAGCGCGTCAGTTTCCTTGTCGGAGACGTGTTTGACGACATTGAGCAGAATCTGGGCTCCTAGGAGTCGCAGTTCGGGAATGTAGGGGAAACTAAGGAGGTTGGTAAGACCCTGTTTCAACAGTGGACTCTCGCTGAGTTCCTGACAGTAGTCCTTTTTGTTGGATGCAAGTTTGATAAAGTGACCTCCAGATTGCAGTTGGTCCGTGTACTGGCCAGTTTGAAGCAGGAACAGACTCTCCTGAATCAAGTGAGGGTACTTGGTCATGACGGTGCTGAGGTCAGACTCGTTGGTGATGAGAGTACTGGTCACAGCAATCCAACAGGAGGGCCCAATACCAGCCAGTTGAGGGTCCCAATACTTCAAATCCTTCAGTTTGTACACAAACTCCAGCTGCTTCATTGTAATGTCGCCTGATGCACACACTAGAGCGGTATAGAGGGCTCTTCTCAGATCCAGAGGAGCCAAAAGAGCATCGTCTGGATCGGCCTGAGACAATGAAAGCGCGAGATTGAACAATTTTTCAAAGTCCACCAATTTGCCTGTTTCTTCGTCGTTGACCATCACCAGCAGCAGTTCCGTGGCTCCGGGAATGTTGCTGTCTTTTTGCGTGCAGTTGAGTAGGCATTGGTATACAGCATTGAGAATCCGGGTATCTAGTTTCAGGCGTCCAATAACCCAGGTCTGAAGCATGGTCAGAAGAGTGCCTATCGAGACAAAGTCGTTATCCGTCAGGACTTCAAACAGTAGCACCAGGCTCTGGGTGAACTCCTGGCTGGATACAAGCTCGTCCTTCACCTCGGGGTCTTCTCCATTGGCCCAGTTGAACAGCACGGCCGAGTAGAAAGGTAAGGCAATGGAGTTTTTCGTCTTCACAAGTGTGCTAAGATAGTGTCTGAACGAGTCCTGGTTTAGCCACACGTCCAGTAGAATGGCTCTGTTTTGTTCATTGTCGCTCACACAGTTACCAATGATACGCAAATACGACACCACGATCAGCGTGTCGGTCTCTGGAGGAAGCTCAAACACCTCGCAAATCTCAGGCAGGACTTCTCCAATCTCAGACTGGTACTTGCGGTCTCTGAGGGTGACGGAGAGCTCCGAAATGTCCTCAGCAGATCCCAAAGACAAGACTCCGCTTTTGCCAATTTGCTTAAGAGCTGTAGAAGGGTCCATGGTGGCGAGGGGGCGTGTTAGTCGGTTGGAAATAGATCGCAATACTTTTTCTGTCAGCACAAGAAAAGCTGTTCTGTATGGTAGTACTCGTAGATGGTTGCTGTTGGATTTGAAACCCCCGAGGAACTTTATGCATGCGATTATGCTGGGGTGCTGACTAACAAGCGAACAATGACGGGTTGTGGAATGCAGTGGAGGAGCAGGGAAGCAATTTTGATGGGAAACTATGGCGGAAAGACCGGATTTATTTATAATACTGCAGCTTTAATACTCGTTTGGTACCAGATAACTCATATTATTTGCTTCATATGAAATACCTTCTTTTTCTTTCTCCAAGTTTAAAGTAAAAAACATGGGCTAATAGTTCAGAAACTGGGCGGAGACCCCCATGACGTCATAAGTGTCAGAATCTATAAGAAAAAACATGTATAGCAACGCACGTAACGACGATACCCGTTGGTGTCAAACACACAGACTGGTTTTGTGTCGTCTTTAGAGAGTCTACTGAGTCTCATCCCTAGTCAGATGATACTAAATATTATGCTTGCTTTTGACTATTCTTTGCGGGGTTCAGGTTATGAGTGACAGATTACTAAGCAACAACGAAGGGGTTCATTTCGTCTTTTCCAGGTGGCACCAAACATGCTTTTTACCTAGCGGAAATACTTGTACTTGCCGTTTTAATTATTTCACTGAAACATTTCTGTTTCTAACGTTCCACTCGGACCATATAAGGTTTCGGTTAGTTATGTGAAGAATGACTGTAGTCTCTTCAATATTGGAGATAAAGATGTAATAGCCAAATATAAATGACGCTGGAAGATACCCGATTATTTTGACACAATAACATGCTCAGAAATACGTCTCCAACACCCATTTCTCTTTACCCCATTTTCACCACTGCAACTCTAATTTACCAACACGTCACGCGTCATACATTACAAGCACAGCTGGCTTTACTTTGTCAAACACCACACACACATACAACAATGACCAAGGCTACCGAAACTGCGTTCTTCTTTGTGGCTCTGATTGCCGTTTACGCCGCTCTCTGGTTCGGTTTCATCCCCGTTGGTGAGAAGATCCAATCCGAAATCGTGCCTCTGCTTCCTTTCTGGGCCGTGGTCTCCTTTGGATCTTACTCTCTTGGTACTCTTGGCTGGGACATTCTGTCTTTCAACGACAAGCCCGAGAAGTACGCTGAGTTGAAGGAGGTGAGTATTATTTGGGTGGTGGCGTGTTACACAATGAGACGTGATTGAAATCAAGACACGTGGATAGGGAGGCAGGATTGCTACTAGGATATGTCGTGTTCTCTTTTAAGATAAGTCTAAAAGGAGATCGAACGTCAATTTTCAATGTCGGTCTTTTTACGGCAATCTTTTAAGAGGCTGAAAGACCATGTTTATGAACAGGTGATTCACACTTTGTGAGACACGTCACTTGGTCGTGTATCATGAGGCATGCTCCTGAAGCAATGGGGCACATCTTACAAACCAGCTGCCGTTGTTCACAAACGCCTGCTATCCCTGCAGACACTCTCAGCAACCTCTCGTCATACCATACTAACACAGCAAATCAAGCTCGCCAAGGCCGACCTCAAGTCCAAGGGCGTGTCTGTTTAAATATAGAAGGATTAATACATGGGACTGAAGAATCGAGGTAAATACGGTTATTTTAGCAGCAGGAAGTCCTTGTGCCGTAACTGCAAGCCGTAGGTCATTGGCCCTTACCGTATCTAAGGGTCTACGATGCCGTTACCGAAATTTGTACGTACTACACTCCACTCATAACTACAAACTCAACAACAGCTTATGGTATCGACTCTACACTCACCGAATGATACGTATACGTACCGTAGAGCACGTACCGGTACCCAACTTGTAGTCTATAATATCTATTGTTATGTGTGACTGTCTGGCTACAGCTGGGCCGACCCCTGCTGACCGCCCTCCTCCATCTGCTGAAGCTTCTTGGCCTGCTTCTTCTTTCGCAGCTTCTTCTCCGTATCCAAAAACACCTTGATGGACACATCAACATCGTCCCATTCGTCCTTGACCTCCGGGTCGGAAGTTCCGACCGGGGGACTACCGAAATCGGCCGGCCATTTAGCGCCGGGAGTCTTCAACAGTGCCTGATGTGCCTCCTGACGCTTAGCCTGCCAGTGGTCGATATCCTCCTTGTACATTTCCCACACACAGTTGATGCAACCGGACATGCAGCAGTTTTCGGGCTCCTCAGGTCGTGGGGGTACCCGAACTCCGGCGATTGTGCGTGTATCCTTGGCGGCATCTTCTCGTCGCGCCTGACGAGATCCGACCTTTCCAAAAACCAGCTCGGCTCGCTCCTTGGCCGTTAAGTCGTCGTGCTTTCGGTCAGATGTGTCGAAAGTCAGTGTATTTGTGGTGGATGGAGTGAACCTCTTGTTGACCATCTTGTTGTGAACGCCTCGAGGCTGTTTTCTTTGCACTGGGTTAGAAAATGCCACACAGTAAGACTCCTTGTGGAAATTTACTCACAATCATAAAAAACATAGGGATTCTTGTGCAGACTAGCAGAGGTACTAAACTGTCTGGAAGAGCACTTTACTCGTCGCAAAGTGGATCTCAGCATTGTGGCAGGTGGTTGTATCGGGTGTATTTGTGTTGCTTGCGGCTGTCGCTCTTCCTTGTCGTTCTTGCTGCTTCTCTAGTCCGCACCCTTCGTCGTGATCTTATACCAATCAGAAAAATAGTAATATGCAGAAGCAAATGTAGCACAAGCTCTCGGCCGACTCTAGTCCGGGGATGGGCATCACGTGCGCAGAGTTTATCAATGCTTGCGATGAGTGAGTAACTGCTTACATGAGCAAAGTATAATACATGTAGTTTGATATCTTTGAAGCGTTCTTTTATTGCTATTAGGTGTGTGCAAGTATAGGGTATAGGGTATAGGGTATAGTTTTTGGTGTACCGTCTTCAAATTTTTCCCCTCCATTATTTTGACCTTTTCTTTTTCTCCGCTTTTCTCTCTCTCCTATTTCCATTTTTTCCCTTCTTTTTTAACATTTGCTTCCAACGACTAATAATTACAGTTCCGTTTGGTCACGCTTCCTAGTTAATACTATTACTGGGTCTAGACCGAGGTTAAGAAAATATGACACATTTGAGTGTGCACGTTGGTGGAGATGGGTCTAAAGAGTGCGCGTGGACAGCAGGGAGTGTAACAAGCTCATCGTAATACGACGGTATACATCATAATTATGTCGCATGGGACCTATCACATGGCCTTAGTCATGGCTGCGGGTCTAGTCCTTCGAGTACCTTTGATGTGTGCTCTAAACAAACCGGTCTTTTTTCGTGTCTATTTTCCAACATTGTATTTTTGATAGACACTGTTTCTCAAGCCTCTCAGTCACACCCGAGTCTTGGATATGCCCCTTTTCTCGTTCACTCACCTCTAATTTAGCCAAGCAACAAGGTTCCTCCCGAAGTGCAAGTTGCATGCAGAAAGCAAGTGACTGCTAGTGTGGAGTTGGGGCTGTTTTTTTTCTTATCCTTCTCTCATCTCTAGTCTGACGAGAAAAACGAAGGTGGCTACCTGTTACTTGAACCAACCGCAAAATAGCTCCCCTCAGCATCGCCTGTACAACCACACGCTCCACAGCATGCTATGACCGCCTCGATTCCCACCGACCCTCTCCAATGTGAGTCTGCCTCTGAAGAGGACAGTCACAGCTCGATACACGAGTCGATATCGGGCTCTTCATCGACACAGACACAATCTCGACCGGCACCAGTTTTGCGGCCTCGAAAATCTTACACAACAACCCAATCCCCGACGCCCCAAGACACCTCCTCAACTCCATTGTTTTCGTCCCTGGACGAGATGCCCAGCGCCCTACACAACCTGGGAGACGAGTCGCTGTCGAAAATGATCGACCGACATGGCGCAATGTTCCTGATACGACAATTGTCACGTGATCTGGCCCAGCGTGAAAAGGAGGTGGTGGTGATGCGAAAACAGCACGAGGACCGTGAACGTGAACTGAAAACCATGTTGGTGGAATGCGATGTGTCTGTGATCGAGATTGAGCGTCGACTTAGCTCCATGCGTGTAACTAGCGTGCTGAACCCTGACTTGGTTATCAACGAGGCTCTTCAAGAAGCCCTGGTTGATGTACCTCCTGAGTCAGAGTCCAGAAGCTTGTTAAGTATCACCAAGACGTTGTGGGACAGTCCTCGGAGTGCCCGATCACTGCTGTCTGTGAAATCCTCGTCTGCATCACTAAAAAGTTGCCTGGAGGAGGCAGAAGAAGCAGGTCCCAGCTCCAACACACAAAGGGAAGAGGAGTATGCAAGCAGTGTGAAGAACGGTACTATGGCTAGCTTCAAAGATGATTCTACATCCACTACAGTTGCTACCAATACGACAACTGCTTCTGCTTCCGATACGCCTCGAAGCATCGAAATGACATCCATTTTTGACCCCAGTGTTGCGCCACCCACTTTGCAACAGTCCCGTGATGTCTTGACTGACAGATACGGATTCAAATACGACTGGAAACGTTCGCAAAAAGACTCGTCCAGAAAGACCGTTTCTATCCACAGCACAGAAGATGCTGCCGATGTGCCTGTTTCAGAACAGGTAAAAAGCTCTAGCTCAAGCACCAGCTCAGACCAGTCGAAAACTAAGTCTGATTCCAAGGTTGTGACCAAACCCATTTCCAGTGCCTTCCCCGAACCTCCCTCTAGAAGTGCCCCTACAGCTACGGTGTCTCTAACGAATCTCAACAACAGTAATAATACTGTTTCAAAGACCACAAATACACCTGTCAAGCTGCTACTGTCGCAACTGAGTCACATTCATGACACTCAGCAGAAGGCCCAATTTCAGAGCTGGACCGAGTTTCTTAACACCCTCTCGTCTCTGTCTTCTGAACAGGATGAAAACGCATGCACTAATTTGTTAGGTCTAGGAGGAGTGTCTTTAAGACCCCACAATCCCAAGCTCTACAAGACTTTTGTGTCTCTTGTGTTGGGAGGAATCCCAGTTAAGCTACGGCCCCAAATCTGGACCCAGTGCAGTGGAGCTGAGTCTATCAAAATCCCAGGATTGTACTCGGAACTGCTCTCGGAAAAAAATGCTAGCTCCACTGACACAAATTTTGATCCCATCGTCGAGGCCCAGAACACGTCGCAGATCGACCTAGACTTATACAGAACTATGCCTCACAATATCTTCTTTGGCAAGGGCCCCGGAGTGGCCAAGTTGCGAAACGTGCTAGTGGCAGTTTCAAGACACAACCCAGACACGGGGTACTGCCAGGGAATGAATATAATGGCTGCTGTTCTGCTGCTGGCGTTCCCTACAGAGGAAGATGCCTTTTGGGCATTAGTAGCTCTCACTAATCTGCTACCCACAGATTATTTAGCACCTCCGTTATTAACATCCAGAGCTGACCAGAAGGTGCTCAAAAGCTACATTGTGCAGCATCTGCCTCAAATCAATCAGCACATGGATCAACTTGAGATTGACCTTGAAGCAATCACTTTCAGCTGGTTCTTGAGTTGCTTTGCAGATACCCTTCCTCCTGAAGTGCTGTTTCGAATGTGGGATGTGTTTCTGTGTTTGGAAGGCATGGCGTTTCTGTTCAAGACGGCCCTTGCACTGTTCAAAATGCACCAACAGCATTTACTGGCTTTTGATTCCGCTGCTGATTTCTACACCTACATCAAAAACGTCGGAGACAAGGTCCTCTCTGTGGACAATCTCATTAAATCTGCTGAGGACTTTGATATCACTCAAGCAGATGTGGAGAAACGCCGAAAAGCCGCTCTGGTCGAACTGGGGCAATAACCATATTTATAAATTTATATTCTATATATATATCACTGCTTGTAATTGGCAGTACGACTTCTTAATCCAGCTCAGCAAAGAAGCCCTTGTATGCATTGTCCAAATCGAATAGCAGTTGTCTTGACTGATCATCGGTGATGCTTTCCGTCGCCTTCATGTTGTTGAGTGTGATGAGCCACTTGACAATCTTGTCTCGGCCGGGGAAATCCTTATTAGTGACTTTGCCCAGCGACGTCATGAGGTCTCCTAACAGGGGGTGCAGCTGGTCAGTTGCCGAATAATTCAGCTTCAGAGCATCCATGCATGTGATAAAGTTACCTGTAGCTTCTGCCACAGCCCGTGATGTCGAAGGACCCTCTCCAGTAGGTGTGGACCGCCCTCCGCTGTCCATGCCACCAAGACTCGAAGATCCGAGCGCTGTGGATGCCTGGGGAGCAATAACCACACTTGCAGGGATTCCCACATTGATTCTCTGAGTTGCCAACGAACAATCGAGCCCGTATTTATCTTTGAAGCTCTGTAACGACACAAACTCGTTCTGCACACCCTCATCCTTCAACAAGGTGTTGTATTGAGATAGCAATCGAGTGCAGATTGAAAAGTAATCTTGTTGCGACACAGAGTCTTTGAGAAACGCTTTTTCGAGATAGTCCATGGAGACAATGATAGAGTACAGTTCGGCGAGATTTTCGTATCTTTCTCGTTCCTTTGGCGACGAATAGAGTCGTACCTCTTCATTCAGTGAAATGCTCGAAGCTCTCTGTGGCGGCATGTGCGTTAGTGGAGCATATGGAAGTGACATTATCGATAGGACTGCTGTGGGTTATAATGTATAATGTATCGAGTGTGTAGGTAATGAATGTGGGGCTTGTTGGGTGTGCTGTTGTGGAGACAGGATCTGGATGATGTGGTGATATCTAAGCGGAGTGGTGTTTGGCATCTGAGCTGCTTAGTAAAACCTTATTTCCCAAATATCCCGATCTTGAAGTAATTAGTTGGCAAGTGAAGAAGAAACAAAGGATTAGTTGGAAAAATCAAAGTGTTCTAATAATATATTATATCTATACTGGGGATACCACATCAATTGTTCCGAAAACCAAGTCTATATGTTACCTTTACTTTTATCAGCTCGTCATGGCTTGTTTTCCTACTTATAAAGTTGAGGTAAATAAGTGACCTTCAGAGAATGAAGTGTAAAAGAGGCTCGTGAGACAGTATCAACTTTTCAAGTGTACTACAAAGACTGTAATAAAGGTATTGGTCAAGTGACCAGTTATATAATGTCTATTATTTGGCTGTATGGCTGTGGTGTGGCTTTATCGACAACCAAGGCGTGTGGTAGTCGACGAGTTAATTGAAAAGACCACGGAGATAATACTACGGCCAGAAAGTTATTGTCTCACACTATACTTACGTAAACTATGTACTGTAAGCTCCATTTCACTCTCTGAACTTACCTTGGTCCGACCTCGTGTGTGCTGAAATGTCTCAACCAGTAAACCAACGATAAGACACCCTTGTAATTTGCAACCATTGGTAAATATTATATCAAATTGCTCAAACAGGCCATAGAGGGTCTCATAGATGGTCTGATCTAGTCCCCTAAGTCGATTGAGCAACTTCCACACAAGACGAACATGTATTATTGCACGATATTTTCAGGAATACGGGGAAGAAAAAAAAAATCAATAATATGCAGATCCTTTCCGAATAAGCAATATTGGAGTTCAAGTGATTGATGCAGTCGTGTTACATGTATCAACAACCTCTACAAGTGGAGCCAACCTCCCCCACGTTTGTCTACAAATAAAAGGCCCTACCCATTGTCAATACCGAGGAAGCTTAAGCTACAAGAGAGCAAGTTGAGAGATCCGTATCTTTAAAGTATGGGTATATCCAGTAATAACGATATTACTATAAGTTTAAAGCCAATTGAGTCAGCCACCCCCAGACTCTTATCTCGTGCACACACAACTGTTTTGACCTGTTCTTTATCCGTGGTGTACGTTTTTTGTGTTTTCAGAGGATCCACAAGTACAAAGAGAAACAAGCACTGTCGAGCTTGTTTAAGTGATGCAGAGCTCAAAGACAGTACGTTTGTATAATGAACTGTAATCGAGTTTTCTCTTGTTTCAACATGCAAAACTGCAGTCTAGGTTGTTTCACAATAAAAGGTATAACCGTGCACCACAGCTCAACCACCACGGCTAGAGCTTCAGCAAGCGAAAAAAAGCACCGTTGAGCTCGTATTCATTCCTTTTTCCTTCCCGACACTGTACTCGTATTTATTTCATGCGTACACTAGGGTGGGCAGGTGGAGGGAGCGTATTAGTACTGTGAAACTCTGATATATTACTATTACAGTACATGCTGTACCGTATAGTAGGTAAGCCTTCCAGGGACCAAACCTGCAACGTCCCTAACTCAACCAAAATTGAGTTTTTAATGACAAAGTGCTGACCGTGTTTGTCTCCACGAAAAATGCACCATTCTGCGTTGAAACTCTTCGCGTAACTACCTGGTACGTCAAGCCGGAGGATCGCATTCGGCACTTTTCCAACTCCGATGATCTGCATCACAAAAAAATAACCTTACCCGCCGGGTCTCAGACCACCCTGGAGAGAACATCAAAGCCCTATGGATAGGGTTGGGTCCCGAGAACTTTGCCAGCTGCCATCAGGTCATTCGCGGTACAGGCTTTCATAGCAAGGGTTATTAAATCCAGAGTGTGCAACAGAGTTTAGAATAAGACCCCGGAACGGAATCGAAAAGCTGCAGAATCGCAGAAGACAACACAAAGGCTGTGCGTAAGTGGCTGAGGACCAAGCCAAGAGGGAAGAGGCAAGAAAAAAAAACGGTAAATGCCTCGATTAATATGGGGATCGCTTACGACTTCCACTTTCTATTATTTTTATAAAATGATAAATGTATATATGCGCCACTCTCAGTAACATGAGCCAAGCGGTTCATACGCAGCGCATCAATTATCGCCAAGAAGCACGTTTAGTAGTCCACGTGGGCTGGCTGTACGCTTGACCTGTACGAAGTAGGACATTCTAACCAGTGTTTTTTTTATATTTGTCTTTCTCGACAGGATGGCCTGATTAACGGCTGAAGAAGTCACTGTAGCTAGTGTAAAAACCGAGTTACTTGTTCACAACAATGGACAAGTAAAATGCGCACAGTGGCAGGGCTATAGGTGTCAGTGTCGTGTCCAAAAAAGAAAATACCAGAATGCAGAGAAACATAGTTATGGTAGGTTGCGATTCTGCGACAGTTGAAATTTCCCTGACATGATGAAGAAACGGCTGCAGCGTCCGGGCCGAAAAGTGGCGTCACTAGCCACTCCCTTAATCCTTTTCGGTTGGGAAGGGTCTTACATGAGCGCATTTAATGTAATAATGAAATGAACAAGGCACAAGTACAAGTACTTGTAACGGTCTCGAGATCCAGTCATTTGCGATCCCTTGAAAATCTTGCACTCCATGTGGCGTATGGCATGCACCAGCAAAAGAAAGATTACAAAAAAAAACTTGGGCCACACGTTTATTTTTTTCCCCTGTGACTGTTAGCTACAAGTAGGGTTTCTTTGCTGGCGATTTTCCGAGACAAAATTTCTTTTACTGAACCTTCATTTGCAAACGGGAATCGGTGGGGAATCAAGTGGGGTAAAATGCAGGTCTCAACAAAACCGAAAAGATGGAGAAAAACATCTATGTCACATCGAAACAATCATGTCCAAAAATAAACTATTCTGATAGTCGCTGTCATCTGCTAGAGTACCGGAAAAATCTCGGAACATGCAGTGCAGAGATCAGCACCTTCAACTTTGAGCCGCTGTCAAGACAAGAGGTTAATACTTTAAAGTGCAGTGCAGGGGGACTCTTTGAGTATGTTTACCTCAAGGTTCATGCGGGGAGATACTAAAGCCGATAGGGTTCGTACTTGTACCCCAGATGTGCATGTTGCTAAGGTGATGAACAGACAACGAAACTTCTTAAAGAAAGAGAAATTATGAGAAACAAGCATATTAAGAGACAATGGTTCGGCTGCGCGAGTCCAAATCAGATTTTGTGCCTGTCTCATTGTCTTAAGTGCATCCATGACAATGACAAATGACGAACTTTATCATGTATTCTTGGCCTTGATATCTCGTGGCCACCATGGTTAAAATTTCCTTGTGTCGAGGCTACAAACCGTTTTACAGAAACCACGTACCGGTACTTTTATTTTGGGTGCAATTCGTATCGTTCGATACAAGATATCTTGTATGGTTCCTGATGAATTATTCGGGTCTATAACACCCGGTAGCGATTGCTGGCTATTATATTATTTACGAGTGACTCAAGTTAAAATGCTCAGCAAATTTACATGCTCAGACCCAAGCATACCACACAACCGTACTAGTGGAATAAAGAATTTTGTGTGATTCAGTTTCACGATATGTGTATCTATCGTACAGTACAGTATTGTACCAGGTACCGTGGGGGTCACTCATCCAAGGGCACAAAAGGCATTATTGAAAAATTAGTTAAGAGCTTGAAGTAAATGTATTATCACTTGCCACAAAAAAAAAATAAATTAACTAAACTTGAGACTAGCTATTCAAAAGAAAGTGCCGACAATACATACGGTTAAACATAAGTTAGTATTAAATAAAGGGCTATATACAAGATCATCAAGAAACGACATCTGCGGAAGCAATACTGTGCTCCATACATTCACAGCCACAACCAGCTGCACACTGGCCAAGACCATTTTGCCACCATTCTGCAGCGCACGCAGCATGCGTGATATGCTCGCAAACAACACAGAAGAAGAAACGACCCTGGACCGTGACGGAACAATAAGCACATTCCTTGTTGTTACTAGGGTTGGTTTTAAAATGCACTGTTCGTGGTGGCTGCTGAGATGTCGTCTTAGACGTCACTTGAGTTGGTTGTTTTGCATACAAACCAATCTGGGCACTCTTGATTTCGCCGAAAAGCGAATTGTATGTTCGATTGTTGAACTTGAGCACCTCCAAACTTTCCACTGTGAGACCCCAAGATGCCAAAATTGACGCATACTGCATTCGATAACTTTGGTACTTGTCTTCACGTGCAGGATCCAACAGAGGGACCGGAGAAGTATCTTGTAGAGTAGGGAAAAACTCAATTTGCATCTTGGGATAGTCAGTAGGCTCATTCTCCGTCAGAGAAAGCACAACTGACGCTTGTCTGTGCAAGAGAGGCGTGAACAAACCTGAAAAATCGATATTGTCATCCGAAGAGGGAGTGTATGATTGCTCCCGTGTGAAGAACGTAGAGTCAGCACGCGATAGGGTTCCACCTCCTGGCACATCACGAGAAGAGGGTCGGGCAATGGACCGTTTCCACCATTCAGGAGATCCAAATGTTGTGTTTGAGGTTTGAGAACCAAATGGGGAGATCTCAATGACCCGAGACCCGGACCGTTTCTTTCGTTTCTCAGGAATATCCCAAGCATCGGCGTTGACAGGGGACTTCAAGAAGTAGTTGGTAGAGTGTTCTCCAGGGGGAAAGCCAGGAGATCTCACGAAGGACAGTGTACCAGGGGTCTGGGGAACATTGAGATCTGACTGTTCTTGCTGATGAACAGAGCTCATGACACAACTCATATTGGCCAGCATCTGGGTGTTGTGCTGCTTCTCAAAGTAGTCAAACAAACGAGCAACTAGAGCATTACGTCCAAAGGGATGGTTTCCCCAGTCTCCCAGAATGCCATCAGAAGCGTTGGAGGTGATCTGAACAACATTAGGGTTGATGTGGTTCATAAGATTGGTGCCAAACGAAGGCATGCCAGCAGCATTTATACCTGAGCCACCTCCTCCACCGCCAGGGGTGCAGTTTTCCAACGTCCTCGACATTTCCGTAGGGTCCACAATCAATTCTAAAATCTTCCAAGCATCAGAGGCTTCTTCATAACCATGCTGTTCAGCCACCGCGGCATTATGACGACAAAGCAAGTGGGGAGGAAGGCCGAGGATTTCGTAACCTTGAGCCAGGATCTTTCTAGACGGAATCAGGTTTCGGAAATCAAGCACCTTGATGACATTGGTCGAGAGCAGCTTTGGACTTGTTCCAAACGACCGTTGGGTATCTGATTCCGCGGAAGATCTGACTCGTCTGTTGAGGGCTCGAGGAACGAGGGAAGTTCGGAATTTCGCATCTCTAGGCCACACTGCGTTCTGCAAAGAATCCTGCGAATCGTCAGAGTCAGAATCTGATCCATCCATATGACTGCTGATCTTCATATTGGTTTCAATTTTCCGTTGAGTATGGGCTATGTCGTCCTTTCTGTGAGTAAAGAAACAAACCAGCATACCTCCTCGTGACCAGACTGCACCACATCCTTTGGGAATGGGTGTGGAGTTGAAAGAGTTCTTACCGAGCTGACCCATGGGCATGATGCCATCGTCGGAAGAAGAAGAGCCAAAAACATTGTCAGATTCCGCTCCTGAAACATCGCCCTCATCAGACTCGAAAACGATATTGTCATGAGGTCCATAGTCATAATCGGTTATGTCGGACCCTTCTTCACTGCTGGTGTGCTCTTCGAACAGAGCTTCATCGATGGAAAGGAACTCGCCCATGAGGAACCGCAAACAAGACTCAAGACAGAAACGGCCGTGGTCAGTGTAACTGATACTGATTCGGTTCAAATTGGACTTGATCAGCTTAATATCAGCCTTGGAAAGTTCTTCATTTTCCTCAATGAAGTAAGTGGGTGCTTCATAGGGATAGTCATGTGGGAACTTGATAATGATTCGGAGAAATGTCAACTTGTCAGGATCATTCTCGTCCAGCTGACCATTCAAAGACACCACAACTTGACCTGTAGATACACTAATCTTCTCAAATCGTACCTTGGGGAAAGTTTTACCCACAAATGACACTTCCTCACCAAGAGAAGTGGGGATCAAATTTCCACCAAACCCAACCCCCTCATCAAATGAGCCATAATGAGAGGCAAAAGCAGCAGCTCCAACCCGAACACCCGACAGCCACGATAAATGCATGTTTCGCTTGCCCTGAGATGATCGCACCTTGGTACGCATAGTTGTAGTCGTAGGACCAGCGATACCCATATTACCTCCAAAGCTACCGTGACTAGGGGAAACGGAAAGTCCTGACCGTCGCCCTCCAATTCCGACACCTCCAACGGGGAAAGATTCTGTCCCAACAGGCTCATGAGTATATGTAACGTATGGAGCCCCTCGTCGAGTCAGCCTGTAAGGTACAGCTTTTTCGCCTCGAACAAAATTGACTCGACTCTCGAGGCCAGGTGTGGAAGGCCACAGTCGCAGGTCTCGATCCTTCGACCAGGTGACTAGTTGGAACTCTCGATCGTCCACCTTATGATCCAACCCTCCTCGTGCACGCCACAAGAACTCGCGAACAACGTCTCCGTGACCTCTGTAGGTGTATACAGGGTCCATGTCGACCACACCTTCCTTATTCTTGTAGTTCATGATATGCACTGAGTTTTCGCCTCCTCTTAGGGGCATAATCGCGCACCCTGAACCAAAGGGCGTATGCCTCGCCTTGGAAACGGGGAACCCACAGTTAACGGTAATCTCTGGATCTAGAAAGTAAGAGTAATTGGTCCTCCATCCCTCATCTGGTCCCTGGTATGCTCCTTCAGTGTTTTGCTGAAAGTTCCAGAATTTAACTGTTCCATCAGTGGATGCAGTGACCAGCTTGTAAGGCTCACTTCTGTGGAAATCGATGCAATTGACCTTACCCTGATGGGCCTGAATCCTGAACATGGGCTGAGAACCCATACGTTTGTCCCATATGTTCAGGCGACGTCCGTGTGAAGAAGCCAGCACATTTGAGTTGGTTCTGCTCCATTTCACCTGACTGGCGCCAGCAAACCAGTCAGCAAATGATCCAACAGGTTTTTGAGGCGTTCTAAGATCCCAAGTGTGCACAAATGTGTCGACGGAACATGTTGCAAGTGCTTCTGGTTCAAACGGGTGGAAATTGATGTCGGTGATTGCTCTGTTGTGGCCGTGTAAGAACTGTTGTAATGCTTTTTTGCTCTCTCGAGCCAGGTTCCATACCATGGCCTTTTGGTTTGACGTGGAAATGACCCATTCGGCCTTGGCTGCGTGTGGTGACCATTGGACGTCTGCCACCTCCCACGATGTCAGATGTTGGATCCAACGGGGAGGCGTGAATGGATCATCTAGATCGATGACAAATAGTCCTGTTCGACTGCGTTAGAATTGAGACGCGAAAAATGTAATACCATTGTTATTTAGGCGACTCTGTACCTTCTCCTCTGATACTCACCTGGCTAGCACAACGTCTCGTCCACTGGGACTTATGGACATAGACCCAACGCTTTCATCGACTCGAAGAGATAGGGGATTGCCAAACGTCGGCGAGTTGAACACAGACCGAGGCTGGCCCTCTTTCGACATCATTTTTGGATGCAGAGTTTGTGTTGTTGTGTGGTTGATTCTAGTGTCGATATCAAACGATGCGGAGATGTTGTATCAATATGCAGGTGGGGGAAGTCTATTCGATTTTAATGCGAGTCTTGTGAGCTTTGTAAAGGTTATTGTTGGCCATTCCAGTAAACTAATTGAGTTTGGAAACAATTGGGAGTAAACGACTGTCATTGGGCAAACTATAGTTGAGTGAATACTTTGGGCTTCAACAAAAACGATACCAGCAAACGAAAAGAGCCAGATAATGCGATGGAATCCGACAAGAGAAACTGTCTCTATAATACGATAAGGTATTGTAAGCAGACGAGGTGTTTGCAGAAATTTCCCTCGCAAGATACTCTGCAGGGGGGTCGAAAAAGGTGGGACTGTTCTGGACCTCTGCAATGTGGATCTCAAACGGTGTTTTGACTAGAGACGTCGAAATTCAAAGCGCCATGAAGGTACCGTGTATTTATAAAATCTATTTTGTAATGTAATTGTAATATAACTGTCATGATTTAGCTCCAGTGTATATATCAAACAAATATGCATTGCTATATAGCTAGTCATCATTAGGCACTATCTATATTGGTTCCAGAACTGGTTCTGGTTCTGACTCTGAGGGGGAGGGGGCTGTTGATAATGCTGGGGCTGATGAGGCGGGGGCTGCTGGTGTTGCTGATGCATAAAGGGTGAGTTGGGACCGTACACAGAAGGGTCATATGTGCTAGGCTGACCGTAGTTATCGGCTTGTTGAGGCTTGGGAGGCAAGCTAGGAGCCGCACCACCAGGTCCAGGGGAAGCTGCAGCACCGCCACTTCCAAACGAAAGACGTCCCAGTTGAGACTGGAGCTCGTTGGTGGTGTTGCTCTGGATAGCAGACAAAATAGACTTGCCCTCCTGTCTTCGAGCATTCACAAACTGAGTGGCAGACACATTAACGTTATCGGCCATGAGTCGCAGGTCTCTGTAGAAATCAAGACCCTTATCCAGACCGGTCTTGACCTGCTTCCAGCTGTCAAAGGCCTTTCGGAACCGTTCCACAACCACGTGACTATGGTCCAGAGCTCGTTTCCGGTCAGAGACCTTGTTTTTCACCACGGGGTCTCGGGTAATCTTCTCCCAGCTGTCGGCAAGATCCTTAATAAGCAGAGCCTGAGTGTTGATAGTGGCAGTAAGGCGCTGCTGATAAGGCTGGAACTTTTCCAATTCCTGCTCGAAAATCAAGTTATCATCGGCACCCTTGGAGTTGACAAGAACGCCAGAAATGTCGTCTCGATGCACCTTGTCCTTGAACTCGTAGAAGATAGCCTGACGGTCCTTCTGGCAGTTTTGGAGTTTTCGGAAAGAAGTCTCGCACGAAGGAAGCAGTTTGTCTAGGGTGGAAGAAGCAGTGGGGTCTCGAGAAGCAGCACCCTGCGAAAAGTCCATATCAATGAGACTCTCAGATGCTCCAGAAGACTTGGAAGCACTCTTGTCATTGGCATCAAACAGCTTTTCAAGCTCGGGGTTGTTGATTCCTCGCGAAAGAAGCTCGATGTCAGACTTGGAACTATCGTACTGCGCCTGTAGCTTTTCGTCACTGGCTCCAGCGGCAACAAGAGACTCCTGCACACGTCGAATATCACTAAGAAGAGAAGCATTGACCTGGGCAGAAGGAGCCTGGGTCCATCCATCCTTGTAGTAGTCCTTCATCTTGGTGGACTCGGTTTCCTCAGAGGCAATAAGAGCCTGAGAGTCTCGGATTTTAGAAAGGATCTGGTCTCTGGAGGTTTTGAGCTCACTCAGATCAAGAGTCTTCACCTCGGAAGCATATCCCAGAACAACAGCAGGAACCTGAGCAGATCCAGTGTCTCGACCACTCTGCAAATCCTTCTTCAGAGCATAAAGCTCGCCAGGAAGGCCCATGTATTCGAGAGCTGAGTTGAGTTTCTGGTCAGCAACCTCGATTCGTTCTCCTTCACTTCGCAAAAGCGACGCCTTCTCCTCGCTGTACACGGAAGTTTGCTGCAAAACATGCATGGGAACCAGTCTGGTGAACAGGTCTCGGCCCACGACTTTCACGTGGTCCTCTTCCTTGTACATGTCCTGAAGAGGAGTGGCTGCTACAACCTCCTTGGGGTCTACAGCTCCAAGAGTAGCAGGAGGTGGGACTAGGGAGTGGTAAATGAGGTCGTTGTCGTGCTCAGAAGACTTGAGAGTGGTTCTGGCGAGATCCAGGGCTGTAGAAACAATGCCCTGGTAGTACTTGTTGAACTCCTTTTTGTTGGCTCCATTAGGCAGAGGCAGCATGGAGGCCTCGCTGAACTCGTTGATGGACTTTTGAATGTATCCGATGCTCTCTCCGAATTTTTGGGTAGAGGGCTTGTTCTGAAGAGACTTGGCGTACAGCAGAGAGCCCAGGCCAGTGAAGTACTTAGTTTTAGCCTGGCACTCCAACGGCCAATTTTTGTCTCCCCATTTTTGTTCCTCCTGGATGGCGGTGAAAGACTCGAATGCGGCCTTGTACAGGGCACCCACGCCAGCACACAGCTTTGCTGTCAGAGCAGACACCTTTCCTCCCTGTTCCTGGTTGACGTCAGTGAGCACGGCCACGCTCTTGGCGATGCTATCCTGGCAGAACATTTCCTGGGCCTGAGCCAGCATGAGTTTGTTGAAGGCTCTGACCACGTCCTGGCCGATATCGGGCAGTGGCGCATGCAGAAACTTGTCTGCAATGAAGGCGAAGACTCCAGCGGCGTTTTGAAATGCATGGAAAGAGGCCTTGGCATCGCACGAATCGTCACGAGACATCTCTTCACCCATGCAACTCAGAATCGCACCCAATTGGTACAAAACGTTGGCCTTTTCGAATGAGATGGAGTGCTGGGTCACCTTCTCCTGAGACAGCGAATCGGACCATGTGAAGTCAGGTTTCATTCCTGAC
Source organism: Yarrowia hollandica (assembly GCA_900519065.1). NCBI lineage: Eukaryota > Fungi > Ascomycota > Dipodascomycetes > Dipodascales > Yarrowia > Yarrowia hollandica. The sequence goes on along the minus strand of ULGV01000002.1, from coordinate 279,882 downwards.
TCAGCCGAGTTGACCCGTCGCTCCAAAGAGTCCAATTGAGCAAAGTATCGGAATAAAATATCACGGCCTGTGGCGTCTCGACCTGCTCCTCGAATGTCCTGTCTTAGTCGCTGAAAAGACGAGATTTCCTCGCGAAATTGCTCGGCATAGTCTGGTCCGTAAGACGAAGCGATATATCGGTGGATTGACCTGGTCCAGTCTGTGCTTTCCGTCGTTTTGAGCGCCAGAGGAATCATTATGTTGTTAGTTGTTGATGAGGTGTGGGGTGTACTATCGCTCGGCTGTCATGCAGTCGAGACGACATGAGGCTGTTACTGGAATCGTGTTGAGTTTAAATTATAGATTATGACTTGTAGCTGGAGTGAGGGAGACGTGGGTGAAAACTCATACGTGGTGAAGTGGGATGAACTCGTTGCCTTTTTCCCTTTACAAGACAAGATTTACAGTACCTTCAGGTTTCTGCTGGCTCCGTAACTGCTTCTTTCTGTGGCTTGCTGCGTGGTGGCAAACTGGTCACTAGCTAAGTAATTCTCAAGTATCGTTGGGAGTATACGTCGACATTTACTTAACTAAATTAGAGGCTAATTTCTTCCTCATAATATTGATTCCGTACAAAAAAGGGGCCTACAGAAAAGTAATCTGATACTGTGAAACACTTTTAGACCCTCCATCATCCCTTCCTTCCCACCTACCAACTAGGCTCAATTGAATTATTGCAACACTGGTTTAATTAACTCCACTTTCCCTGCTCTCCTTTCATAAACTTTCCCCACATACATGATATGCTCAGGCTCTATCACACACCATTATCACCAAAACGACACCCCCTAGCAACAGCGAAACCACCGAGAAACACAACCAACCTGTTTGAATAAGCCAACGATTATACTAACCAGCCTCGCTCCAGCGATCCCACACATAATTTTTTGCATTTGCTGACCATCTCACCATCGACGGGATAGCCACAGACAACACAACATGGACCTGATCACCAAGGAAGCAGGCCAACTCAACAAGGGAGCCTCCCTACAAGCATGTGAAGACTCCGTAGATGCTCTGCTGGAGTTTTTGGAGCAGGCAAGGAGCCAGGTGCACGATAAACAACACATGGCTCAAGTCCACTCTCTGTACACAAGCCAGGTGGCACCACAGATCTCACAGACACCCAATGACGTACACAAAGCCATCTCGCGATACGGAAAGGCGCTTGACAGAACGTTCAAACTCAATATCAACTCGGCAGCATCGTCAATTGTGCAAATTGCATCCGATAGCGACGAGAGCAAGGAGGCTGTGGAGTCCCGTGAGGAGCTGAACCGTGCCGTTGCTGTGCATCTCCTACGACTGGGCGAATTCGATACGGCTAACATATTTCTGGGAGAAAGTGCTACAAAACTTCCTGCTTTGTTAGTGGAGCAATTCGAGCTGTTGTACAACATTCTAGGGAGCATGGGAGAACGTGACTTACAACCAGCAATCGACTGGGCATCGACACATCAGCGGTTTCTGGACTGCCGAGGCTCGGATCTGGAGTTCCAGCTGCGAGAACTGCAGTTCAAAATGCTACTCAGTCAGAGAGATACTAGCGCTGCTCTAGCATATGCAAGGGCACATTTTCAACGATACCAGCGCCATTATCTCAAGGAGATTTCCCAACTGGTGACCAGCATTCTATACAGTTACACAGGCAACTCGCCATATGAAAACGCTGGTGAAGGAGAATCTGGTGAGCCCGACAATCATGCTGTGGCTCTGAAAACCGTGCAACAAACACTCATCAAGGAGTTTTGCACCTTGCTTGGTCTGTCATCCGAGTCCCCGTTGGTTCAGGCCGTGTCGTCAGGTACCGTGGCTCTTCCCATTCTGGCCAAGATGGGTGGTATTATGAAAACGAAGCGTACAGAATGGACTTCATCCAACGAACTGCCTGTTGAAATTGACCTTCCGCCGGAGTTTCAGTTTCATTCTGTCTTTGTGTGTCCTGTTAGCAAAGAGCAGACTACAGATAGCAATCCTCCATTGATGCTCCCATGTGGACATATTCTGGCCCATGATACTCTCAAGGCCATGAGTAAGGACAGTGATCGATATCGATTCAAGTGTCATTATTGTCCCCAAGAGACCACCTTCCCGAATACTAGACGTGTATATTTCTAATGGATGAGCCATGGTGTTAATATTCGTGCACCATTGATGTAGTTAGTGTTCTATTCTATTTAAATTATTTTTCATTTTATTTTATTTTAATTATATTTTTGACGTCTCGATATTGAAGATCTAATTAGAGTAAGATCTCGCCCTAGATAATTAAAGTTTACATATAACCACAGGTCTCTAATGTACATGCTGGGAAGAACAAGTCAGACTGAGAGTGTGAAAACTGAGACTGGCTCTCAACGTTAAGGGATATGCCACTTCGCTGCTTTATTTGTTCCAAAAATTGCATATTGCTGCAGCCAATCCCTCTGTGCCGTTGCCTTGCCCTCACCCAACAACCCCTCGTTTGGTTTGCATATCCCCGCAGTTTTGATGGTCACGCTATCAGATGCAAGATAAGCTGATGAGGCCTGTGTACGAGGAGAAACGATGAAGTCTTGTTTGAGAGTGGGCAGGGTAGAAAGATAGAAAAGTGGCCAGTGTCGTCCTCGAACACAAAAGACATCTCTCTACGTCTCCCGCAATATCCGACCCCATGGTTATATAGCTACGGTGTCATCTACATACCATAGCCTCCTTAGCGGCTGTTGACTTTTTACCTCTTGGACTTTATGCGGAGTCCGAGGTGCATGAGAGGGCACTACAGTACGCTAATCCGAGAAGCGAAGAGGGATATTGCAGAGGAGAGCAAACACTATAAGGTCGCGGGCACGTGTAGCGTGGAGACGGGTCACGTGATCTCGTACTACTTTGTACCCCCCCAGTTGCTCTTCTTTCTGGTCTCATCTGTTGCTTCTCGTGCCGGGTATGATTATTCTGTAACCATTGCCGTTCCCAAGACGTCGCTCCCAATTAAGACTGCAGTTGCCTAGTTTGGGAATAAGGTTTCAGCCCTTTCAAAGTCGAGTGGTGACATTGGAGTTGATCACAGATGTTTGGGGGCTTGCAAGAGAAGTAGGAAAGCACATATATAATCTCGGTCGAAATACAGAGCTTGTGAGCTTCTTTTCATCCATTGCTTTATATCCCCTTTCTCCACGGGCAAATCAAACATTAACCTTTTCTTCCCCGATAAGCAACATAGGCTACCAGTAGTAATTTAATAGAGCTAACATACATACGCCACCCAACTTCTCTTCCTCTTCACCATCACCCCCACAACATGAAGTTCTCAATTGCCACCCTGGGATTGGCAGCCACCGCCGCCATGGCCGCCAACCCTCTCTTCAAGGACATCCAGAATGTCCTTGGAGGCGACTTTTCCAAGAAGCTGGGCAATGTTGCCGACAAGCTGGCTGACGGAGCTCGAAAGACCACCACTGACACTGCCAACTGGCTGTACACTGTGACCAACGAGGCTCAGTTCCCCAACTATGCTCTGCGAGCTAAGGACCCCTCTTCTCTGGGTCTGGACAAGGTCAAGCAGTACTCTGGTTACCTCGATGTTGAGGATGAGGACAAGCACTTCTTCTACTGGTTCTTTGAGTCCCGAAACGACCCCAAGAACGACCCCATCGTTCTGTGGCTCAACGGTGGCCCCGGCTGCTCTTCCCTGACTGGCCTCTTCTTTGAGCTCGGCCCTGCCTCCATCGGCGAGGACCTCAAGCCCATCCACAACCCCCACTCGTGGAACTCCAACGCCTCGGTCATCTTCCTTGACCAGCCCGTCAACGTCGGATACTCTTACTCTTCTGGATCCGTCTCCGACACCGTTTCCGCCGGTAAGGACGTCTACGCCTTCCTGTCTCTCTTCTTCCAGCAGTTCCCCGAGTACAACAAGGGCCAGGACTTCCACATTGCCGGAGAGTCGTACGCCGGCCACTACATCCCTGTCTTTGCCTCTGAGATCCAGTCCCACGACGACCGAGGATTCAACCTCACCTCCATTCTCATTGGTAACGGTCTCACTGACCCTCTCCGACAGTACGACGAGTACGAGCCCATGGCCTGTGGTAAGGGCGGTGCTCCTCCCGTTCTCGACGAGCCCACTTGTGAGAACATGCGAGACTCCCAGGCCCGATGCAACGGCCTGATCAACGCCTGCTACAACACCCAGTCTGTCTGGACCTGTCTCCCCGCTGCCACCTACTGTAACAACGCAATGCTCGGTCCTTACCAGGCTACCGGTCTCAACGTCTACGACATCCGAAAGGAGTGTGACTCTGGAACCTCTCTTTGCTACAAGGACCTCGAGTACATTGACAAGTACCTCAACCAGCCCGAGGTTATGGAGGCTGTTGGAGCCCAGGTCAGCGAGTACGAGGGATGCAACTTTGACATTAACCGAAACTTCCAGTTTGCCGGCGACTGGATGAAGCCCTACTACACCGCCGTTCCTACTCTGCTCGAGGAGGGCATCCCCACTCTCATCTACGCCGGTGACAAGGACTTCATCTGCAACTGGCTCGGAAACAAGCGATGGACCGACGAGCTCGAGTGGTTTGGAAAGGAGAAGTACGAGCCCAAGGAGCTGTCCGACTGGATCGTTGACGGCAAGAAGGCTGGTCAGGTCAAGAACCATGACATCTTCACTTTCCTGCGAGTCTACGAGGCTGGCCACATGGTTCCTTACGACCAGCCCAAGAACTCTCTGGAGATGCTCAACCGATGGCTCGCCAAGGACTATGCTTACGGTTCTAAGAAGAAGTAAGTCTCATCGAGCATCTGCTAGATTTAACTTGAATATATTATTGTCATTATATACAGTATGAATGCAGCGCGACGCATTCCGGATTTGTTCCAGTTCTTAACTGAAAGTATTTTATTGTTCATCACACCCTAACTACTGTATATTGTTCAAGCCATGTATTCGCCTTGATATTCCATTCATTCATTCATTCATTAACACAATAAATAGAGCCCACATTATAAACATCCTTCGTATGGCTAATAAGCCGTTCCACAGCCCACATAAATAAAATCCTCCTCATGTGTCTTTCCTTAGGCCTCGGGTTTCTTCACCTGGTCCTTTCCAAGTCTCCAGAAACAGATGAGGAAGACAATAGCAAAGGCTACTCCTCCACATGCAATGCCCACAAAAGGCCAGATGAGATCAGGGTCTTTGAGAGCAGGGGTGATCGCCGTCTTAATGGCGGTGGAGATGGCGCACATAGAAAGTAGCAGTGACATTACCACGGACTCCAGTCCAGCAGGAGCAAGAGAGTAAGCCAATTCATACGATGTGATGACTGCAAAGATCTCGGATACGGCAGCCAAAAAGTAGGGAATCACCTGCCACCAAATTGTGATGGGAGAAACACCCTTGGCACATTCAGTGGCATGGTATCCACAAGGTGATGTTTCGTATACTCGCCATTGGATAATAGCGCCGGCTCCTGAGGAGGCAGCCGCCAACATGAAGCCCAGGAACATTCGGAACGAAGCTCTGAAGTTGATCTTCAACTTTCTCAGTAGAGGATAGAGTCCATAGTCGACCAATGGAATGACCACAATGATAGTTAGTGGGTTGAAGTTGTTGAGGAGATCGTTAGGAACGCCATTGGTTAACATAGAAGCGCCCTGAGAATTCTGCAGAGCTCCAATACCCTCGTCATTGATCCAGTACATGGGGAAGAAGAGGAAAAATCGGCAGGCCTTGAGAGTAGAGTTGACGTCAAAGACAAAGTCCTCCGTGTAGGTGGAGGGCTTGCGCATGATCTTCTGGTACATGACTCCATAGAAGCCACTAAGAACGGAGTCTCGGCTAGGAGGCACCTTGTAAACATCGTTTCGAATGTACCAGAGAAGAGGAGGAAGCACAAAGTAGAGGAAGGTGGGGACCAGGAAGGCCAACCAGAAGCCCACTCGTTTCTCAGCGTAAGCAGTGCCGATACCAAGGAAGGCACCAATATTGATGCTCCAGTAGTACACTAAAGTCATTCTCTGAAGAGTAGCATCTCGGTCAATGACAACCTCTTCTCCACTGGGGAGTTTCTTGACCCAGTTGTTCTTGTCTCGGTACTGGTCGAGAAGGAGAGGGAGAATATTGGGCTTGAACAAACCTGTTCCAACAGCGAAAATCAAGAGACCGACCAGAAAAATCCCGAAAGACGCCTTGGTATGTTCAATGACACCAGGGACACCAGCAATGACAATGATCACATGACCCACACCACAAACAATGGTTCCTGCCCAGATTGTGTTGAATCGGCCATATCGAGCATCAGCAAGCCAAGCACCCCAGATAGGAGCAACGTAAGAGAGAAACTGCAGGACTAGGGTGATGATAGTGGCAATTTGGAGACCCTGGCCAAGAGCTCCAGCAGTTAGTTGGGTTCCCTTTGGTGAAGCTCCCCATCCATTTCCTCCCTCCGGAAAAGGAAACTGCACATAGTTGGAAATGACGTTGACAAGACCATAGTAGGAGCCTCGTTCAGCAAACTCGACAATGGAAAGAAGATAGGTCATAGTACCCACAGTTCCGGGGACATGTCGAAGTTCTTTGTCAGAGTCTGTGGCAACTCGGAGGCCGTCAGGGTTGTGGTCATCAGTGTAAGTAGCCCATTCGGAGTAGACGTCTTCGATTGATCCAGCATCAACCACCTCAACAATAATGTCCTCATCTTTTTCCTTGATTGAACAGGGCCTGGAGTTGGTTGGAGTTTGAGCTGAGTCCATACTAGCCCTGACTCTCTCTAGAGCCAAGTTTCTGGACATGTTTGTAGTTGTAGAAGATGGAAAGTGTTGTTGTTGGTGTGATCTGAATCACTGGTGGAACGTGGAGGTACAGCTCTGTACTTATAATATGTGCATCTGGTGCAGGTAAATGAAGAGACAAGTATTTACGGGTAAGCGGTTATCTTTGGTCTGTGGGGTGCATGATGACGATAATCAGCTGCCAAGAAGGTGGGGCGACTGGAATTTGAGATCAAATTACATCTTTGTGTCCAGGAACGTAAGGAGAATATCATTATTTGCTTGAATTCGTCGTCCTGGGATATTTCTTCAAACCGCCTTATCTGGGTCTCCCAGAGATCTGCATTTCTCATGTCGGCGGCTAAGCAAGATGCAGAGGAATATGCAAGTCGCCATATGTTGGAGCCATTACTTGATGAAAGATTGAAAATTGTGGTATTGTTGTTATCGTTATCACCTCGTGATTCCATTGGACTAGGTGTTGTGTTTGTGACACTTGTGTTATGAGTCCGGTAGCCTCATACACTTAGCTGATATCGTGAGATTAAGTTGGAGTGAGGGGTGGGAATGCATGGTTCAATTTTGAAGGTATTGATAATCTTGGCCAATCAGATGAGACGGAGGGGTTAGTGAGGATGAGTGTTGTGGTATTACCGCAACTACCTCCATTTCCACATCCATGTTATCTAGGTCTAGCAGCTGGTTTAGTTCGACATTCAACTTCACAGTTTTCGGGATAGGTTTCCCGATCTTTTGTCTCGAAAATGATAAGCAGCAGGCATCAGACTTCTTGAGCCAAGGGACGCGGATTCCGGTGTATGAGTCAAGTGGTGATTAATGTAAAGAGATCTGCTTGTTTGCCATCCGTCCGTCTGAAGAGTACAAAATGACTTAGTAGCGTGTTGACAAGAAAAGGACTCTTGCTGGAATGCTCTTTCTCTCCATTATTATCTGTCGTATATTCAGAATAATACACTAAAAGGCCTCTGACTTGCCCTGGTAGTTACTCGTACCTGAGCCCTTCCCTCTTCTCATCTCAACTTAACCCAAAATAAGGATCATTTACCTCTGCAAAATAAAGAAATAAATAATACCCGAGGCAGCGAAGGCTTGTTTGTAGGCTGGTGACAGCTAACAAGTATTGTACGGCGCTAGCAGCCCTTGCTTTAGTGGCTGTCTCGCCGTTTTGTGCATGTCTGGGCTGCAAGGGTCATTTGCCGGATTACCCGCTCTTGTTGGGCCCTTGGACCCGTCCTTGTGACCCATTTTTCAAACCCCGAACCGTCGGCTTGTTTTATCCTTGTTCCTGTTCCTAGTTGTGACTGGTTGGGCGATAAGCTTGAAGCTAACTTGTTCAACCTTGTTGTTCGGCGGCTATCTGGAGAGGAGTTTCTGACAAGCCTCACAAAAAGAAGAAAACAAGTTTGCAGTTTACACGCTGTGTTATCTTGGTTTGATCTACAGTAAGCTGAATCGATCGGTGAGGCTGTGCACCCCGAGTCATGTCACTGTCCTTTCTCCGTATAAGGTGGACTCTCGCCTACATCAGTCACATGCCGATGTCGCGGCTTCATGCCAGGCACTAACCATGGCCTAGCCTCTGTGATGGTAGCCTACTTCATAGCTATGTATTTGTATAGATAGTTAGAATAGCCACTGGAATTACTGTCAATAAATGGGCCCCGTGTTGGAAATTGAGGCTGGATCGCATTATGATAACAATACAACCACAAGAACCCCCTCCTGCATAAATGCACCCAACCCCACATTTTGATAAGATCGAATTGAATATTCTAAATTGGTTCGTAGCCATCTCCAATAGCATGGGCGGGTAATTTTGGTGTAGCTGGTGTTGGACTGGGCTGGGCAAGACGTCATCGCATTGGGCACATTGAACATAAAACCCGACTGCCTGGAAAGTTGTTTATGAACTTGTGAGTATAATATGACCTCAGCTTCTGTAGCCTCTTTAGCAAAAATCCACCCACACCTTCTACCCATATCGAAAACTATCAGTATCAGTATATCATCTTCTCGATATTCGTCCACATGGTACTTACTTCCATCTACACGCCATACACTTTCAGCCTTGTTTTGTATCGATGAACCCATATTCTGTTGACACAATTTCAACACTAAATCAATGCACGGGGGTGTATCACTGATACAACTCATATTTCACATAGCCTCAGTAAAAAGTCTTGACATAGACCACATAAATATGGTGAATCGACCTAGCTACTGGTAGCTAGCTACTCGTACTGTGGAATACGATACGATACCCCTACCCTTACATTTAAGTGTCTGGGGCTGACTTAGTGTGGAAAAATAAACACGTCAAATTTTCCGAAGCACCACAAGTGAGGGCCATTTAAATGCAAAGCAACCAGAAAAAGATATTAAAAAATTGATCAAATGAACCTCCCAGCATGATATTCTATAATTTCACTTTGAATGTCCTTCGAAAATACCGTAAAACGTCTCAAATCGTCGCGCAAATTTTTTGTTAAACGTATGGTCAAAAGTGTTCAACAAAGTTCAGTGATTCGTGGTGCCCGTTTAGCTTAGGGGTAGAGCGTTGCACTTGTATTTTCAAATATTCGAAATGCAAAGGTCACTGGTTCGATTCCAGTATCGGGCATGTAATTTTTTGCCCCACATGCCAAGTAAAAAGCACACTTGATGGGTATTTCTCAAAATGTGGTTGACAGTTAGTATACAGACAGACCGCCCCTTTTTGCGTGTGTGGACAAGGTCCCAATGAACTCTGTTGCCCAGTTTTATGCACTGTGGCGTAAGGTTGCGCATATATATACTGCAAGATGTGTGGCTGGGAAAGCAAGATGAGCGAAAAAAGAGACCAAGGTGTGAATCTTTCGCGCGAGCTGTCACTTTTGGTGTAGAAAACTCTGTAATGCCCCCCATGTTCACTGTATCTCGCTGCATACATATCCCCCACTAGCTTAGTCTCGTTGAACGATAGAGTTTAAAACTGCTGCCAACCTACGACAGGCTTTGGCTATCAATCAACCTCACCTCTACCAACTCTGAAGAGTACAACATTTTACGACATCTCGAGTGTTTTCACCGAGGGAAGGACCGAGAGAACAAAAAGCGCCGGCAAGAGCGATCAGTTAGAGCGTGCTACGAAGAGAGACAACGTCCACCTGTCTGAAGTTCCCAAAAAACAACAAATAATAACCAGCAACTAAACGAGACAACAAAAAACATCCTTCGCCCCATAACCACCATGGACGACGTACCATTAATAGTGGGACTGACATCGGGCCTGGGAACCCTGATTCTCGGGCTCATCCTCATCACAGTGTGGCTTACCATCACCTCTAGTCGGTCGTCAGGACGAATCCGTCTGGGAGGCTCGGCTCCAGGATCCTACGACGATGAGCAGCAGTTTTTGCGAGACGAGGTCGAGGCCATCGAGGCCATGGACGAACAGCAGCGAGAGGCTTACTTTGCTGCCAAGGCGTTTATTCAGACAAACCCGCCCAACAGCGCCCAGAGTGAGATTTCGCTGGGCCAGTATCTGACCATCCAAGAAAAGGGTGTGGCGGCATGGGAGTTCCAGATGGATCTTTTTGCCAACACCAGCAGTGCTGCTCTCAGTAATGCTGCCCAGAGCGCCCATATCACCTGCTTTGTGGAAAACCGAACTGAGCTGCAGTTTCTAGGAGGTGTCATCAACCGAGACCTGACCTCGGACAACGCCATCACATACACCTCACCCCGGTCTGTCCAGACCAACCTTCCACTTCCCAAACAAAACGAAACTTACTATTGGGAAGTCAAAATGTACGACAAGCCCGACGATACCACCGTGGCTGTGGGCCTGTGTACCAAACCCTACCCTCTGTCACAGCTGCCTGGCCAGCACCGATACTCGGTGGGATTCGAATCCAGCGGCCATAAACGCAACAACCAGCCCTTCAATGACGTCCCCAGATACGGGCTCCCCTTCAGCCAGGGAGACGTTGTTGGCGTGGGCTATCGACCACGAAGCGGCACCATCTTCTTCACGCGAAACGGAAAACGTCTTGAAGAGGTGGTCCACGGCATGCGTCTCAACCTATTTCCCACGGTGGGCGCCACAGGACCTTGTCAACTGCATGTTAATTTTGGACAGTCCGGGTTTGTGTTTATCGAGGCCAACGTCAAAAAGTGGGGTCTGGCCCCTGTTCAAGGAAATCTGGCTCCTCCTCCACCTTATGGCCGACACCAGCAAAATTCTCTGCTGCTGGAGTCAGAGGAGCCCGAGGCTGTGGTTGATGAACCTGAATCACCCCCTCCTTCCTTTGAGAGGACCCTGACCAGCACCTCCACCGCCTCTTTGGGTGATCTCCAGTGTGACTACCCCGAAGAGAGCATCAACCTGGCGAAACTTACTCCCCAGCAGGGATCCCAAGAGAATCTACCTCAGCCTTCCAGCTCGGTTACTGTAGAAGATGTGACTGAACAGGAGCCTGCCAATGAGGAAGGGGATGCCGACGAGGCTTCTGACAGCCAGTCCGATGGCCAGACCGTGCTGGATCTATTGGAGGAGGCCCAATCTGCCATTATTGATCCTCCTCAGCGGTCTCACAATACCTCACCACCACCTAGCTACAGAAGCGACAGTGACTCTTCGTGAAGACTAGCATTCCACTGAACTATTTAATATGTACATTTAATTTATTGCGGCATTGAAGTGAGAGTATTAGTTGGTACTAGCGGTGGTTTTTCGCGTTGATTTGAACACTTCATTCATTAGGTATTATAATTCAATTAAATATTTATTTTATCACAGACTAGCTCCAAGCATACGGTGACTTGGATCTCAGCTTTTCTCCATGAATGTAAAATACAAACGGAATAGGAATCAGGATGCAACTGACAAACCCAAGCAAACTGGTGGCCCAGTGGTAACTCCAGTTGTCGAACATTTGTCTAGCAAACAGAGGGAAGGAGCACGCCATGACTGATCGCACAAATGTGTGGGCGGCCATAGCCGAAGCAGCGTACAGACGGTATGCATCAAACAAGAAACCAATGGCCCCTGCATAGACAAGAACCATTCCGGCTCCAAAGAAACTTGACCCAATCATAGGAACAATCCAGTGTACAGAAGAGTAGCATGACCATCCAAACCAAAAGAGGCCAATTGGGCACAAGAAACAGCCAAACATCATAGGAATGAGTTTCAGTTCAGGAACTCCTCCAGGTCTACCTTTGGCAATTTCTCGCTCATTGATCCTCTTGGTGATGCGTTTCATTATGGGGATTGATCCATAGGTGGCAATCAGCTCGCCAATACCCAGAGGTAAGAAGGACATACCCCTAAACTGGAGTTGGAAGTTGTAGACGTTGCCAAAAACAAGAGGGAAGGCCACAAAGAAACCGTAGACAATGGCAAGCAGGAAACCGCAGTATATACAGAGAAGCGACACCATAGGATCCTTAGTCAGTAATCCAAATGGTCGTTGGCAATTGATTGCAACACTCTTTGCAAGGGACACCTTCTTCTTGGTTTCCATCAATGCACAGGTGTAGATGACTGGGGTCTTTTCATTCATTGTAACTGGTGGAGAGAGGTTTTTCTCAGAATCCCTGGAGAATATAGAAACAAACTGGTCCTTGATGTTCTTTTCTCTCTCTCCTCGTAGTCTTCGGACTTTTCGTTCTGTCAAAACAGGAGCATAGGTTTCCCTAGAGAAGATGACGACCACTCCAAATAAAACTCCACTCCAGATCAGCATAAGCCAGAAGGCCCATCTCCATTTTGTGTTTTGAACAATGAAGCCTGAGAACAGAGGACCAATTGCAGGGCCCACGAAAGGAGCAACAGCAAATGTAGACATGGCAAGAACCAGCATATCGCCTTCCCTCTGTTTGTCAAAGATGTCTGTGATGGTACCTCCTGAAACAGCAGCAAAGGATGAACTGAAAAAGGCAGAAAGAAATCTTCCAACCAGCATGGTCTCGATGTTACGGGCGAGGCATACAGGTAGTTGGAAAACCACATAGAGAAACAGGCCGACAATGTAAATTGGCCTTCGACCGTAGTACTCGGACAAAGGAGCAAACAACATTGGACCACATCCGAGGCCCAGAATGAATAGAGAGATGCCCAGAGCAGCGACAACTTTTCCACAGTGAAGCTCGTCCATAATAGGAACCGTTGCATTCGTGTAGGTACTGGAGTTGGCTGTGATCTGGATAAAATTGAAGCACACGATGGCTGTCAGAAACCATTTATGTGCCACGCTGAGCTGTGTGGCGCAATTTTCGGGATCATCTGGCTCCAGTGTCACCATTATGACTTCAGGTGGGAGGTTTGAAATGTTTTCGATCTGCCCCTGATTGTCAGAGAGGGAGGGGGATGTATTGGTACCATCCCCCGCCGCCTTTTTTGGTGTGTCTTGTGAACTCGTTGATGGTGTCATGTCAATTCAGTTGTGATTTCATCTCCAGAACTGTCTCGCTTATATAACATCTTCTTCTCGCTGTGGAAGATAGTCACGAGCGTTCTTTTTTTTTTTTTGTTTTTTACTAGGGAATCATTTACGCGCCGGATCCCCACATTTCTCCCCTCAAATCCTAGCTTCTTCGACTAGTTCAAAAGGTAGCTTGGTTGAGATGACTGTATGTAGGGCATCTACGAGACACAAAAAGAGTAATGGATTATTTGTATTAAGAAGCTGTTGTAGTTACGGCTTTTTAATCATGAAGTAGCAAAAAATAGCTTTGTTTACGACTTCTAACACTGCATTATCCAATTGTTTTCCCGAGCGGTTTTTTCACTGATTCCCCACAAACTAATTTTTAGATCAACTCCCCTGCCTAAGATAAGAGAGTATGCGGATTGTATCTTAGAGAGAAAAATATTGGAGATGTGTACCCAAATATTGTTTTTCGACAAGCTCTGCACTTTTGTTTGGCATTCCTGTGTTTTTGGGTATCTTGCTGACTTCATCATCTCGCTATTGGGGATCTGGATGAGATAATGAAAGGGTCTTAACTTGAAAATATTGCACAAGTATTAGAACTAAATACCCATTTAAAGACTCTAGAAAGAGTTTTGGTATACAAGTACTAGAGTGCTACTGTACTGTACCTTGGCCGAATCTGTTTCGGACACCCCTCCCCGCCCTACGCCCAAGTATGGGGTAAGCTGTTCTATAGTTACTGTGCAAGGCTTTATTTACATTGTGCTTATACTAATTCACTTTAGGGCTGTTTATCAGAAGGGCGTCTTGTTAAATGGCGGGTTATTTCAGGAAAAACAGTACGAACCAGCTATCACCAACGCCACTCGTAACAGGTATAGTAGGTACGGGTACGTACTGTAGATGCCATACTTCTACGAAATGGGAGTTTGTCCAGATTGGTTTGACCATTGCAATGGAGTGGAGATCCCTGCGGGTTGACTTTCCTTAAACAAATAAAATTGCAAACACAGCTACTTGTGGTTGTTAATTGAGCCCAGGCTATACAGGGTCCATTTAGGTGCCCCAAAATGCAATATCTATTTCAATTTCGCCCCCAGAATGAACACAATAATTTAAAGCTCGCCTCACGTGTACGGTCTATACTCGTACAACAGCTACGTACAAGTATGGCCTTTCTAACAGGTTTTATAGCGTATGCTCTAAATTTACGTCATCTGATGACATCCCACTTTTACATATCACGAGCCCGCATACTTCCTTCCTAACACGTCCAAATCAATACCAATATTATTATTATCTACTTTCTCTTCTTGCCCTTCTTTTTGCCGTCCTTCTTTTCCTTCTTTTCCTCCTTGACCTCCTTCTGAACCTCGGGGACAGGAGTCTCATCCTTCTCAACGTACTCGGTGTTGCTCATGGTGAGCGCAAAGCCCTTTTCTCGCACAATCGCGGTAGAGGCCTCACCAACGGGGGCAGCATCCTCCATCTTAACGTCCTCGCTCTTGTCCAGCTTTGCCTTTTTGTTCTGTCGCTTCTTTTTGGTGACCTTGGTGATCTCGACTCCTCGGGGGCCCAGAGCACTGAGAAGTCGATTCAACTGCTTAGCTTTAGTGATCTTGATTCTGAAACACACGCCGGAGACGGGATCAAAGGTTTTGGCGTAGAGGATGGGCTGAGCAGCGGCATCTTCCTCCTCATCACCATCGGGAGTAGCTTCTCTGGTGGAGTCGACTTTTCGCAGCTGATGCTTGTAAGTAAGAGACAGTCGGGTTGTGTCTGGTCGTGCCTCCAAAATCGAGGCACTTCGCTGGATAAATGTGTCCAGATCGTGGATTCTAGGCATGTTGTGTGTTTTGAGGAAAGTGTGAGCTGCGGTGGTGATGTATCTGCATGTTGGAATTTCATCACGTGATGTATGCTCGCATGAAATACTGCCATAATACATTGGTTGGACTATATGTAACCGATTGACGGGTGAATTATACAAAACAAAAACAAGGCACTAATAGTGATGAGTATTCGCTACTTTTTGATAAATTCTGCCGGTCATTTATGACCCACTCTCACTTCACCCAACCCATCACTTTAACAACCCCCATCGTGTCCAGTTTCAAATTCTCCCAAGACGTGATTAGGGTTGGGGGCGAGGTTAGACTGAAAAAACCTGGAAATTGAGGTTATGGAGCTGCAGTTTTATGCTCCTTCGTACCTTTGAACCTATTCTATAAGCCACAATAGAGCCAAGGGTTAAGTCCACCAAAGTGTGCGAATCAAGAGCAAATATGGTAAGAGCCGGATTTCTAAAAAGTTGGGCTCGGCCGAAACAGGTAGTCACCAGTACGTCGTACGTACCCAGAAGGGGCCACTCATTCTTTCTCTACACTTGAATGGCCTTGACCTTGCCCACCAGAGCTGAAGATATAGAGTTGCCCAGCTTATGGGCATGGAAGTTTAGGGTCCAACAGATGGGCCATTGTGTTGAGGTGTGCGGTTTCAGAGCGTTAGCAGTTGCACCCACTTGTTCCTGTACCCAGTGTCTTACAGGCGTACGTTACGGTAAAAACGATGTCACTAAACTCTCGCTGCGTTTAGCTAGAGGCCAAAGACAAACACCTTGAAGTAATTAAGAAACGCCCGATTTGAGGTAATTATGGCGAAGCCAAACACAGACAGCATACTAAATTCGTCCGTTCTTGCATATTCAATATTGGGAATTTATTTCGGAGCCCCGTGAAACAAGGCATGTCGTATGATCTTTTAATCTCAGCCAGGAAGAGCTCGTTTGCAAAACCGGATCAATTGGCCAAGTGTAGCAGTTTCTCTGGCGCCATGCCCGCCTGACATTTTTCAGCGCATACAAAACGTGCATTTGACCTCCTCCTCCCAGCAATCTAAAGCCAGGGAGACTTGCATAATCTTTCGCATGGAAAGCAATTTGATAGAGAAAGAGACACTATCATAACAGGCAAAAACAAGAGCGACTTCATCTTCTTCAAAAACACTCCTCTAGTACCACCTCACGCCATCTTGCCCTTCCATGACCACTCCAGAAACCATCTCGCGTTGGGAGACCCAACTTTCGGCGTGGTTCAGCACCACCAGCGAAGCCCTGGCCGAGGCGGCCCAGGCCAAGCACAATTTGGCCATCCTGGACGCAAGAAGACAACTGGACGCCTCATGGCTGCCTGACGGAGTCACTGACGTTGACAGCTACCGATCTCAACAACTACAGCATACCCAGTACCTCGGATCAGACGTGACGACCTGGATCTACCACGACATTGGAAAAGACCTCGCCAACAAGCTGCTTGAGATCAAGAACCCGGAGGATGAGGCCAAGGCCACGGAGATGCTCAACCAGACTCTGTTGCTCTTGCAACAGCGACACGCGCAGGAGCTCGGGAAATTGCGTACCGACGAGGCCACCCAGCAGATTCTGCTGCCTCTGACAAAGGACGAAAAACGACCAGCTACCCAGGCTGATTTCTTCAAAATGATGAAGGAAATGGAGACTGGAGAAGAAGGGGGAGAACGAGATCACCGACCTTTTACCAGAGATCAGGTCAACATCTACTACAATGATTGGCTCGAAAAGGAGAAGGAGGAGAAGGAGAAGAAGGACAAAAACAAGGACAATTGAGTAGGATGCTGATACCGGTACGTACAAGTATCGCTAGATATACAAAAGGGGACACACATAGGAGCAATACTAGAAGGAAATTCATATAATAATGCATTTTAAAATGGTACTCACCCGTATTTTTTGTCTATTTGTCATTGGCCCCCTCACACCAATTCAAATAATAATATGCACCTTGATAACTAGCCATGCCATTGTGTGTTAATTTCCTACAGTTCATGGACACGTGAGAGTTGCTTGGCGGCCAAAGTAACGCTGGTGGTAATAAGAGTAACTCATGGAACGAGAAAAATGCATTTCCCTTAAAGTAAAAAAAATATACGAGATGGTTTAGTCGTGTGGGGTAAATTACCTACAGTGCACTATAATACGGAGAAGAGGGGGATTTTCTATCGGTGCATATTAGCTATATAAGACTTGAGACTTTCGTCCGAGAACGTTGATCTCCTATTTGTAGTTTCCTATTTGTTTCAGTTTCCTTCCAACTAACCAAGCAGTCCTTCCGCTTCCTCGCCTCCCTTACCCTTCTTCTTCCGCGACGATTCGCCTTGGTCGTCATCCTCCTCGTCGTCTAGGGCGAAAAGAGTGGCATCGTCTGTAGCCTCAACCTCGGGAGACTTGGAGCTAGAAGCACCATCTTTCTTCTGGTACACGCCTGATAAAGTAGCCTTGGTGTCAGATCGTGTGAGATCGACATCATCAGGCATAGAGTCGATGGAAGTTCGGTTGTGATCACCAAAGGGGTTCTCCTGGGGAATACCTCCAACGTTTCGCTCCTCGTCTTCGTCATCAGATCCGGCAAGAGATCCAATCTCGAACTCCTGGGCGTCATTCTCGTCCTGTGCCAACTCGGTGGACATGGCGAATCGCTTGTTGTTGGCAGTGGGTCGCCAGATGAAGGCAATGAGCATGAAGTCAATGAAGTAGATGACATTGACCCAGCCGTCAAACAGGAACCATCGGTACTTCCACTCAGACACAAGCATGGATCCAGAGGTCATGATGAGGGTGTTAAAAAAGAAGAAGCCGCAAATGACAATGACAGATCCTAGCAGGATCCACCACAGGTTTCGGTACATCTGGGCCTTGACGTGCTGCTTTCGTTCCACCAGGTATTTGGTGGTGGCAGTCAGAGAAGACAGAATCCAGATGTAGAAGGTGGTGAGGGTTATGGACAGGGGGATAATCAGGAACAGAATCACATTGGAAGCGTCCACAGGATCCATCAGGTAGAGGGCAATGGTGAAAATGAGAGTGAAGACAAAGTGAATTCCTCCCAGGGCCTGACACTTCCACATGAGAGAACCCAGAGTGGGCTTGACAACACCGTATCCAAGACAGACAATGAGTAGCAGGAAGAAAGTGAAGGCATTTCGCATGGAGTTGAAAATAGACACAATGACAAGGAAGGCCTTGGATCCAGGAGAATCGCCGGTCTCGTTGACAATATCGTAGTAAGACCACACAAACATGACCTCAATCACCAGGAAGCCGAAAATTCCGGTGATGTAGTTCTGCACGGGCAGAACGTCCTGTCTGTGCTGCCAGTAAGAGAACATCCAGAACAAGAATGCTACTAGGTAACAGATGGAAAGAATACCGTAGAAGGGGTGCTTGGGGATCTGGCTACCACTGAGGTATCCATATGCGCTCTGAATGAAAACCTTGCCCTTGTAGTTCTCGTCCTCCGAGAAGGTGGCGATACAGTAGTATCCGGTCTCGGACACGTTGTATCGGTAGGTCTCAGGCTCTCGGAGGTTGACACGATGGGTCTCGATCTTGGCGTAAGTCTCAGTCTCTCCCTCCTTGGGGACAATGTATTTGCCCTTGTCGTCCTTGTTACACAGATTGGAGTCAATGGCTTCTTGATCACAAACGTACTTCTTGATGCCGCTGTCTCCTGGAATCTGCGAGCCCATTTTGTCCACATCTCGGTACTCAAAGATGGCAAATGCCAACCACGAATCTGTATCTAGTTTCTCGGGGGTGAACTCGATGTACACGTCGTGCTTTCCTCCCCAGTCCTTCTTGTTGTAGATACCAGAGCATTCCTGGCGGGAATTTTTGTTCTGAGTTAGCAAATGTGCGTGTATATGATTTGAGAAACTGACGCAGAGTGGTAGGGAGCCTAGTTAGGGTGGTCAATGATTTGCAATTCTGACCCACCGCCGTGCTTACTGGAACCGGAGATTGGTAACTCCGGGTGCAGCAGTGCGTGGTGGAAAATCATGTTACGATATGGAACACCAGTAACAGAAGTAGATTTACATGCCAAAAATCTGATAAAAAGATCCTCCTCACTTTGAATCTCAGTCGAGCAACCAAATGTCAATTCAACAGTATCGCCTGCTGTAATAATCATGCCCAACAAGCCGCTCAACGGCTGTAGCCAATTGTTCCGAGGAGATACTCACAATCTTCAAAACTTCGGCACTTGCTCCGAGAGCAAGAAATGCCAGCGCCAAATTGACACACTTCATTTTCGGTGACGTGTGTTGTGTGCGGTGTGTGCTGTGGTGAACTTGGAAGATGGGGGTATATCCGAACACTGCAGATGCGCTGTTAAACTAAGGTTGACTGGTTTGCCAAGCTGCTCATAACCTGTTTAGCCGTGGCAAAAACACTACTTGCTTGGCGCTACGAAGAAGGACATGCCATTTGGAGTTGCTCGTCGGTCAGCAAAAAATTAATCACTTGCCACCGGCCACGGTGGATATAGCTGTTCTTGAGCGATTAAGTTAGATAACGCATCATTCGTGCACCCGTCGTAAGATCGGCTATGGTTGTAGAAGAGCAAAGATGAATGGTGATTATCGAGAAAAGACACAAGTCTATTTGACCAGATATCTTTCTCGTAAACTAATTCTGATTGGTTTACAACTTCAGATTTCAGAAATCCTTAAAAAACTCACACATGCCAAAACACGTTCTGCGTATCTGTTATGGGAATGTCTTGCAAGGTTGGGAATATGCAAGTTTTCGGGGAGAATGAGAGGAAAGGCTGAGAATGGATTGATATTGCCACTTCACTCGAAATATACGGCAAGTGTCTAGAGTTGCTTTTAAAAGGCAGAAATTCCAGAAATAGCAGACCTAACATATGTATTTTAGCCAAAATACTAACAGAGATCTGAATACATCCCATATCACAATCAACTCGAAATCAATAACCTTCCAGAAATATTAATACGCGCGGTTACAACGTCACAAAAAGCAAATTTAACATAAAGTATTTCACATTGAAAAAAATACATAATAATCATCTCTTCGTAAATCATTAATAAATTACATGGTTATGGCTAAAGGTCCCATTCACTCTTTCCATTGGGCATGAGGGAGTTCTCAATGAGATCAACCTTGATGTCAGAGCAAATAAAACACTTCTCCGAAATGACGTCATCCAAAACCTCCTCCAGCTCTTTCTTGCAAGACACACCACGTGACTGAAGTTCGCTGATTCTCTTCTTGAGCTTGTAAGAAGCATTTTTGACCACAGCCTCAGTGAGTGCATCGGCACGGATGGCATGCTGACAAGGGAAGACGTAGAACTTCTTAGACAACAGAGGGTACCCAGATAGGGCACACGACTCACCGGGCTCCACAATAACGTATCGCTTTTGCTCAGTGTGCTCGATTTCGGTTCGAATCTTGTCAGCAGTGGCGATAGAATCCTTCATTTCTCGCTGGATGTTGACCAGGTTGGTGTTGTAAGACTCCAGAGAGTCACAAATGGCCTGCTTGAAGTCATCGACAACCACAAAGTCAGGAAACAGGGGAAGAACGTCTTCAATCTTGAGAACCTGGCTCTGCTTGAGAAGCGAAACCACCTGAGACAGGGGGATCTCATCAGACTTGTCAGACTCCTCAATGACATGCTTGACAATAGCAAACCACAGGTTCTTGCAAAGGTCAGGGGTGTAAGCAGCATCAGATTCATCCAATTCACGGGTCTGTTCCACAACCTTGATTGCCAGCTCAAGTCTTCCGTGGTTAAGGGCAAGCTTGACGGCCTCATGGTACATGTGAATGTTGCAGTAGATGTGGATACAGGACTCAAATCGCTTACATCGAATGCAAGTTCGAAGGGCAAAGTCCACATCATATGGCAAGACAGGAAGAGTGGCACATTCCTGGAGATATCCCAGCAGTTCAGTCTCTTCAGTCTGGGGAGACATTGACAGCAGAGAGATGAGGGTGTTATGAATAATAGCATCACGCGATCCCTGTTTCAACACCACGTTTTTCAGGTAACGAACAGCCTGGTCACTGGCTACCTTACCCGGCTTCACAGTCTGAGAGTAGTTCAATAGAGCAGGCACCATCTTTGTGGGCTCAATCTCTTTACCGATGACAATCCAAGTGTCGACAGTGTCTCTAGGAGCATGAACAAGTAGAACTGTAGAGTATTTGTAGAGGAGTGCTCTATCTTCTTCAGACTTCACCTGTCGAAGCACCTGTAGAGCCTTGGACCAATTCTCCAGACCAACCCAGTATTGCAGGACAAAAGTGTAATCCTGGATAGCTGCAGCATAGTACAGAAGTTCCTCTTGGCGACCGTTGACGCTCATGATTTCAAACACAGTTCCCTTATGCAAATCGCCTTTGTACTTGGTAACAAAGTCATGGAACTTGGTCGACAAAACCCGTCGCTGTTCATCCAGAGGAGAGTCCGAGGTAGCTTCCTGATCATCCAACTTGTTGAACTGCTCCATGAACAGCTCAATGATCCACGTCGAAACGAGCACCCGTTGGGTGACGTTAGCCCTGGGGAAAGCCGTCAGCTTGTTCTGAAGATACTTAAGCAAAGCCTCGGGCTGGTTAGCATCCAGAAATAGTAGCGCAGTCTGTTCCAATGGTCGTTTTCGCGAATTTCCATAAGTGTTGGCTGCGCCTAGATAGTCTTTCTCCTTGATCTGCTTGTCTCCAAGGATGCCCAGCAGTTCGTCCTGCGAAGAAGGATCAGGGTCGTTCTCGGACAATCGCATAGCCTCCTCCAAGTCACCCTGCTCAAGGACAAGTTTCCACATTCCTTGAGACTCATCATCTACAGTGATTTCGTAAATGTTTTCAGCGGAGAAAAGCCAAAAGGTATGCTGCTTGGGGTCCACTGTCAGACCTGTGAGAGTTTCACTCCCCTGGGTGACATGCTGCTCGAACACAAGCTCGTGCGAGAATCTGTTTATGATGTACAGCTTGTTATGTGTGGCAACAGCCATGTGGAAGCTGGTCAAACACATGCCAACAATGGAGGCCTCAGGAATCTGGTTGATGATGTAAATGTTTGAACCTTGGAAGAACGTCTTTCGGGATTCCAGTGAGTCGTTTTCGTCCTTCTTGATGGTTCTATGAACAATTCCGACGCCAGATAATAGAGCGAAAGCCCATGAAGAAGACTTAGGATCCGGGGGAGTAGTTGACAACATGGCGGCCCTGCCGTTATCCGCACCAAAGTCCTGATCCACATGTTCTTCTCGCTCAAAGAACTTGGTGTACACAGGAATACCATCCTGCAAATGCGCAGAGATCTTTCCCGAGTAATAGAAAGCATGACCGTTGGCGTTTGACACGATGATTTTTCTGTAATTAGGGCTGGAACCCAGCTGAACGACGATTCCAGTGATAGGGGTCACCACATGACTGTCTGCAGACTTGAACTCGGCCACCTTTCTAACGTATCGGTCCTCTCGTTTGAAATACTCATCGGAGAACTCCAAACAAGTTTCATAAACACAGCCATCTGCTGTTCCCAGAAGCACCTCTCCTGAGCTGAGAGAGCTCTCGATTGGTGACCATGCCACACATGTGATGGCCAGGTCCCTCAATCGGCCCAGTGACTTCACCTTTGTCGTTTGATAGTTGAGAACATAATTGTCGCGGGTTTTGGTGGTGATGAGAAGATAGGAGCCCGTGGGATCGAGAAACAGATTCTCAATGTCACATCCGCCATCCTTGACGTCCACGTCATCCACGCTCTCGGGGTTGTCGAGGTCAATACGGATGATTCGGCCAGACTTGAGAGCCAGGCAGAGTGTGTTGTTGGCAACTGCCAGAGCCACAATCG
This sequence comes from Yarrowia hollandica, assembly GCA_900519065.1. NCBI lineage: Eukaryota > Fungi > Ascomycota > Dipodascomycetes > Dipodascales > Yarrowia > Yarrowia hollandica. The sequence continues at coordinate 256,946 of ULGV01000002.1, read as the reverse complement.
CCGAGATGGCAAACTGGAACTGTACGGGCTCAACGGCAAACTTCTCGCTTTCCACAGGTCGGTTGGGTTCTGGTGAAAAGTCCATGCTGAAATGAGCTTTGTTAGCGGTTTGGTGTTACCTTGCGTCTCGGAGTGGTGATGTGGAGCTACAGTGTGTATGCATGCAGCTGGACGTTGAACTGAACAGGGCAACGATAGCGTGCTATAGGTAGACAACTTTGTGGTAATTCAAACATTTTCGAAAGGGAAAAACGTTGTCAAAACAATACAGAGGTGTTTGATATACAATGTATGAGTTACTGTAGAATTTATCTGTACCAGATCATTGCACTCCACCCATCTCACAACTCCTTAACCAACGGTAGGAAACTCTAATCAATCAGTGTCCGTACAAGTAGCTAACTGTAAATCTGAACAGGGGTTAAGAGAACAATATAACGGGACAATATTGCTACAAGACAGAGATTTTCAAGGGTGATAAAAATGCGAGTACAAACATTAGCAATGCTTTCCATTTTATGTTTTTTATTGCGTTCTAGCATTAATTAATTCGCTCCAAAACAATCAAGCTTCAATATATCTCTACTTTGTCTTAGGTAATACGACAGCAGGGACACCCTGAGATTTTTGTCAATAAAACGCCCTTCTCCAATTTAAAACATCTTCAGTATTTCTCTTGTTAGCTCAATATACTGTTTGCTCATCTATTCTAACTTGTGGGCCTCAGCGCCACTCATCGTGTGCTACACCAACTTTATCTCGGTGAATATTTCTGCAGCACCACATCACACAATGGGAGCTGGTGGAATTCCGTTAAAGCTTCTCAGCGAGGCCCAGGTGAGTAAAGGGATTATGGGGGGTTTATTTGCGGAAACAGCAAGAACGTATGGATACGCTTCACACGTCTCTAGGATGTCTAGCACACAACTAACGCAGGGTCATGTCGTCACTGTTGAGCTCACTTCAGGGCACACTTATCGGGGAAAATTGATTGAAGGTGAGTAAAGAAACTGAGCGAAGGGTATTGTGATAGTCGAGAGAGTGGATTATTGATGGTTTTACGGCACCGATGCGAAGAAGTCTTCTGTATTGGGTTTCTGCGATTTTCATCGATTGTTCTGATGTGGGTCATTCTGGACACAGATCGAAAACATCAGCGAGTTTGGGCAGGTTACGAGTCGATGTAACTGGATGAAATCGTTGATACTTGCTGGCCTCACCATCTCATTACACGATGTATTGGTTCTTCAAGAGGTCCTGATATCTACATCTGGGCATGTGATCATGATCTATATCGTGGGAAGAGGAATGATAACAAGCAGGAAACCGTGTAAACGGTCTGTTTCTGGTAAAGGGAGCACAGAGTTGCCATCATATTACGGCATTACTAACTCAGCGGAGGATAACATGAACGTCCAGATTCGAGACGTGACCGTCACAGCTCGTGGAGGTCGAGTGTCTCATCTCGAACAGGTTTACATTCGAGGATCACATGTGCGATTCTTCTCCATCCCCGAGATGTTGAAGAACGCCCCTATGTTCCGTCCTCAGACCCTTGCTGCTGTGCGAAGCAGTAGAGGCCGGGGTGGACGAGGACGAGGAAGATGATGTATGTATTGGTTGGTTAGATTATAATGATGATTGTACAGTAAGATAAATTTGTTGTTTGTACGATTGCTGTACTCGTACAGTATCGTAGATTGGCCGCGTTTTTGTAGGCAAGTTTCAGAGGACCATTCGTTTCAAGTAAATATGGTCACGCATGCGTAATTCTTAAGATGATATAACTGCGGACAGTAAAATAGGAGTACAAACGCCATCATCAGTCTCTCTGAAGGTGGGACATATCTAAGTGAGGTGTCACATTGACTGAAATACATTTATCTTTCTAAAATCGGGTTCATTTAGGTCAGAATTTGTTACAATACAGTACATTGATCAATGTCAACCTAAGTAGCTAATCACAGAAATTAGATACGGTTTAGGGTTTCTAAAGATTCCTTTCCCGTATCCGCTAATCGCGTCCAAAGGACGGAATGTTACAGAAGTTCATAGCATTCCATTGGAATCTACTGTGACCCTTCATCAATTGAAAAGATTGTGTCAAGAAATGACACTCTAGACTCTCAAGTTCGTTGTCTTGTCCTCTCAGCTTTTCCGGGCTTATGCACACGTAAATACCTCCCAACACCTTAATACGTTATCACGCATTTGTTACCACGACTAACACATTCACCCCGAGTTGACCATGAACAAGGCGGCCATTTACGCCAAATACCAGATTTCCGAGGACTACCCGGAGACCTTCAGCGAGAGTGACGCCAATTTCGATCTCTCGGTTCTTCCTGAGTCCGATCCCTCCCATGAGACCAAATCAGGAGCTGCTTCAGCCTCCGTCAACACCTCTCGATATGTGTTGCTAAACCAGCTTGTTGGAGGCAATAAGCACAGCCGACAAGCCATCACCGACGATGAGGCTGACCCCCTGGGGTTTTCTGGCTCCGTCATGACTCAATTACGAAAAAAGGGCGTGGATTGCAGCGCGTCCCCCGCCATTGCTAACCAGTACTTCATTTCGTCTCGAGACTTCAACCCCCGGGTGTTTCTGCGAGATGTACATGCTGATGCCTCTTTCGACACATTGGCTCAGTCGTTGGACCACCTGGAGGCCTCAATTACCGAGCAGAGCTCTGAGCTGCAAACCCTGGTCGACCGCAACTTCGACAAGTTCGTCAAGAGTAAGAGTTATCTTGACTCCGTGTTCAAGCAGTTCAAATCATCCGGTTTCACTCAAGACAATGAGTGGGGTATGGGCGAACTGACACAATCATTGGATGAGGGAAACAGCAAGGCAGCTCTCCTCATGAACCCCGTCTTCAACACGCGACTTAAGGAGGAGCGACTCCAGGCTGCGCTGGAAATGGTAACTACTAACCGATACTTGTTTGAGCTACCCTCTACTATCCGTGCACACATCAAGGCAGGGGACCACGACAGCCTAATGAGGGACTACCGACGAGGCAAGGAGACTAAGAATGAACGTCTCGCACAGGCTGAGCAGCTTGGTGACATGACCACTGTTCACATGACAGAGAGAATGTGGAATGATGTGGAGGACATCATTGAGGAATACGAAAAGTCGTGCTGGACTAAATTGGAGGCTGCCCCTGCTGGTTCTCATCTTACCAGTATCAGCAGGTTGTTGGAGTTGCAGGTGACTAGCAACCCCGTCGTTTACTGGGTCAAACACCGGGCTTCGGTAATTCAGCAAGATGTTATTTCTACTTGTGAAAAGCTACTTCTCAGCATCGCCATTGCTCGAACGGAGGTCTTGGCCCTGCCAGAAAATAACACTGTTTGGGTGGAGAACGTTATGGAGGAGGTACGTGGCCAGCCTTGTGCTCCACCAAGCACGAAAATGTGGATCACTATCAAAAAGTTTGTGGTTGACATCAATGCTCATTGTGCTCGAATCGAGGCCCTGTGGAAGGGAACCCGTGATTTCATCGATGGAATTGCCCAGCAGAGTCTCCCTCCTAGTGAGCATCTGAAGTTTTCGGAAGTCGATGCTCGAACACTCTATGCTAGCATTGGCGGTCTCATTGATCTTGCCGCCCAGCAGATTGGCGAGTTCTTCACTCAGAAGCCCAAGGTCATGAGCCAGACAAAGCTGGATGCCATTGAAGTGGAAGGTGGATCCGAGGCCTTCAAAGATACCTGGAAACGGTTTGGTTTCTTGCCTCCCCACTCCAACGCACTTACCACATGTAAATACTTGCCTCAGCTTGTTCTTGACCTAGCTATTTCTTGTGGCAACATCGTCAACACCCGTATTCCAGGCCAAAACGTTGACACATTGCGTCAAGTGTTGGATCTGGCACGAACCCGGTCAGTCGAGGCCCTGTGTGCTGTCTGGAAGGACGATACCACCAAGTTTGACCTTCTCGAGAACTGGAAGCCATCCAGAAAGCAGGGCAAGGGTCACGTTACGCATGTACCTCAGACTGTGTTTGAGTACCAGAAGTTGGTTCTTGCTGGACTGAAAAAGGTACTTTTCCTCAACACCAATGACCAGGGTCAACGAGACGTGCAGGTGGTTCTACCCCCTGCCCCCAAGCTTTTGCAGGCTCTTCAGACATACTTTTTGTCTACAAACCTCATGATCGTGGACTCCATCTCCAAACTGGTTTCCAGCGAAGAAAACAACAAGCCAGATGCTCAACTGCAGCAGCTGGCCACCCGACTGAAGGGCGAGATGGATGCCACTGATTACATTTCGGTGCAAACCTCCCCTCTGCCTGCCGACACCAAGATTCTGTGGGTTGTTAGCAATTTGGGTGAACTGAAGACTAATGTTATCCCCCCTCTAGTTAAACAGTTCCAGAAGCAATTTAACACGCAGCTCAAATTCGACTATGATGCTCTTACCCAGAGTGAACAGAAGCTCTTTAACACATATACAGCACCCAAGAAGGCTGCTCTTACTGCTGTCATCAAAGAGGGTATCCAGGGCAACAAGGAACGATGGCCCAGCAATGGCAACCCCACTGACATTTCCAACTATATTTACGAGTCGCTTCTTCTGTTGGTTGTTGTTCATGCTCAGCTCATGGGAATCTCTCCTCAACTTGTGTCTCCAGTCATTCATGCTCTTCAACAGCATGCATTGGAGGCCCTTCTGGAGGCCGTGCGAGAAGTGGAGCTTTATGGACCTGGTGGTATGTACCAGGCTGTTGCCGACATCGAGTTCTTCCGAACTATCATGGCTTCCTACAACACCAACAATGTTCAGAATGTGGTGCAGCTTATTTATCAGGCCATCCAGCAGAGCTCTGGAGACCAGAGCGCCTGGACCGGGCGACATGGCCCTTGGGAGAAGGTGCAGAAGCTTGTTGGCGAATGCGCCACCCGGACTTTTGTGTGTTTCAGCTGTTTCCGAAATTAATATATGTACTAATGTATTGTATTTTAGAGTCTGTTCACTATCGTACTCGTACGAGCATGTATTTTATAACACCAGTACAGTAGCTACCAGTAGAACACCTCATATATTCCTCTAGTTACTGTTGTGCTTACATGTCATAACATCTTTATCGTGGCTTATATTGATCTAAATTACTGAACTACTGTCTACTTCTCAATGAGATTGGCGTCAAAAACAAGGTCAATCAGGGTGGAAGAAGACCATGCCTGAGTGGGCGAAGAGTCTCCACAAAGCTCACCGTCCTTCTGAGTAAGCTCGGTGAGACCAGCCCAAGGAGACTCATGGATCCACTTTCTGTGCTCCTCTAGACGAGCGGAGAGCTGCTGATACACAGAGTCTCGGGTCTCCTTGCTAGGCTTATCGAACTGAGCCAGACCGAAATGTAAGAAGGCTCGGAAGAAGTAGCCAATGTTCCACACCCATTCAGGACCCTGATGGTAGTTTCGACCCTTGGAAGTAGCAAAGTCGTCACTATCCACACTGTTGAGGTAGTAGGGTCGGTAGTTGAGATCGGAGGGATCAAGCGTGGCCATACCAACGGGTCCTCGAATAGCCTTGTCGGCAACTGAAAGAGCATGCAGAGCCTTTTCGACTGTGAAGAGCTCAGGTGCGACGCTCATGGCAATGGCAAAGTTGGGTCGGAGCTGGTAGTCCTCATAGGGCTTACCAGATCGGTACAGATCCTTGTAAATACCTCGTCGGTTAACGATGGAGGAGTCGACATCGTAATCCTTGTCCTTGGAAACCTCTTCCGGGACCCAGTAGCAGTGCTCGAAAGATTCCTGTACCTTTTTCTCCCAGTCAACAAACTTGACCTTCTCGCCATTCTGGTTCTCAACATCGGTCCACTCAAACAGGCCTTTCTTGTTAAGCTCGTTGACGAACCGAAGAGAAGACTTGAGAAGACCCGCAATCTCAATGGCAGAGCCATCTCGAGGGGTACCCGGGTAACCCTTGTTTCCAGCCTTGGCACTCTCACCCATCTTGTCCATCCAGGTTCCACAGTTCCATTGGTTACCACCAAAAATGAGACCGTTGCTCCAATCGACAGAGATCTTCTGGTTGAAACCCTCGGATTTCATCTGCGAGTCAATGGCAGTACCGGCATTGGCCTCTCGGAACTCAATACCCTTGGCATGCCGAGCGAAAATCTCGTAGATGACCTCTCGAATGGTGGAAGAGGCCTTGAAAGCCTCAGGAGAGTCGACAGGAACGTACTTGTCGTCCAGAGGGAATCTTCGGGTCACCTTCTCGTCGAGGATCTTGGCTCCATCAGGGGCAAACTTGACGTAATCCTGAATGGCTTCCAAAAAGAACCAAGTGGCATCTCGAGCATTGTACCGAGGGTTTCGTCCAGAGTCAAGCAGGTTGGGAATCAGACCGTGCTTAAGAGTCTTGGCGAATCCAAGAATGTGAGACTTGACAATGTCGTATCGTCCAGTACACAGAGCAAGACCTCGAATAGAGATGAAAACATCTCGACCCCAGCATCGCATATAGTCAACAGAAAAGTGAGGGAGACCAGCAGCAAGAGAAGCAACAACCTTGTCGGGGTAGACAGAGGCAGAAGGGATTTTTCCGATCATCTGAATGGAGGTCAGAGCAAGGTGCTGAACAAAAATGGTTGAGTCACTGATGGAGGAATCCAGCAAGGACAGGGCCTGGTTTCGCAGAGCAGAATAGGCAGTGTAGATTATGAGAGCGAAGTATCGAGGACGCAGGAAGTTGGGAAGCTTGGAGATTCGGTCAAACCGGCTCTTAAGCCACTTCTTGAAGGTAGCAACATCTGGATATTCCTCCTCGTACTTACCAAGTCTGTCAACAGTGTAACCCATGGCCCAGTTACCCTGTCGCAGATGCTCGCAAAGAGGATGGCCAAGGTTATTCTCAGCAACAATGGAGATGAGAGGAGACACCCATCCCTGGATGCCAGCGTAAGTGAGCTTACCATAGCCAGGAACATCGTAAACACCATCCTTGCCACCAGAGAAGTCTCGCTCCTCGGACTCGGCACGGTAGAGAACGACGTTGAGATCAAGAAGATCAAAGTTGGAAACAGCCTCCTCAGCACCGCTTCGAACAAACTTGTCCATCTCATTGTCAACCTCGACGTAATTAGTCTTGAACAGAGCAATGGATCCAGCAGGGAAGTCAGGAAGAGTGATGGTAGTAGTGCCGTTCTCAAACTTGATATCGCAGTCGCCAAGGTCCTCGACCTTGGTAGGAATACCAAAGATCTCCTTGTCGGACTTCTCAGCCTCACCTGTCTTCACCAGCTTCACAGCAAGAATCTGTTCGGCCTTGGAACCAGGCAGGGTGATGGGAGCAATGGTCTGATCAGGAGTGGTCTTGTCGAACTTCGTTCGGGCAATAAGGAAGTAACCGTGGCCATCGATAGGAGACAGTCGGTGAACAGTAATAAACTGGCCATCATGGTGAATGAAAGTCTCCTCGGCTTCCTTTCGACCAAGCTCCTCGTGAACAGCATAGAGCTGGGACTTAACCTCGGAAATACCGCCATCAAAGTTGTAAGCACGGTCTTCACCAACGACATCCAGAAGTTTGGGGTACACCTGATCGTAGCCCATGTTGGAACCCACGGAACAGGCACACATGGCAACAAGAGCGGCGTTGGGCAGAGTATCCTCCACAGTTCGCTTCTGGGCAGGGGGGTTGTTGTCATGGGTGCAGTCCATAAACAGAGCATCAACATTGCTCTTTCGAACCAAGTTGATATCCAAGCGGTCTCCTGAAACATCAACTGGCTCAACACCGTCCTGGGTGCAGTGGGCCAGAGACTGCTCAAAGAAGGATCCAATGGGACGGCCACCGTGCTTATGAACAAGGGTTGAAAGCTGAGCAACGTTGTCAGCTTGCATCGCCTCTCGAATCAGAGCGGTAATACCCAGTCGCTCGACAAAGATTCGATCCTCGTCCTCGGAGCCAGTGAAAAGCTCTGCAACAACGAAAAGGTTGGGTCGGACCTTTCGGGCCTTGTCGAGCAAGTACTGGCCAACAGGGAGAGGTGTGGAGTGACAGTTATCAACTCTAACACCATGGAAGTACTTAGCACAAGTCTGAACGTACTTGGCCATGTGCTCCCATAGCCAGGGAGAGTCCTCAGGCTTCTTTCCGTATCGAAGCTTGACACAGTCTCCCCAAATGATGACCTGTCGAAGGAGATAAGCCTTGGACTTGTTGGAAGCAAAGTCCACGAGAGGGTTTGCACCCCACATCCAACCGTTGTTGGCCAGATGGAGCTTCTTACCATCGTTGCAGGTGATTCGGGTGTAGTAGGTCTCTACAAGAGGAGACTTCTTGGACACCTCCAGGCCATGCTGGGGTCCGTTCTCGTCCAGTCGAGTGTAGGCAACTCGGTTCTTGACCTGATCCAGAATGGTAACCTGGTCGGCGTTGAACTCCTTGTAAAAGGGGTCATTAACCTCGTCAAGGACCTTCTTCACTTCAGACTTTACCACATCTACAGGGAAGGACTTGGCATCGGTGCTCTCCAGCTTGGAAAGGTAGGTGGCGATGATTCCAGCAGCCTTGGAAGCATCCACGGTCTTGCCGTATCGAGACCCAAGAACCTGGGCATTGTTGATAGCCTCCTCGGTAACGTATTTGGCAACACCCTTGAGGCTGTGAGCCCACTCAGGGAAGTTGTCAACATAGTTGAGAGAAGACCAAACATCGGCAATGGCGTCAACGCACTTGGTGACGTCCACAACGTAAAACTGCCACAGATCAAGACCACTGACAATATCCTTGAAGTTGCTCATAATCTCGTCCAGATGGCCAGGATCTCGAATAAGACCAATGTTGTCAGAGAACTCAATGATAGCATCATCCAGAGCAATAGCAGACTCCATGTGAGGGGCAGTCTCGACATTGTAGCAAGCCTCGGGATGCTCCCCAAGCCAGGTAGTGTTGTTGGCAGTATGATTGAGCACAATATCAATCATGGCAAGCATGTCGTACTTCTTCTCCATCTTGTCAACCAGCTCGGCAACGTCAGAGTCTCCGTTAGGGAAGATTTCCTTGTCAAACTCAAGCTGATCGAAAATAGAGTAGGGCGAGTTGGACTCTCCTCGGGTCTGGAGAGGTGTGAAGTGGATCATATTGTAACCAGTGTCCTTGATGAACTTCAGCTTGCTGTCCCAAGTCTTGTAAGGACCCATCCACTTGGAAATGATCGAGATCAGGGTCAGGGCGGAAAAGGGAACAGGCTCTCCATTGAGAGTGTAGCCGGAGGAGACATTGAAGTAGTACTCATCAGTCTTTCCAGTAGAATGAGATTCCTCAGAATCGTTGAAAAAGTCCTTTCGGGGCTGCTCAAACTCGGCGTAGAAAGAGTAGGCTCCGGGAGCGTGGATGGGGATGTCAATGTAGCACTCCTTCTCAAAAGAAGAAGAGATTCTGTGTTAGCTAGTTCTCATAATGAGTCAATTGCTCAATTGAGGTGTCTGGGTCATACTCACTCAAAGGCTTGGTACTTAGATCGGTCAAAGTCCTCGCCCTTCTTGGGTACGTTGGTGAGGATCTTTCCGTTTCGACTGATATTGCTAACCGAAGAAACCACAAGACGCAGGTGGTAGCTAGGGTTAGGAACAGGAAGCGTAATCAACGAACCCTTTCCAAGGGGGCGAGGCCTGCCGTCGTTGTTCAATGGCAAGACGTAGTAAGACATTTCGGAAGTAGATGTCGACTTGGGCGCGGTGGGCTTAGATACCGAAGATTTTGTTGCTTTGAACTTGCTTGACTTTGACGAAACAGCGGAGCTCTTGGGTTTAAGTACCTTGTTACTGTCAGCTGTAGTTGAATTAAGCGTGTTTGTAGTATTAGGCCTGTTAGGACTGGGTTCCCTCAACAATGGTGTCGTCTCTTCTGTGCTGCCTGTGTCCTGCTTGATGCCGAATATCCAGCAAAAAATCCTCCACGGGTACGTTAGAATGCTGAGTAACGACAGTTTGTGTAGTGGCGACTAATTCAAGTGAAGTCGGTGAGGAAACAAGAAAAGACCGGATGCCGTTGATAATCAATGGCCAAGGTTGGTAGCAATCATCTCATAGAGCCTGCATGAACTTTAAGCTGTAAGTGTCGTCCAAGAAACCGGTGTGTGCTTTACGGATTGTGTAATTTCTACTTAATAACGTGGTGCAATACCGTGGAAAGTGAATAATCACCATCAGAAATTATTGCAGAATAACTCTCTCAGAAACAGTCGCCCAAAAGTTCCACCTATCCTTTGGTGCTGGACTTGTCTCTCGTATCTGTGCGCTTGCATTTGGGATGTCCAAGACGCCAAACCGGAAAAGTTTCAGGTTGTACGGTTGGTAAAAAGTCAAGTTACTTTCCCCCGTAAGTACACAATTTCTAATTCGGTTTCATGTCTCACTCATTGTGGAAATTTCCCGGCAGCTCTCGTGCGCTCACTTTCTAGATCTCTCACTCACATGTCCAGAGGTGGCCACTTTCACTCCTGCCACGTTTTGGACAAGAATGCATGGGCATCCTTTCCACATAAATCAGAGATGGGGCTATTGAGGTTGAATTTTACTCCACATTTTAGACCAAAGACTCTTCTAAACTTCATAATACAGTAGCAAGGTCAGAAATGGGTGGGGCGATTGCGTGCATTAGCGACGACTGGCTACTTGTAGGGTGTGGAATTTTGAACGGACAATGTGTCTGTCCCAACATGGCTGCGTCCCCAATGCACACTTCGCAACTTATTACTGATGATCTTTCGATAAGCGGGAATAAAGAAAAGTCGGCCTAATTACAAGCTTAGTTATGAAACAGTTAATATTCAAAATATATAATTAGTTTACTTTAGTTCTCTTCAATGAGCCATTTTGAATATTTCACTCAAAGAAGTCGTAGGCTGGCATTGTTCTGACAAGAGGATATGCTGGCGGCCGGAAAAACTCATTCCCGAGTAACCTTCACGCATTTCCCAATCTGGCTTATACGCTGAACAAATAACTTACAAGCGCGACGCAGGAAGAATAGCAACAAAACATTGCTTTGCTCCACAGTACGTTGATTTAACAGTCAGGCGTGTTTTCAGAAACATTGGGACACCCCGAATATACAAATTCAATTGTAAAACACGCTCTCTAAACACTATAACTCATGCCACATTTTTAGCGTGCTTTTTCCCAGCTGTCAAAAATCATGCGACTCCGCCTACTACCTTGGCTTCTTTCGGCTGTGCCTAACTCCGTTATGTCCTAAATGTAAGGCCCCGAGCCATGAACGTAAAACGGATTATTTGCAGCATCCCATGTGGTACTTACACCTCTGAAGTGGCATTGGCCTGATACGAAACAGATTTCATTTCATAGGATCAGGGTTATGTGTTTCCAATAATACTTACTGGTACTGTAGCTAGTTACTGGGCGTCCAAGAGACTTAGGCATTACAGCAGATCAGATGAAAGAATAAAGAGGCGGTTATTACACCGGTAGCTACCAAGAACAATGAAATGTCTTCTTGTTCCCCCAGAAAACTTTGTGTAATATCCACGACAGTAATAGCATGGGGGTTGTGTTCTTTTCCCACCTGTATGAATTCATCTTTACATCTGAAGGATTGGCTAGTAAATTTCCAGTATTTCAGTTTGAGATTTCTTGAGGTTTGTAATATCGAAACAAACTGCAAACTAAAGTTATTATATTTACTTAACTTACGTACCGACTGTAGTACAGTAGCTACTGTAGCACATAAGAAATAACGAGGGAGCCAACGATGTAAATGAGATACAGTAAACACTACTCCCACTTTATGTACCCCAGCTCTCTGGCACTTGCCTTGTTTTGATTACTTGATCACCACCCATCCCGACGATAACCCGAAGGATAGAGTTGCATTGCATATCTCACCCCACAGTAAATTCTACTATGTTGACCTCTCATCTACACCACCCCAGCATCCTCTAAATCTCCAGTCTCTACAGATGCTTCGATCTTTTATTCGTTCATATTCTACAGCGTCGACTGGAACGTCGAGTGCAATTTCTGCTCTCAAAGCGCGGGCACCATGGAGAAAACTCGATTTTGTTTCTCCCACCCAATCCCAGATGCTCAAAACTACCATCAGCCACCTGTTTCAACAACCCGAGAAACAATTTCAGATCGGTGATGCGGTCCCCCCGGGATTTCATATGGCTTACTTTAATCCTTGTGATCCTGAGCCTACACTTGCATCGGACGGATACTCAGAACAACAAGCACCTGGGGAACCCTATGTGAACCGAATGTGGCTTGGTGGATCAGTGGAGTTCCACAAGGGACGACAGCTGTCAATGGGAGAGAGCTCCACGTGCTCTGAATCCCTGGTCACTGTGAGAGAGCCAGGATCAAGCACTTCAGGTGACAAGCTGTTGGTGACTATCCAAAGAGAACTCAAAAATGACACAGCTCCCACCGAAGAGCCTGCTGTCACCGAGAAGCGAACCCTCATCTATATGAAGGCTGAAACTGGTAACAAGCGAGGAGCCACCTTTGACAAGGTCATCAGTCCTCCTGATGGAGCTACTCACTCTGTGTCCTTCACTCCGTCGTCTACGCTGTTGTTTCGGTACTCGGCACTAACTTTCAACGGTCACAAAATTCATTATGACCCTGATTATGCTAGAGAGGTGGAATCATTGCCTGCTGTCATTGTTCATGGCCCTCTCACAGTCACTCTGATGCTTTCTTGGATGAATGGAATTATTCAGAAAGACCAACCGGGTAAAAGAATCTCTGCTTTTGAGTACAAGAACGTTCTCCCGTTGTTTTGTGACAACGAAGTGACTCTGCGGTGTAAGCCTCTCAAGAACTCGGACGGATATAAGGTCTGGATCGAGAACCATAAAGGAAGCCTGTGTATGAACGGTACTGTCCAGACTGGCGAATAGACATCTAATCATTGCATTGAAAAAAACAAAACGTGACCCGCGTTGAATTAGTATTCTCATGTTAAATTACATTCCACTTTTCATCCCCTCTCCCTCAAGTCATGCGACCAGTGGTTATGAGGGGCTAATTGATACGTTTGGGCGTATTTTATCATCCAGATTGGTATTCCTTATCTATCGAACCAATAGTCGAGCGAGAATTCCAGGAATTTTGGGGCTGCAAGCCTCATCTCGTAAATTCTAAAACGTCGCGACTCACTCAGCGGCCTTTGTTTTGGAACTAATTACGATAATTGTATCACACCGGTATCACACCGCACAGCTTCTTGATTTTATTTTATTTCGACTTACCGGGGAATCCAAAGCTATACTGATCACCAATGAGCACACCAATTCTGCCCGAACTAAGAATGTAAGAATAGAGGTATTCTCGATGAACCACATCGCCAGATTGGGTTTAGTGTGGTCTTAGATGCCGATGATACGAAATACGAGCAGTAAACCTATCGGTAAAAGTACGATCACAGCCGCACCCGTATACTAAACACAATTAATGGTAGCTAGTTCAGGTATACAAAATTATTTGCTCTTAATCATCCTATCTCCGACGGGGCTATGGTTGCTTCCTTTCGGATGGGAATCGGCTACAATAACACATGCCTCAAAAATTAGGGTTCAAGAGTTATCGCCTGAGGCCTCATATGAGGATAAAACGCATATGATTGTCGGTAGCTATCGTTTATTATTGGTTTTATTGATGCGGGGATACATGATGACATGGAAATGCAGCTCGCTCGTTTAAATAATTCTTGGGGCTCATTTCACTCCAATTACGTTGGGTTACTAAAGTGTGCTCCCGGGTGGGTAATGTTTCAGATGTTAATAGTGTCCTTAGATCATCATAAAATAACACCAAAAAAAGCGCAGACACAAGTACGACTCAAGGATATTCAACAAATTCTTCTACTCGCATAAACTAACCTTTTCGAGTAGCATTTTTTCTGCTGCTTCCTGTAAAACTGGCTGCATAACTCATGTCATGTGCGGAGATAACGCACGTGAGGTCTCTTGTGTGCCACAAAAGTCCAAACCACTCCATATTTATAAATAGGTATTAAAGTAGCCAGTGGCGACCCTTTTTTTATGCCCAGCAACGCCTCCTATCGTCCTTTACACAACAGCCATGTCGAATAGGTCCATGCTAATAGTCCTCAAACGGCGCATGTCACAGATCCAACCACTGATCCAACTGTTGGCCCATCTTCACAACATCAACTATGCAGCTGAAACCCTAGATCCCGAACTGTGGGATAAGTTGTATTCTCTTCCCATTGCTATGAATTCCACTATCCAAAGTGAAATGTTCGAAGAGTGTGATTACGAGCCCTCGGCAACTTTCCTGAGTCAGATGCCCATCATTCTCCCACGGGAAGCCATGGAGAACCTAAGCAAGTCTGAAACAGTGGCAGACTTTTTTGTCACTCTTGTTAGATATGTCTATCCCCACATTGGTCCTCTTTTACGCCACTTTTCAAATATGGAAACTGACCTAGAGAAGGTCAAGATGATGCGGGTCTTCTTCCAAAAGGACAACTGGGCAGATGTTTCGGAGTTCATGAACAGCTTTTACTATGGGGCACTGGTCGTGGCCCTCTCTCCTACCAATTTCAGATCCAGAAGATTCGAAATGTGGTTCGCAGAAACCTATTTGCTGGAACTTCTGACTCCCATTTGCAACTACCTGCGAGTCCAATATGCAAAACCTCAGCGACGACTTACACAATTCTAGACCCATCGGTGTACCCACGGTACAGATTTACTAACACCCCCTCTCCCAACTAGAGATATTTATATATTTATTTGCATTCCTTACCCTACTTCTGTTTGACTGTTCGTACTGTACCTGGTACTTAAATATTAGTATTCCTTCTATAAACCCTATGCAGCAGCTCCTTAGTATAACATCACTTTTGCGTCAGACTCATCAAGAACCCGCTTGAGAGCAGGGATAGTCTCCTCCAAATCCCACACAGAGTTCTTCTTAGAGTCCAAAAAGGTGCTCTCAACAACAATTGCCTTGATATCCTTTGGTGTCAAGACCTTGCTGTCGAGAAGTCTCAGAAGCCGGCCCGGAGTGGCAACACCAACAGTAGCCTGAGTTTTCTCCACGGCAATGGTGTCGTTCTTAATAGTGTTCTTCTTGATAAACTTGATGCTACCGCTTTTGAGAGGCTTAAGATTTCGGTGCACGTCACACACTCGAATGGCGGAAATAGACAGAACGATAGTCCACTTATCGCATGCATTCTTCTCGAGGAACCGGGCCAGCTTATCATCCACTCGGGGAGTTCTCCAAGAAGCAGTTTCCTGTATCTGCTTCTCGCTGATGGTCAACTCGTTGATTTCGATGTTGGAAAGATCAGGGTTCTTGGCTCGAACCTTTGCGGCGATGAAGTCAGCAATCATGGCAGAATCTTTCAGAGCCAGCTCAACTTTAGCCTGGCTGTACGACTCAGCCTTTTCCTTCTTTTTCTCGATAATGGCCTCACTCTTGCCCTTCTTCTTCTTCTTCAGGGGTTTGTCCCCGTTAGATTCGGGCAAGACTCGCTTCTTGGACTTGACAATCTCCTCCTCCTCATCTTCAAGAGGTGCGAGGTCAGCGGCCTCGGTGTCCGAGTGAGTATCAAAGGTGTATGCAAGGCCGTCGTCTAGTTCGTCGGAAGCTGTGAATGCCATTTTTGTGATGGTGATAAGTTCAACGTGAATCTTCAATATTTTTTGAAGGTTTGCATGACACAGGCAGGTTTTACTTTTTGGGTTTTATAGTTACTGTATTCATAATCTGTGTATTGGTTATACAACCGGAGAATAAGGTGGCGACCATCATTTTTACTATGACTCCAGTAAATGAATACCTCTAAAAAATTTTGTCATCTACTTAGCAGTAGTTTAACCGTTTCCCCATTTTTCGTGTATTTCAGTGAATATTGCTTAGTAACCATCTTCAATAAAGTTATTAGTGTCCAACGCGGTGTTGATATCTTCAGTTGCACATGGAACAACCGGTAAAAACGCCATTGAGGAGAGGTTCCTCTCCCTCTGGAAACACAGGGTCGGTCAAACGACAACGACTTAACCATGAAACGCCCAACAAAACTCCCAACCGACTCCTAAAAACACCAAACCAAATGATGGTCGCCATGACTCCGCGTACCAACCGCGTGAAGCAACGATTGGCACAAGCTGCAGCAACGCCACGGCGTGTCAGAGAAGATACAGGCCGTCAAATGACTCCCCGTGATATCCTCAGAGCCCTTTCGCGTGTAATGGTGCGTGAGCAGAAGGCCATTGACGAAGAAGATAGGATAGCAGCCGAAAGTAAAGGAGAAGAGGAGACAGGTGACCTACAGGATGCTTCACCAACATCTGCACGATCGCGACTTTCTGGCAGATTATCGGACCGTCTTTCAGGTCGAATTTCTGACGCGACTGGAATGATGGGACGGCTCAGTGTTGGCTCGCCAACGCCAGATGGAGCTGTCGGTGACTTATCTATGATGTCTGCGCGGTCTGTGGAGTTGCATAGAAGAGTTAGTGTGATGTCGCGTCTTTCCAATGCCACACGTATCAGTGACATTTTCCATACAACTCATGGTGCTGATGAGGAAGGAGGCCAGACGCCTGTGGCCCTGACTCCATTCAAGTCCGGAGAAATGCTTCCTGAAATGGATTTGGAGTTTGGTGAGGAGATTGGCAATGATTTTGCAGCTAGCAGTGACGAAGATTTCGGAGGAGCGGTGGTGCACTATGACTCCGACGAACATGCCGGCGGAGAATTTCCCGATGGAGAGGATATTGAGGACCCTAGGCCAGCTGAGGCAACTGTGGAGCCAGAAATGGACGGTTTGGAGGCAGGTGAACCTATTGGCCCTATTCTTGATGCCGGTGTGCATGTAGGGTCGCCTGAAGCAGAACCTCTTCCTGAAAATCAGTCCATGAATGATGATCCCATCTTGTTCTCGGATGAAGAAATCCCCACCCAACCTGCCAAGAAGCCAGTCACGCGAAGGGCCCCACGCAAACGATCAACAAAGGAAGATTTGCCCCCGTCAATCTTTCCGCGTCCTTTCTTGAAATCTTTGGTTGCCTCCATTACTGGCGATAATGTGGACAAGGCTGTCATTGAAGAGCTGGTAACCAGTTCTGAGATGTTTTTTGATCAGGCAGCTGAAGACTTGGTGACTTACACGGATCACTGCAAGCGAAAAACTGTGGAGCCCAAGGACGTTGTGCAATTGATGAGAAGACAAAGACTAATCAAAGATTCTTCAGACGTTCTGCCTCTTGCTCAGCGACATCTCCCTGCAGAGTTGATCTCAGATCTATCTGATGTGTTTACTATCAGAGCCCCCAAGCGACGATCCAAGAGGGGAAAGAAGCAAGCTGTCGAAGAAGATGTTGAGGGAGATAGAAACTAACCATAATTATTTATTTGAACATATTTATTTAGACTATGATCGAACATATGAATAGGCTTAAACTGGAACATGGCAGGATGACCAGATGACATCGGGAGATTAAAAATGAAGTCAAGTACTGTTACTATACAGTACGAGTAGTAGCATGCTCAGGCAAAAAGATTACAGCACCCAGGATTCTCGTATGGTCTCCCACTACAATACTAGCTGGGCTCTCTGGTGCTTGACTATGGCTGATCGAACGGGAAGCCGTATTTTCACCAGGATATGGCCGTAACCAAGTTGCGCCGACCCGGAATCGAACCGGGGGCCCATCGATGGCAACGATGGATTTTACCACTAAACCATCGGCGCGGTGGATTCTGGGCATCCCATGGGCGTCAGATTCGAGAATAAGCTTACTCAGCAACCTAGAATAAAAAGAAAGAAAAAAAACATGTAAACAGCAGTTTTTGCGCTTGAAGCAATTTCAGATGAGGTATACATGCAACAAGTGTACAGATTATTTACAAATAATTAGACTTTTATCCTTTTAAGTGATTTAAGTGGAATAATCCTTCCAAGCCTGTGCATAGATCCAAGGAAATAAATTGGTGATCAAGGTTTGCTCAGTAGCATCAACATCATCGTACCGCTAACCATGGTTATGATACATCCGACACCTGTGTATGCGATTAAGACACGGCTCGCAACTTCAGCCAAAGGTAAACAACAAGGAACAAAGGTCTTTCTCAACGTTTGCTATGACTCCAACGTTCCTAGTCCCGACACACCATTTGGTCCAGAGACCCTTCGCAACCTAGAGCAGGGAATTGACTGGCACATGCCTGTTGTTCTGGGAAAGGAGAGGAGAGACACCGACAATAAAAAGCAGCTATGCTATGTATGGGATTGTGTGGTATCGCTTTCTGTTCTAGAAGCTTCCATGACGTCCATTGAGGTGAAATCTCTACTGATTGAGACATGCATGGGGTTGGTGGAGATGCACTATGGACTGGTTCTGAGCAGAGAATTCACCCTACCTAATCTTACATCAAAGGGAACGCCAGCAGCTATCAAACTCAAGGCTGAGGGAGATGAGGGTGCAACAGACGAAGATGTGAATATGGGTTCTTCATCAGAAGCTTCAACCTCAGAAGCATCGTCTTCGTCGGACGACAACATGGCGAACGATATTGACGCCGTTGCGGGAGATATTTTGCAGTCCCGTGGTGCTGATATGGTTGCCAAGAAATCAAAAGCAAAGGCAAAAGCAGACGACACCCCTATGCCCATGCCACCGGGTATGGAGTGGAAGCCTGATGCCTTGGACAAGGTAAGCATGGATAAGGAAAAGGAAAATCTCATTCAGGAAGTGCAATCTTCGACGCCAAACAACAACTTCATCATCACACATTCGATTCGAAAATTCAAACCTCGAAATACCGACACAAAAGACCCACCAACATTCGAAATCGAAGTAGTGTTTGACCCATCAGCAGACATGCAGTGTGACCTCGTACAGAAGGGAAAAACACTGGATGTCGTTGGTAAGACAGGGACGTATTCTGTTCCCTTGTTTCAAAGCATGCTCAAAGCCAAGTTCCAAGCATACCTCGTTAAGAAGGATCATATTATGTGGATTTTTGTGTGGCCCACAGCTTAATCGGTGCTAGAAAGACACAAACCCCCAACATACAATAATAGTAATTTTTTAGCATTTTGTGTTCTTGTTTACTTCTCTGTCTACAATCCAGGAGTGGTATTACCTCCTTGTATCGTACTTGTACACGTAACGTTCAACGTTTTATCTATATATAGTGTCAGTTCGCGCTGTGAACAGGCTAGGCAGGGCTAGAAGGGGCATTAGTATGGGGCAGGAAAGCAATGTTATCTCGGAATGCAAGGTACTCGGAATCCATGAATCCGAGAACGCTCTCGATCTGATTACTCTGCAGACCCTTAATAAGCTCCATTTCAGTGGAGCCATAGTTGACAAGGGCCCGTCCAACCTCCATGTCTGCGAAATCGGGATGGGGGATCCATCCACCATCTTCCAGTCTTCGACCAACATGGATAGACACGGTCTCGGATGTGTGGAAGGTACCAACAGTACCAAGAAGACCAGCGGGCAGCATACCAGCTCGGTTCTTTCGGGTGAGGGCCTTGTAGCAACCGGCATCAATGTAGATCTTGCCGGCGGCACTGAGACCGTGCAGAAGCCAGAACTGTCGGTCCTTGATGGGCTCCTTGTCGGCCACAAACTTGGTGTGCAGAGGAACATCCTCGATGACCAGTCGCTCGAGCTCCTGGGCCTGGTACTCAGGAGTGACGATCTCCTTGGCATCAGCCTCCACGTCGTACTTCTGGTTGTACTTAACGATAGCTCGGATGTTACCGGGGACGGATGACTTACAGATGACGGTGGTGGTACCGACAGATGTAGCCAGCTCGGCAGCAATCAGCTTGGTAGTCATACCACCAGTACCAACGTTAGATCCAGTTGAGCTCACATCAACCTTCAGGTCGGAGATATCATCCACACACAGAATGGGCTTAGCTGTAGGATCAGATCGAGGGTTGGCTGTGTAGAGACAGTCGACATCGGTCATAAGGAACAGATAGTCGGCGTTGGCCATACCGGCAGTAATGGCAGAAAGGGTGTCGTTGTCACCGAATCGAATTTCATAAGCTGACAGAGTATCGTTCTCGTTGACAATGGGGATGACACCCATATTCAGAAGCTCGTTAAGAGTGGCTGTGGCATTGAGGTACTGTGTTCGATCAGCAAGATCGTTTCGGGTGAGCAGAATCTGTGCAATGGGTTGGCCCATCTGTCGAAAAAGATCGTCCCAAAGACCAATAAGGCGGGCCTGTCCAACGGCAGCAACCGCCTGGACCTCGGCGATTCCCTTAGGTCTGTCAGTAATACCGAGACGCTTGAGGCCGACGGCAATTCCACCGGAAGAGACGATGATGACTCTGTGGCCATCTCGCTTCAGCTTAACAATGGTCTCCACGAGGAGCGACATGTTAGCGATTCGGGGTTCTCGTGTGACCTCATCGACGAGGGACGAAGTTCCTGTGGTTAGTATTTGTGCGGTAATTGATGGCGAATAAGCGGGAAATGAAAATATGCATAGTCAAGGGCGCCTTTTGTTGATTTCCACAAATTATATGTAGTTTCGAGGCGTTGACGAGGATAGATCTATACTAGCAACAACAGACATTGCTAGCCAGCACGGACATAAGATAGCACGCGATGACGATGTTTTTCAAATTGATTCTGGGTGGAATCATGTGAGGAAACTCGTATAAATCCATTGCAAAAGTCGTATTACTCTCTCGTTCCTGTTTTTGAGATATATCGTGGGGTTGGTTGTCCTCCATCGACCCCACCAGTGTTCCTGATCCCGTTTTTTGCTCTCAGCTGCTAGCGGCAATTTTTTGAACACTCCGCTGATATCATCCAAGCTCGGCTCAGTCATACTCACCAAGTTTAATAACGATTGTGTAAAGAGATGCCATGGTTGTGGGTGAAAAGATCTCGGTTTGAAGGAAACAGCATATTTTCTAGTTGTCTCGATGACTGAGTAAATAGAGTTAGAGGGGTGCATCAGGGGAGCAAAGCCGAGGTGCACCAAAGATAGACTAAACTGAATAATTGACACAGTGGAAGTGGCAATTAGTGGGGCCGAAAGAGGTCTAAGTGATGTAAAGGAACCAGGTAAACCTCCACTGGTGTCAAAATATTGCCAGTCTGGTATCTATTAAGAGTCCGAGAATACCCCGGGTTCTGCAATGCAGGTTGGAAACAATCCTGACAATGCGCTCTTTCCAGCAAGGTTGTTCGTTTTCGTAGTTTTTTTTTTTTTTCCGTTTTTTTTTTTTTCAAAAGTACAACTAAGTTTCTTAAGTAGAACTGGGATGACAATGGGAAGGACCTGCATGGCCATTGTTAGTACCCCTGATAACAACCCATGACACAACGAGTATTAGTCGAGAAAATAAGACCCTTCGCGAGGTTCTTTGGCTCTCTTTGAACATTACTAGGCGTTTAGCTCGAGAGTCTTTACATATTGTTACTTTTCTCTGTCGTTCGACTTTAACTTGTTCAAACGTTAAATTGAGAGGGCTGCGTGTTAAACGATATAGTTGCTCTCTTTTCCTTACTTCCATGACGTGTCATGACATCATGGTACATAGACGGGTTCTGAAAGAGGCAAGCCGTAAAGAAATAATGTGCTTAATCAAGGGGTTTCATTCTGTGAGGTGGCCTTTGCACCCGGGTGATGATGTTTCGGGTGGTGGCGGTTTCATGCCCGCATACTGTGGCTGTGAAGAATGCCTGTGGTCTGCACATGGGCCGGAAGCAAAAATGGAGCACGATGATTGGCCCGAACCCCATGCGAAAATAAGCCTTTGAATTGGCGGTGGCCGAGACCTTTATATATTTGAATGATGCGCACAGTTGAAACAGCCCTTGCCGACTTGGTCCCCACTCTCGTTGCTCTCTTTCCTGAGGTTAACATTTATCTCGCAGCTGTGACGCAAAATTAGTACTGGCGGGGTTAAGGCGAGAAGATAGGAGATGGATTCCTTAAAGAAAGACCCAAGATGGTAAATGAAGGAAATCGATTGCTATTTATGATATTGTGAACTTCATTGTCACTTCTAATCAGATCAGTGCTCTTATATTCCTTATCTCGGAATCACGGGGTGGATCCAAAGCAACCATTTGGGACTATCTGTGTGCACCTACAGATGCTTAGGTGATCCTCAAATGAATGCGGCAGAGATAAGGACAACCAGGTACAAAAATACCAAAATATCTAATTAAAGAATCCTAAGAAGCTTTAGAGTGTTGATTAGACACGTGCTTGCGTCTTCGAGGCTCTTTATTCCATCTTCGAATGTGGCAGGGCACCTCACTATAGTGTCACTTGATAGAAGGTGTGTGATGCCATTTCAATTCGCTATAATAAGTACAGTATGACCTTTGCTAGGCAATACATCGTTGTTACTGTCTATTTCAAGTCGCTTTTGTGTCACCAGCTTGTTATTTGTTAATGAGATGCTCAGCCTTATCTGTTCCCCACAGTGGTAGAGAAACGCCATGAAACTATTTTACTGCGAGCTAAGCCTCCATTGAAATCTGTAGGGAACAATGAAGAGAGTATCAAAAACTGTGATACATCAGTTTCCTACGACGGGTAAATCTAATCACGTCTACATTGAGACAGTGCTTATCTAAAGTTGATAGAGGACACCGAGATAAGACACCCATTGGACCGACGTCAGGATGCGAAAACGAAAACTCGGTGCTATGTTGGTGCCAAGATGCCAAGAGATGAGCACATCAACCATGAGAGTCCATTGATTCAAATTCCCTCTTCTGCACCTGTTCCTTCTGTCTATTTACCCCATATTGTTTATCGCTTAATATGCGAACTCAGTCCCTGATAAGACTAATCTCAATTTAAACAATTCCGAGCACTGACACATACGAGCCGGTTGGAAATGAATAGCTAATACGATAGCTATCAGTAGCTTAAAGTTGGCGTCCTATCTATTATGTAAAGGCCGATATCCCCAAGATGTTGAGACCATCTGAATCACAACCCCTTCAATATGTCTGAGCCTACACTGGAATCCCTTCAGTATACCATCAATACGGCTTACATGCTGGTAGCATCTGCGGGAGTATTCGTTATTACTCCTGGCATTGGCTTGTTCTATGCCGGCATGTTGAGAAAGAACAGCGCAATGCAGGTGATTGTTCAGTCCTACATCACCACCTTTGTCGTAACGATACAATGGTGGATTTGGGGTTACGCACTGGCATTAGGTGATGGAAGCTCATTTCTAGGAACTTTGGACATGGCCTTTTTGAAAGATTCGAATCCTGGTCCGCTAGCGGAAGGAGGTCCTGTTCCCAGTGCTGCCTATTTCATTTTCTCTGTGTTTTTCCCCGTCTGTACCGTTCAGATCTTCTTGGGCAGCACTGCCGAGCGCGGACGAATGATCCCCGCCCAAATCATCGGTTTCCTCTTCACCACTATCGTTTACTGTCCTTTGGCCTACTGGTTCTGGGCACCAAAGGGATGGCTTCTAGTCCTGGGTGCCCTCGACTTTGCTGGAGGAGCACCGGTACATATTGCAGGCGGAACTGCATCTCTGGCATATGCCATGTTCCTCGGCCCTCGAAAAATCACACCCCGGTTTCACTCTTACAAGCCACATAATGCCACCATGTCCATGATTGGCACAACTCTCATCTGGTATGGATGGCTCTTCTTCAACTCTGGAACTCTGCAGGCTGTCAACACTCGAACGGCCTATATCATGCTCAATACCCATCTGAGTGCTTGTGCTGCTGGAATGACATTTGTTGTTTACGACAAGCTTGTTCACGGTAAGTTCTCCATGATGGGTGCTTGCGAGGGTACTATTGCTGGACTGGTTGCCGTAACCCCCTCTTGTGGATATGTTGCACCATGGGCAGCTTTCACAGGAGGTATCATCACAGCCTTGGTTTGTCGGTTGACAATCAATGTCAATAAATGGTTGAGGGTTGATGACGCTATTTACTCTTTTAATTTGCATGCCATTGGAGGATGTGTTGGATCTATTGTCACAGGTTTTTTTGCGTCTCCTACATGGACGGACATGGATGGATCCAAAGACGCCATCGCTGGTGGTTGGATCTCCCAGCATTGGGTTCAGATGGCATATCAGCTAGCAGGACTAGGTGCGACTCTTGGCTGGACTTTTGTTGTCACTTATATTCTCTGTTTTGTTGTTGACAAGATCCCGGGACTGAGGCTCCGAGTAGATGAGAATGAGGAGCTCAAGGGTATGGACGAATATGACGTCTTGGAGTCCGCTGGAGAAACTATTGATGGTGTCATTCACACATCTGAAATTTTGGTGGCCCATACTCCTGTCCATACTTCTGAGAGCGGTTCTTTCGTTCGGGGTGAAAAGATAGAGTAAAGTAAATAGTTAGTAATTACCTATCGTACCTGGTAGATGTATTTTACATAATAGTCAAATCTAAAGTTGAGTATCGTACCCTGGTACGATCTTACTGTAGTCGTACAGTAATTATGGTACAGGATCACAATGCAGCTGTGCAGTAAGAGGGGTTCCACTGTCATGCTCCATACAGCATGACAGCACTGTACAGAGAACTTAGTCGTACTGTACTAGGTACCCCTGACAGACATTGACAGGTGGCGATCGAACAAGTGTGTCTAAAATACAAGTAAATATAAAATCAGTGTAGGTTCTTCAACATTGGTAGTTTGGTGTTACTCCTGCCTCCTGCACGTTTCTATTTAATTTGGACAATTATCTAACTTGTGTGCCGTGCCTACTGATAGTAATCACACAATATTCTTGGCGTACGAATGTTTTGATTTGACGTCTCCATTCCCGGGGCTGGCAAATAATATATTGATGTAACCTGGCACACAACTGTTCGCAAGTGCCAAGATGTCAAATTATGACATCGTCACCTATTTACCGCCATCAGCTGGTGTGCACTACGACAACATTCAGTATTCAATGCCTCAAGTCGAATATTCAAGTCAGGATTTGGAACTGCTCACCAAGTGGAGTGTTCAAACTCTAGAGCTGTTTTTGCACGTTCGCAACCTCGACATTCCTGAAAATGCATCTTATCAGGATATCTTGGGTATCGTGTCATCCACTGCTTCCGTCCCCATTCGTGTCGTGACAATCAGCAGAACAATTTTTGACCGCATGACCCACCTTCAGCTGATTTCATGGCTTGAAAGTCGTGATTACGTCGTGCTCCCCAAGGCAAAGCCTATGTTCACCTCCGCGCCCGGAGCATGCTACACACAGCGACGAGAATTGGTGAAATTTGCCAAAAGTGATTATGTTGATAACATTTCACATTTGGACAGCGAAGACCGGTACGAACTGGAAATGACGCTGGCAGAAATCTTCAGGACTAGCTATTCGTTTTCGGTGACGTCCGATGCCGAACAGCCTCCGTCAATGGGATCATATGGAACTCTTCACAGAAACTACTACCAGAATGACGATCTAGAGATGATGTGGCTGCATTTTTTTGGTGATCAAATTGAGACGACAGTAAAGAGCAGAGAGGAACGCGCGATCTTGATTCAACATTGCATTAGAGTTTTTGCGCAAGGACCCCGAAGATTGCTGGATTTATAGGACTGATTTCCATATGATTAAGAATGCATTAGTTTGTTAGAAACCCTTGACCTGGGGTGTACATTGTATGGAACTTGCGGTTCCAGATTTTGACAACCCTCTACGTTTTGTGGTGGTGGTGGTGTATTATGGGCTCCACGCGTTTTAGGTTTTTATCTAGAACTATGCATTGAAAAAATGTAGGGAAGAATGCATAAGAATGCACGCGAAGAAAAACAATTTCACATCCTACCACAACAACAGAATGAAACCAAGACTCCAAGTATACGTACTGGAACCAATTCCAACACTCGAAATAGGCGGCGCCTTCAAAAGTGATGTCTTTCAACCCCACATGCATATCTCCAAGAGATTTCTTTACTTAATGGAAGATGCTTACGAGACCATCGGAGAGCTGGCAGAGAGCTTGAAGGCCATGTTCATGGAGCTATACCCTCATCACGCAAGGCCATGCATAGAAATGATCCAGGATGACAGTGGACTGGATATTGACAAGCCGTTTTTGGTGCGGGACGTGTTTGTAGACCGCAGTGTGGCTCGAATGATCCTCACCCAGCCTACAGACAAAGATGAGCTGGCCAATTATCTGTTTGCAAGAGCCGAAGCTGCCCGTGAAGCTGCTGAGAGAGCGGAGTCCCAGGGAATCGATCAGGAAGACCAGACTTGCAACTGCGATGAGGATGACGATGATGATGATGATATCGAGGAAGAAATCATTGAGATTAAGACGAGGCGAATCACTTCTATCTGATGCTTTGGAGTCTAATTGAAAGCATCGAAAGGCTAATACAGTAACTAGAAATGAATCATATTTATATTGAGTCTGGTCGTTCCATTCACTTTCGTTGTACAAGACGCAAAGGGAACGACAATAACAATAACGAGCGATCAAGATGAGCTGTAGAGGAATACTACACTGCTTGCTAAAACAACGGATAGTTGTCGCCTGCCTAGATATCTTTTCCCAAAACTACCCTCCAGTAATTATGTGGTTATCTCGGGACAGATCGCAAATGTCATCTGTACCGGTGCGTGTTGAAGCCCACCAATATAAGCAAAGCTCCCAGAAGAGAGGCTATATAGAGAGGGCAAACGGTCACAGGTGCAGACGCTCCGTCACTAAACGGGCTCAGCCACATGTTTATAGACTCATTTTTATTCTTTGTTTCTTGATTTTTCTTCCGGTCTCAGGGCTCTTTTTTAATCATTTCCAAAACGATCTCCAAACTCCATCCTCTCTAACTCATCTACTTTTTCTATTATTATTCTAGGGAAATACAGTTCCTTCGTATTATTATTTTTTATTTTTATTTTTTATTCTACCTGGTAATTAGGGAAATACATTTTTTTTATTCTATTTTTTATTCTATTTTTTTTTTATTCTAGGGAAATACATTAAAGCTACTTGAGGCCTATAAAATGCTGAAACCCACACGTCGGACTCAAACTCGGGTAATCAGGGGAGAGCAGATAAATCAATGCTCAAGGGAAGTCAATGACCTCAGTTCCTCCATTCCTCCGTCCTCCTCCTCGTTGACCGGATAAATATCATCAATCAAACAAACAACACAAGCAAAACAAGCAAATAAGCAAATAAATGAGCAAGCAAATAAGTAGTTAAGCAGGTAATCAGATGATCAAGTAAACACTCAAGCAGGTGGCAGCAAACTGCTGGTGTTCAATGTATTTTATTTTTCCATTTTTAAACATTTATACGGAATCGTGACCTCCAAAAAACTGTCAAGGGAGTTTGGCCGAGTGGTCTAAGGCGCTAGCTTCAGGTGCTAGTCTCGAAAGAGGCGTGAGTTCGAACCTCACAGCTCTCATATCTTTTTTTTCCTGTACTTGTCCTACCGATACCGAATACTATACGATGTCTACTTGTCTCCATGCATTTTTTACTCGTTTATTCAGTGAAGGTGTAAAATTAGTCTAAAATTCAACTCTATCTCCAACTTGCAACTTTCTTCTAGCAACTGAAGTCTCAATCTTATCTAGGAGAGCTTGAGTGTAGCCGTATTTGTGGATCTTACCATCAACCAAACTCCAGAGTGATGGACGATCCTTGTTTGTGCTGGCCTCGTAGTGCTGCTGCTTTTCAAGATCGTAAATGTGATACCCTTCAGAATGGTGTAGCACAACATGTTTTGCATCGAGGTGGTCGGCCCAAAGAATGGCCTTGGACGTCAATGGTTCATCATATCTCCATTTTTGCATGCTCACCAACTTGGGAACATCATCATCATAAATGAAGTGGCACTTGATGATTTGTGAACTTTCGATCAGGTACATACCTCCATTGAAGAGGATTGGGATGGGCCGTGTTTGAGAAGTATTCCACTTTGGGCTTTGGAACGGACGAATATGACAAAGCTTCCAAAGCTTCTGGTTCTCCCAATCGACCCAATGGAGGTAATAATCAAACGTGGGTGCCTTGTAACTAACGAAAGGCTGACCGCTGTGAATCTCAAGCATCGGGAGGTGTCCCTGCATTTTGTTGACAAAGATCATATTGGCAGCCCGGGGAGGGTTGGCCTGGGTATGAGAGTCAAAAGCACTCTTCTCACTCATGGGTTTTACCTTGACAAGATAGAAGTGGCCCTTGTAATGCATGTCAGCATCATACACCCATCCAGTCTTGGGAGTGAGCTCGGCAAAAATAACAGCAGTCAACTCATCATCAGGCCCAACAAACGAAGTACGCACAACATAGAACCAGTATTTCTCAGGGTCGTTGGCACGGTTGGAGTGATGAGTGGCCCATAGGTAGTACTTGCCATTTCGTTTCTCAGTGAAGATGGTTTGGCCTCGGCTATTTACAGTGTTGTTGAGGGCGGTAAAGTCTTGCATGGGCGTACTTTTTGTCTTGGTATCTTTCACACTGTAAACAGTCTGGGAAGCACAGTTGAGTCTGATCTCTGGTTTTTCCACAGTAGACAGGATCAGACTGCTGCTAGAGCTCTGGGGTGAAGGCTTTGTAGGCAGTGATAAGGTGCAGGAGTGGTAGAAAGGAGTAGAATCCCGATCCACCAGCTCATTGGTATGGATAGTAGGGGCCAGGGTTGTGTTGGTTTGGAAGACGGTCAGATTCAGATCATCTGGATTTGTAGATTTCATAGAGCCGTTTCGGTGAGTGGAGTTACCACTGGAAGATTTTGTGCTGCCGTTGGTGGCCTTCTCGGCGCCATTGCTGATCTGCACAGATTCCAACTGGTCCAGAAGGTCGGGGACCTCCTCATTGTCGTTTTCACGGAAATCGAACTTAATATCGTCCCCGATTTTGGTCGAGGCAGTGTTTGGATCGTTTGCTGTTTTCGTCAGATCTTTGACGACCCTGTGCCAGTTGGTGCTCTCATCTGTGGCCCATGGGCAGAATTTGAGAGCCTTCTCACGGGAAGCGAGTTCTGCCATGGCTTTTCTCGATCTCACACCTCTGTTTGGCGACTCGACCCAGGTCGTTTCTTGGATAGGGCTTTTGGGGCCGGAAAACTTGAAAAAAGACCAAGAAAACCTACGCCGGGCTTTGGGGGTCACGTCGGTAACAAGCCGGGGAAGAAGTTGGGGAGTCTGCATGACAAGCGGTTAATTGGAATTGACTTTGGTTAGAAGTACGCAGGATAGAGGGGTCAACAGACCTTTAAATATCTGTTGTCCCCTACTCCTAGAACAATATTGTCCCAGAGATGAGAACAGCATACAATATATTTCATCTCTAATTTCTCCTACTTTGTCGTTTTCTTTGTAGGATCCATAATTTAGTCCCACCTGAGCCCTGGTCTATGGCTTCAAAGTTTGAAACCTCTGCCAATCTCATCACACTTAGCCTTCAAACTCGCGTTTCCATACGAGCAAAATCGTATGTTGAAACTTTGAAAACAACAGCCCATCCAGTTGAAAACACCGATACGATAGAATCATTTTCAAGCCGAGTGAGTGAGGGAACTGTATGTCCTTTACCCCTCAGGAGATTCTAGCTTTCACATAATCTCATGATGAAATTTTTTACATTGAATGCCAGATACTGGGTTCTATCTATGGGGTAACCGCGGTTACCTTAACCAAATTAAACTTTCTTGCCCCATTTTTCTATGCCACAAATGTTCCATTTACGTTCCACTGGTATTAAATTTCACTGAGACAATTTCATGAGTGGGTGGGATATTAAGCAGTTGATGTTGGTATTATGCTTATCTACGAGTAAAGTATGTACGAGTAGTGCAGTAATTATGAACCGGTACAGTACGAGTACTTCTAGAAATGCCTGTGCAGTAAGGGCTATTGGCAATGGACTCCTGAAATAATGAACAATGGTAAGTAGCTAATATAATATACAAAGCCTATTTGTACCACACATGTAAATTATGTAAGAACGCACATTCCCATAAAGTGCCTAATATTGTATTGTACAAGTATGGAATTATAGTAAATTAAATTCGTAATGTAATTTTAGCTACATGGAGCGTACTATGCACCACGTCCTCGCTTGGAGGGAACGAATGGGCTTGGTGGGGGACGTCCACGACTACCTCTATAAGGGGCACCTCCTCTAGAGCCTCCCCGAGATGGGTGTCCTCCACGTCCGCTAGGAGGTCCCTGGTATCCACCCCGGTAGCCTCCACTATGTCCCCCTTGGTGGTCCCCACGGTACCCACCACGCCCTCCTCGGTAGCCTCCATGATGCGAGTCTCCTTGGTATCCACCACGTCCTCCATGCGAGTCTCCCTCGTAACCACCACGTCCTCGGTAGTTATTACCCTGGTAGCCTCCTCGGTCACCTCCCTGATAGTTTCCACTAGGCCCGTTATTTCTGTTATCAAAATGAGGACCATTGTAGTAGTCACCTCCAGGGCCACGGTTATCATAGTAGTCATTTCGACTATCCGACCGATAGTCAGATCTGTTGTCGGGTCTGTTATCAGGTCTCTTTTCACGGCCTTGGTACGAGTCAGCATCGCTCTTTCTCTTCTCACCGGTGGAGCCAGCGGAAGAAGCAGCAGAACCAGTGGGTCTATCGGATCCAGCTTGGATCAAGTCCTGCTTTCGAATAGGCCGGTTGCCATCCAACAACATGTCTCTGTTCTTGGCATCATTGACAACCTTTCGCCAGATGGTGTTTCGACTGAGGGTATCAGCGTTACCAAGAATCCACATGGACGAACGAGCTCGAGTAAAGGCGACGTTCATTCGACGCTTGTCAGCCAAAAAACCAACAGAGTCAGAATCGGGTGATGCTCGAACACAAGACATGATGATGATATCCTTCTCCTGACCCTGGAAACCATCGACTGAGTTGAATTCAATCTTGTCCAGAATAGCAGCACCGTACTCCCTAGTGAAATGTCGCTTCATCCTCACAACTTGTTGCTTGTAAGGAGAAATGATACCGATATCAATGTTTCCATACATGTTTGACATTAGTCGATACAACTGGTCAGCAAACATGATTTCTGACTCGTTAAAGAACGAATGGTTCTTCGTGGACTCCTGGTTGCCGGCAACATTGAAGAACGTATAGGGAGCCAGCTGCTTGTACTCGTGCCAGGGCTTCTTTGTCTTCTCAGCCATTCCAGCACCATCCTTGAGAATACCCTTGTAAAACTGTTCACGGGGAAAGACGGAAATTTCAGGATGCATACGATACTGCGTATCTAGCATATGCAGTGCAGACGGGTTGGCTGTCTGCATTCGCACAAACAGAGACTGTTCGTACTTGGACTTTGCTGCCACAGTAGAAAGAACAGTGGGAGGCAACTGGTTAGGATCTCCAACCATGATGGCATTGGTACAGCCATACTTCATGGGGATCAGCACCGACAACTCGATACACTGACATGCCTCATCGATGATGACGGTTTCAAATGAAACCCCAAGACTTTTGAGCATGTTGTGAGATGAAGCAGAAAGTGTGGAACAAATTATTTCTGCCTCCTTGAGCACACGAATGTTGAGATTTCGCTTTTCTGTCTCCTTTCGTCTGAAATTGGCAGCATGTTTTTCTCGCTGCTGATCAATCTCAGATCCAATCTTGTTTTTCTCTCGGTTGATAACCATGAGACGGGACTGGATGGAAGCCACTTCGTCGTTGCTCAACTTCACACTGTTGTCGTCAAGCTTGGTAGAAAGCTCCTTACGCTCATCAAGAAGCTTATTCATCTTCTGACGAAGCTCGGGAGTACTGTTGACAACACTTTCCTTCTCCTGAGCTTTCAGCAGCTCATCGACTCGCTCTTCCAGAACGTATTTCTTGACCTTCGAGTTGACTGCCTCTGACCGACCGATTCGAACAATCTTAGGCTCTGACTTTTCGCCAGAAGCAGAATAAATGCCATCAGAAAGACGCAGAACCAATTCATCCACGGCAGCGTTTGAAGGAGCACACAACAAGATTCGACGGTTCTCATTGCCAATTTCTGAAGCTTTCTTGGACAAGAAACTGCCCACGATACCGAGAATGGTCTTGGTCTTACCAGTACCTGGAGGACCCTGGATAAGAGAGAAGCCCTTGTTGTTGAGAGATCCGTAAATTGCGGCGGCCTGGGAATCGTTGACCCTGTAGGTTTCCTGAAGGGTAGCAATCTGGGAAGGAGATCCCTTCGGCAGGGGCGACGCCTTGGCCTGCAGAATCTCATCCTTGAGATCATACCACTCTAAAGCTCGCAGTGATGCGTATTCACGCTCAATGGTGATCATGCTGTATGTTAGTAATGTTATATGGAATTGCTGTCCGGCTTCTTAATACTCACTTCATAACCTTGTAACCCTGCCAAGAAGTTTTAGGGTTGATGTCTCTAGCAACACCAGTGTTGTTTGTTCGGATGATGATGTCGAAGAACTCTCCAGCAGCCTTCACTTCCTTGATCTTACCCAAACACGACTTTTCCCGGGTTTGGTCAGTTGTCAACAGAATCAGTGTGCTATCGTTAATGATGAAATTGTTCATTGTCTCAGCAGAAATAGATGCGTGGATGTCGAAGAACTCGTCCACGGATGTACGAGTACCAATGGTGATACTAAAAAGCTGCTTAGAGTTGAACTGTTCCCTTGCTTGGGTGATACCCTGCCAGCATTCAAGCAGCAGAAGAGGCTCCATGATCTTGTGGTACTCTTCCACACTCTCGAACTTGTCAGGAACAGTAGTCAGAGTCTGATCATCAGAGGGGAAGTGTCCGTCACGGTTAAAGTGCCACAACAGAATTTTCTTGTATAAATTGTCCAGCCGAACATTAAGACGACTTCGCATGTTTCGCTCTCTGATCTCCGCACTGGACAAACGAGGAATGTTGCCAACTCTCATAGATGAAGCTCTGCCCACATTGGTCATAGACGATATCTGGTTGATTCGACGAGCGCGAGTCTCCTCCAGCTTCTTTTTCATTTGAGCTGCAAACAAAGTATCGTCTTCATCATCGGATTCGGACTCCTCAGCCTGCTGCTTTCTGTTGAATCCTGCGGGCCTGGCAGGGGCCGGCTTAGCTGCCTCAGCTCGCCGAGCTCGTAGTTCTGCCCGCAACAAGTCCTGTGTTTTGTTCTTATCAGGAAGAGCATCAATACTAGAAACATGTGCAGGGGGGTTGGGAATGTTCTTGGCAAACGATGTAATGCTGGTTTGCCGAGGAGCAGTAGAACCTGCAGGTCTGGGACGCTCTGCCACAATCTTCGGCTGGGCTTCGTCGTGCTCGTACAGAAGCTCCTCCACACGTTCCTTGTCCACAGCTGAGGTGGCGGTGATAAGTCGAGAACACTGTTCGTTTGTGAGCTTGCTTCGCTTCACTCTCTTGGAAAAGAGGACAAACACCCGGAGAAGCTCATCAGGAAGCTTAGTGTTGTGACGCTTCATCAGCTTGAGGGCCAGGCAAATGTTATCCACTGACTTCTGCAGCATATCCACGTCAGCAAGGCGCAGCCATTCGGCCATCTGTCGAAGAGAAGTGAAAATGTTTTGAACCATCTCAGGGGCCTTGTCGGTGCCAGAGTACTGCAACATCTTCTCGCGGAACTGCTCGAAAGAGTCCAACATGTTGTAAGAGTAATCCAACACATCAGTAAGGAAGGTGATCATGAAAGATCGCTCATATCGACCACTCCACTTGGCTGACTGCTTGTAAATGGGCTCCAGAACCTGCCAGGATTCGGACCAGAATGTCATCAGACAGTCACTGAGAGGCTTGTTGATATCAGAATGTCTCTCCAACATACCATCTCGAGGATTGAGCAAAAGATCGAGAACCTCGATGGCCAGCTTGATGAGACGCTGACAAGAGCCAAATGTAGGATCCCGTCTAACAGAAGCAAGACAGTCATTGTAGTCCTCGAAGGTGTTGACAATGTTATCGGCAAAAATGGCAGCAAGTGCCTCTCGTCGATCAGATGCACCATAGTCGGCTGCTGCGGATCTCACAAGAGAAGCACCAATCTGGTTGATGCTGGCGGAGGTCGAGAACAGGAAAATAAGCACAAGTCGCTCTCGTACCAGCACCATTATGTCTGCAGGCTTGAGCATACTGACACTGCTGAAAATGTCAGCCACGTACTCAGAGATTGAAAGCAGATCATTGTTAAATGCAATTCGTGCTTGGTTGGTTTTTGAGGGTGTCGCAGAAGTCTCCTTGGGAATAGTGAGCTTTTCCAGGAAAACAATTGGCTTGCATGCAACCAACAGCTTTCTGGAAAAGTCCACGTCGAGTCTGGGAGGTTCCACCAGCTTGAGAACATGACTCCATACGCCCTCTCTAAACACATGCACAGATCCAGGCTCAGATTTGCTACCAAGCTGCTTAGTATCAAGAACCATGCAGCTAATATCATACTTGATCAGAGAGCAAAGCAAAGATAGCACGAGTCTGTTCATTCCACCATCATTAGCATTGACCATTGAGACAAGCTTATCAACATGAGCTTCGCATGTAGCTCTGAGTTCAGAGACATTGGCGAGTGCAGTCTCCGATAACGCCATGATATCTTCTGTGGTGGAGGAAACGCAACAGACGGCACGTTTAAGAGTTAAAGACAAGACAGGATGCTGGACCTCCAGGGCCAATGTGACCAGTTTAGACATTGCTGCAACGGGCATGTAGTTAATCCAGCCGTCTCGAGTGGGTTTAGTCAGCTTGAGGAACTCGTGATTTTTGAAAAGTCCATCCAGGAAATACTGAGGGTTCATAGGGGCTGCAAAGGCCCAGAAAGGCTCTCCAATCTTCATAACGGCGCCAACAAAAGAGAGAGCAGCGTCCATGTAACGGGTGTCACGGTTGGTCAGGTATTGCACAAGCATTTTGGGTAGATTAACATGTTCGCAAATCGCCATGATTGAGGCAGCGCCTAATTGCATAAACAAAACCGATCCTCCGGACAGAAAGTCCAGAGATAGTGTCTCATCCTCATACTTCTTGCACTGCAGAACGACGTAATCTCGGGTCAGGCTTCCAAGCCCAGTTTCCGCCAGAGCAGCGTCCGAAAAAGGATCCATCTGGCCGTCAATGAGCAACTCCTTGATGTTATCGGTGAATGCCCATCGTCTCATCTTTGGATCAGCGTCAAGCAAAAGATGGACAAGACCGGGATAGATGGTTCTGTCCCCACGAGAATTTTTTAGTTTGAAGAGTCCAACAGAGTTGGGATGCTTTGACAGCACGATTGCTGACAGTAGTTTCATGAACAGCTCCTTGACCTTCGCGTCCTGCATGAGTTGAGGAGCGCACATGACCTCCCACATGGTGTTGATTGGAATAGGGCCCAGTGTGTGTGCGTCGAAATCAGGACCCTCATTCCCCACCAATTTCGCGACACCCATCTCCAGCCGTGGAATAACTCTTCTAGTGTCCCATTGTTGGATGACACGTGCAAATGCATTAACCTGGTCCAGACTGTAGTTCATTCTGTTCTTGACGGTGTCCATCATCTCATGGCGTTTGATGTGGAAGTTGATGGCGCAGTCCTTGCAAGAGGCAAGTCGCAGTTCAAGGTTCTTGAGCACCGTCTTGGACATGGGGATGAGGCCCACGGCCAGTAAGAAGACGCATCGAATCGACAGTGGCGTCCAGTCTTCGTTTTTAGGGTCCTTCATGTTGCCTGGACCTAATAAGCATGCCCAATGATGGTCGGTGTAGGGCTTTGGATCGACATAGAAGTCCTCAGACTCGTCCAGGCTGGTAAATTCGACTGTCAGGTGATTAGACAAAAACCTCAAGGTGGCGAGAGAGGCGGCATTCTGTGCTTGTGGTGATACATCTCGATATCCCTGCTGAACAAGCTCCAGCACTGTCTCCAGTGGAGGAGGAGATTCCGATTCAGACACTGCGGTTAGTTTTGTTGCGAAGCGACACGCGGCACGGATTACAGTGTAATATACTTACTCGTGTACTGCTGGTAACAACGACGGTTGCTTGGTAACACGTCCTAATGCCAGGATGCACAAGTTGGCTAAGAGAGGTGGATTTCGAAATTTCTGTTAGACTTTTTGTACAGCGTTCAGGGTTGTGGTAGGTATCACACGTCGGTGCTCATGTAATTATTTTCCGCCATTTCGCGTTCTGCATGAACTATAATTCCGATCTTTGAAGAGCAGTATTTAGCTAATTGATTACATTAAGAAATATACCACACAAATGAATAAACAATAACTAACACGCTACTTTTAAAACAGTTCATTTTTTCCACTGCTCTACAGCCCCGCAGTATATTTCCTCAAAGTAAGCAACCTGCGTATCGTATCGTACTGTACACTGTACTTTTTCCCAACCTGATAAATGCAGCTCCTTCCATAATAGAATCTATATGCAAGGCAGCTGAGCGGCAGAAGTATCATATAGGGTGCACCAGGCACACATCACCAGACTACGACTAATATGCTACTAGAAGTAATAAATATTACTTGTACAATGCTCTAATATCTATCCATTTATATCATCATCTTCTTCTAACGTCTCCTCATTCTATGTCGACGGGGTGTGTGATCTTTAAAGATCTCTGTGTTAAGTTGTCTAGCAGATTATGTCTAGGGTTCGTCTAAAGCGTTTGCATACAATTGTTCGTTTTGACCTAGCTAATAAATAATCTACAACTTGCTTTGAGTGGTTCGTCGTCCCCACTCGCCAGCGAGTCATTCAGCAGCAAGAGGAGTAGTTCGAAGGTAAGGCTTGATAGTCTTGAACTTGGGGAACAGAGTGGCGGCCTCCTCGTTGGAAACGCTGGGGTGGACAATAACGTCGTTACCAGGGGTCCAGTTGATGGGGGTTGTAACTCGGTGCTTGTCACCAGTCTGGAGGGAGTCAATGACTCGGAGAACCTCAGCAGTGTTTCGGCCAGTGGAAGCTGGGTACTGCAGGATCAGTCGGATGGTCTTCTTGGGGTCGATGATGAAGACAGATCGGATGGTGAAGGCGATGCCCTTGGCGTCCACGTTGGTGGCATCCTGGTGGTCAATCATATCGTACAGAAGAGAGATCTGTCGAGTGGGATCGGCAATGATGGGGAAGGTCAGGTTAGAGCCGTTTACCTCATCGATATCCTTGATCCAGGCCTTGTGGGAAGAAGTATCGTTGGCAGAGAGACCAATGAGCTTGACACCTCGCTTGTTGAACTCAGGCTCAAGCTTGGCAAAGGCACCGAGCTCGGTGGTGCAGACGGGAGTGAAATCGTCGGGGTGGGAGAACAGGACGACCCAGTTGTCACCAATGAAGTCGTGGAACTTGATGGGGCCGTTAGAGGTATCGGCCTCGAAGTCAGGGGCCTTGGAGCCAAGTCGGAGAGGAGCACGTTCGGTAGCCATTGTGTATTCTGTGGGGATATGGTTATAGCTACATGGAGGACCTGTTTCTTTTATAGTGACAAAGCTCTGACTTACCAATCCAGATTGACTTCGACTGTGTCAACCTAATGCATCCATTGAGAATTTTTAGTGTGCATTACGCCATAGTTGGTGCTGCGAGGGAAGGTTTAGGCTGACGGTGGCTAAGGAAACACACCATTATTGTCTTTGGAAGAGCCACGAAGGCAACAAGCAATTGCTCTTGTTTCCTTGATCCAATTGCGATATGGAACACTTGTTTCTCTCAAGTTTGCGCTAATTGTCTCTGCTGCCTCCCTTTCCTCACTGATCGACTCTCTCTCCAGCCTATGCTACGCTCTGTTGCTCCAAGATCAGTTCATGCACAATGCATAAGCGAGACAACACAACGGCTCAGACTAGGAGTAAATTGGAGTGGGCGCACGCCACGCACTTAGTTTCGGCACTGATATGGCATCACCTACTGCTGTAACCGTGAGGTTGTCTGTGGCTGATTTGAGTGGCCCCCTTTCTCCTTGTTTTATCCTCACCTGGTTTTTTTCAAGCCACCCAAGCAGAACCTTGTCTGTAATATATGCAAGCCACATTTTGAAAGGTGGCGAGAGAGGCCACTCGCATCTGGGACGTTGAGCCTGAAGATACGTAGCGTGGCGTCATTGGATGAGTTGTTGCGCAAAGAGTGGCGGTGCATTTGAAGATGAGCATATATCAATACTTATCGCTCGTACGGGTGGGGGAATTGCCCCAGAAGTGTTGGGCGGAAGCGCCGGAAGTACCTGCAGCTTTCACCACCTTACATGCGCTTCTGAAACTGTACAGTTCTCTCACATTGACATTGAGTCCGGCGGCGGCGTCTTGACACATCCGGAGGCACAATTTAACGCTGCGGAACACAATTGTGGCGCACCGAATTCATGTCAATCCTGCTGGATCCATGTATTAATTTATGCAAACCTTGTTGTATTTTTCCGTCCGGTTGTTTTAATAATCCCTTCAAGTATATGGCAGCGGCACCTTGGTGTCTCAGGCACGAGATATGACGCGATGACGGCGTCATGTCCGCATTATTACAAACCGCGCGGGTTCATTTTTATTTCTTGGCCGACGCATTATTTGGGACATCATGCATAATTCCCTATTAGATCCATTCAGAAATCCAGGATCGGTTGGTTACAACTGCACATAATAATAGTGGCATGGAGAGAGGACTCTACGGGGTAATTACGTAACAGTATGATAGCCACGCTTTGTCTTCTGCCTCTAAACCACTCTACTGTAAGTACTGTAGAGTTTCCGTGGTAAAAACTCTTACAACTGTGAATAGATTACTGCATTGTACTTCAATCTCTCTTAAACAGTATTTAATTAAAATTAGTTTGTAGCCTTAATGTGGTGAGACTTGAGCTTGGTGAAACCGGCGAAACCAAATCTCGACAGACTGACTCCTCGGCCAGAGTTCTTCCATCCAGTCCAGGCCAGTGTGGGATCGGGGTAATCAGCTCGGTTCACAAACACAGTTCCGGCCTCAATCTCGTTTCCGAGAGCCTCGCCAACAACGAGATCCTTGGTCCACACGGAAGAAGTGAGACCGTACTTGGAATCATTGATGAGACCAATGGCCTCCTGGTCATTCTTAACCTTGTACAGAGGAACGAGAGGGCCAAATGTCTCCTCGACAAGAACCTCAGCATCGTGAGACATACCAACGAGGATCTGGGGAGCAACAAAGGCCTTATCTTCCGTGACGAAGGTTCCCTCGGGGATCAGGGCCTTTCCTCCCTTGGCTAGAGCATCCTTAATCTGAGCCTCGACGTTCTCCTTTGACTTAATGGAGACAACAGGTCCCAGCTGTGTAGACTTGTCAAGAGGGTCTCCCACCTTGTAGGCAGATAAGACCTTGACAACGGCCTTCTCGAACTGATCGTAGATATCCTCGTGGACGTAGACACGCTCAATTGAGCAGCAAGACTGTCCAGAGTTGAAAACACATCCGTCCACGATATCCTCGGCCACGGCGTCGACATCAACGTCGGGTCGAACATAGGCAGCGTCGTTGCCACCGAGCTCAAGAGCAACAGGAATGGTTCGGCCAGCAGCAGCCTTTTGAACAGCGAGTCCACCGGCAACAGATCCAGTGAAAGAGACACCGTGGATGCCAGGGTTGGCAATGGCATCGGAGATCACATCGTTGTCACCAGAGTGGAGTACCTGCAGGATTCCGTCGGGAAGATCGGCTTCCTTGAAAGCCTTGTAGAAAGCATCAGCAACCTTGGGGGTCTGTGGGCTAGGCTTGATGATGACTGCGTTACCAGCCAGCAGGGAAGGAACCAGAGCGTTGGTGAGACACAGATAGGGGTAGTTCCAGGGGAAGATGATGAGGATGGTTCCAATAGGCTCGTGTGTAATGTACTTCTTGAATCCGTCAACAATGCCATCGGCACCCTCACGAGACGGGGCCAGGGCCTCGGGAGCAACTGAGATCAGAAACTTGGCACGGGCAGCAGCAGTAGTGATTTCGCCCTTGGTGTATGCAATTGGTCGTCCCATCTGCTCAGTGAGCTCCTTGGCCAGTGTGTCGACATAAGGCTCGGAAGTGAGGTGTTCGTAGGCCTTTGTAACAATCTTGATTCGGTCGTCGAGAGACACTTGTTTCCACGACTTCTGAGCCTTGTTGGCCTTCTCAATGGAAGCGTTGACCTGTTCCCGAGTAGCCTCAGGGGTGGTGAAGCTGGCGACAGCGTCGATAGGAGAAACGGTAGTGAGCACGGTCATTTTTGTGTGGTTTCGAAAATGTGTGATGGAAAAGAAGAGATCAATGTTCGCTTAGTATGCATGCTTAATTGACGTGACACTGGGAGTAAGCTTTGGGACCCGAAGAGGCGGTGACTACGGCACGTACCCAGGTCCCCACCGCTCCACAATTTGATTTTAATCAGGTTACGGGCATCAAGTGGGCCAATAATTGCCTTTTTTTCATCTTTTTCCAGTCTTTTTAATATTCTACCCTATCATGCGGTTTTCTGAGATAAGAATAGGCACCCCTACGGTGTCTGCACATCGCCCTTCTTATCTATGCATGCTCCATAGTACAGCGTTTAATACTGTAGCTACCAGAAGAGCCGGAGTGTATGCAGTGGTTGCCAAAAATAATATCACAGATGAGCGGCACGTTACACACTGTAGGCCGTGTAAAACGGAACCGTGCGTATTTTTTCACTTATAGTGGGACCTAGACACCGCACACTTGTCTACCAAATTTTTATGACGGGCCAATTATTGGACTGCCTAACCTTTACAAGAACTACCGTTCAAGGTCTGATTTAGACACTGTAAACCATCGCCCCGTTTTAGCATTAATTATCCATTGCCGCAACCCGACACGGTATATATCCGAGCTTAAAACCGTCGTCAGCGCTAAAGGTGAGATAGGACTGTCAACACTAGACGGGGTGAAACTTCCTCATATGGTGTTGTACATGCAATAAAAAACTGCTGGCGATAAATATTGGGAATGTGGCCGATATATCCGGCTACTCCTACCCCTTGGCAGAGTTTGCATAATGCCTCACTTGGCTGGAGGTTCTTAGCTCCGAGGACATAAATGTAACTTTGAGCGAATTGGAGTAGGCATTCCCAACCCACATTGGGTGCATTTACTTTAGCTGTACAGCATCATCACTCTTTGGTAACACATCACTAAAAATGAGGTGAGTCGACAACGCTGGAATCAGTGAGAGCAGGGCTAAAAGGACCTCGAATTTTGGTTTCTGAGGACCCAGTTTGGCGGAACGGACATCCAGTGTCCAGGAAAAACGAACAGAACTAACGCAGTGGAAGATTCGTCCGATCATCGAAGTACCGACATGTCTACGGACAGTCCACCAAGAAGGAGCTTTGCTACGACAATGTTCGAGTGAGGTGAGTATAGATACGATTCAGGGAAATGGGCGCGATGGCAGGCAAGGATCGATGGGTCAATCCTTTTCATGTTGGGTTGGGTTGTGTTGGCGATTTGGCGGGAGCCTCGCGAAAAGCCACTCGCACACTACAGCACACGACACATCCGTAAACAGCACAACCCAAAAACGAAACGACACTAAAAACATGGGACAATGGAGAGGCTTACAAGTTCGTGATCAATGACCTTCTAATAGAGCCTTGGTCCTCCAGCGTATTGATTGTGATTGCCCCACCTACGACTCAATCCTGCCACATCACCGACACTATCCCCGACGCTAGCGACACCACTAACTTAGCAACAACGCTTGGGACTCTAACCTGCTCAAGGTCAACCCCGAGTACATCTCTCTGAACTGGGAGGCATCTGGAGGAGGTGCCTTTGCAGTCATCCCTCTTTCCCACAAGGGTAAGCTCCCCGACCAGATTCCTCTTTTCCGAGGTCACACTTCCGCTGTTCTCGACACAGACTTTAACCCCTTCAACGACCAGGTCATTGCCTCTGCTTCTGATGACGGAAAGATTGGTCTGTGGAAGGTCCCCGATGACTACCGAATCGTCTACGAGCCCGAGGAGGAGATTGAGGATGTTGCCCCCGTTGCCAAGCTATCTGGCCATCAGCGAAAGGTCGGACATGTCAAGTTCCACCCCACCGCCAACAATGTTCTCGCTTCCTCTTCTGCTGACTACACTGTCAAGATCTGGGACGTGGAGGCCCAGAAGGCCCACCAGTCTCTCGCCCACAAGGACATCATCACCTCTTTCGACTACAACCAGGACGGTACCCTCCTTGTCACCACTTCCCGAGACAAGCAGATCCGAGTTTGGGATCTCCGAACTGGCGAGGTTGTTAGCTCTGGAGCCGGACACACCGGTGCCAAGAACTCCCGAGTCGTCTGGCTCGACTCTGACCGAATCGCTACCACCGGTTTCTCCAAGCTCTCCGACCGACAGCTGGCTCTGTGGAACGCCTCCGACATTGGTGCTGGCCCCATTGGCGGTTTCCGATACCTGGACTCTTCTTCTGGTATCTGCATGCCCTTCTACGACCATGACACCAAGACCCTCTTCCTTGCCGGTAAGGGTGATGGTAACATCCGATACTACGAGTACGGCAACGACGACTTCTTCGAGCTGTCCGAGTACCAGAGCACAGACCCCCAGCGAGGTATTGCCTTCATGCCCAAGCGAGCTCTCAATATCAAGGGTAACGAGATTGTCCGAGCCTACAAGACCGTCAAGGACTCCTACGTTGAGCCCGTTGGTTTCTACGTTCCTCGACGAGCTGAGACCTTCCAGTCTGACATCTACCCCGACTGTTACGCCGGTATTCCTTCCGTTGAGGCTTCCGAGTTCTTCGAGGGCAAGTCCGCTCGACCATTTGTCGTCGACGTTGAGCAGCTCTACGAGGAGAAGCCCATCACTAAGGACAACGTTCATGAGGCTGCTGAGGATAAGACCGAGTTCAAGAAGCCCGAGCCTGCTGCAGCCCCCGCCCCTGCCAAGGCTGCTGAGCCCGTCTCCAAGTCTGCTGAGCCAAAGGAGGAGCAGCCTGATCTCCAGTCCAAGGGCTCCTTCGGTACCACTTCTTCTGCCTTCTCTGGCGACAAGGTTGACTCCATGCTGGCCAAGGCCTCTGAGGAGGAAGAGCCCCGAAAGAAGGAGGATGAGAACAATGACGACTGGGAAAACTCCAGTCTGCTTGCCACCCGAAACCGACTTGCCAAGACCGGCAAGATCGAGCTCGTTCACCAGGCTGCTTCTGGCGGTAAGACTCTGACCGAGAAGGAGATTGGAGCCATGGTCAAGAGCGGCAAGATCAGCTCTTCCGAGGGCCAAAAGGCCGTCGAGAAGGTTCGAGAGGAGGAGGCCAAGC
Source organism: Yarrowia hollandica (assembly GCA_900519065.1). NCBI lineage: Eukaryota > Fungi > Ascomycota > Dipodascomycetes > Dipodascales > Yarrowia > Yarrowia hollandica. Next base: position 213,770 of record ULGV01000002.1, on the reverse strand, counting down.
AGGCCGAGACCGAGAAGCCCGAGCCCAAGGACGAGAAGCCTGAGCCCAAGGACGAACCCAAAGACGAGCCTAAGCCCGTCGAGGCCAAGCCCGTCGAGAAGTCTGTTGAGAAGTCTGTTGAGAACGGAGCCGAGGCTGAGGAGGAGAACGAGATCAACCCTCTTCCTCTTCTCAAGGAAGAGTCTCTCCCCCAGACTGATTCTTCTGTTGCTGACGATGACTCTGAGAAGCGAATCTCTTCCCTCGAGGAACTGGTTCAGTCTCTTGTCTCCCAGGTCAAGAGCCAGCAGGAGACCATCCAGCAGCTCAGCAAGAAGCTTGACATCTGCACTGACTGTTGTGCCGCCAACGCCGCTCCTGGTAAGAACGAGTGTGCCAACCGACCCGAGGGCGCCGAGCAGTGTGACAACTGTGATTGCTAATCGAGCTTTCGCTACGATACTAATGAGTTGAATGTATACTATGATCTAAATAATTGGAATTTGAACTGTAGGTTTCGAGTAGAAGAAATACCATGTGTACTGCTACAGATGGGTATTTAGGGCCACAGGTCTATCTGCAGAGTCGTGTTGGAACTACAGCTTGGTCGTGTATATAGATAATGCTTAATCCTCTATTGAATGATAAATAAACAATTACTGGTCCTTCTTCTCCAGCAGACCTCCAAATACGCCAGCAAACTTGCTGTAGACGATGAAGCCATTGAAGTCGAACCAGTCATTGAACTTGGCATCGACGGTCTTCTTCACGCCGTTAACATCAATCACAATCTTGTAGTCGACACCAGGGTTGGGGGCTGTCGTCGAGACAACAACCTTCGTGTCTCCCTTCTTTCCAACATATGCGACGTTTCGCTCCTTGAAGTAGAGCCATCCGGAGACGAAAAACTCGAGCACAAAGAAGAGAGGAACCGTGTACACGAGGTAAGGTCGAGCAAAGTCGAATCCGAAAGTGTAGTCGAGGTAGAAGGATGCTGCGGCGAGGATCACAGATGCATATCCAGCCACCAGTCGCACGTCCAAGAGACTGTGGTCCTGCTTGTATCCCAGTTCCTTGAACACCTGTGTTAGATATGAATACCAAAACTTTCTGGTAGGGTATCCATTGACCTCCATTGGGAATGTTTCCATCGTGATTTCGAAGACTCCGCATGTCGTCACGTCAGTGTGTCACGTCACAGTATACTCACATAAGCAATGTGTTCGTCAGAGGTCTTCTTCAATTCTGAAGTCGAGCTGGGTTAGTAATTGGCGTGTCTGACTCCGTCTGTTGTCTTTGTGTACTCACTAAAGGTTGACTGCCTGGGTCTGTCGAGACATTTTTTTGGTTGGATGTGATCGCGATGTGGACACGCACCTATTCACCAACTTTAGTGTAGGTGCTCGCTCGCATAGAATAGCTTACATAAACCCAACTTTATTGTGAAGGGCCCGAAGTCCCAATTTCTCACCCGGCACCAGTTGGGTTCCAGCTCCCTCAGATCGCCACCTCTTAAACAGCATCTAACCCTATTTCCTTAAATGGAAAATAGCTTCTAAAAATGGATTAGGGCAATAATCGGGAGCAACGGAAGCCAGAGCGTGTTGAGTCAACACCCCAGAGAGGGCCAGAAAACATGACTGAAAGACGAGAAAAGTATGTAAAACATGGGGAAATAAGAGGAGTGTTTTTTTAACGAATGTAATCATACCAAAAAAACATGCTACTTCGGTGCGACAAATCGCGCAACACTCACATAGGCCTGCTCGGGATATTCTTAGGGCATGTAGCGTTTCCATTTTAGGAAGGCAACAACACAGTTTTATAGGAATTTGCCTTGGTCCGCGTAACCTCTCTAATTATCGTGTTATCAACCGATAGTTGCGACCCGACACCCACGCAACCCCGGACCCTGTTTGTGGCATATTTAGTGTCTAATTCGGCTCTTGAACCCCCTTCAAAGGTCGTATTGCTCATCTGGCGGAAGTCACTATCTACCAGGTGTGACGCGGTATCTATAACGGCCGGTTACTTGACTCCACAGTCACGTTCACGACTCAGTCTACACGACACATCTCTCCCCTTCGCCTTAAGAACACCCCGAGTCCACCCCGTTGGTTTTGTAAACCTCTTCGCAGGATCAACCACTCTTGAGTGCAACTTACGCCCATCACCCTCCTCTCAGCCCATGAGTAAGAACTTCAACTTCGCGGCCCCTTCTTTTGTGCCCACTGAGTCCAAGCCCAGTGTTGGCAAGAAGCCGACGGCCAGCAAGAGCAAGGGTGGGCCACCCAAGAAGCCCAGGGCCATCAACACGCCTCAGCGGAACAACCACCGAAATCGGCAGCGCCCTGTTCCTGATGACAAGAATGATGACGCCAAGAGGGACATCGAGGAAGAACTTGCCTCCCTCGCCCCTCGAAAAGGGAAAGTCAACATTTCGCACCTGCTCGAGTTCTCCCCTCCGAATGCTAGCCGACAGTCCAGTCACACCCACTCAGCCACCCACTCGCACTCACCACACCCTAGACGAAAGGCAGCAGTTAGGGAGTTTGACAAAGACGCCTACGCAAATGCCAACTTCTCCTTTGTGGTGAAACCCGGCGAGTTTACTGATCCTGACCACGTTGACATGTCGCGTGTGGTACGGGTCCTGGTTCCTCAGCCCTCCGATTGCCTGATTTGTCTGTGTGAGCCCACCGCTCCGCGGATGCTTGGCTGCGGTCACGTCATGTGTCTGGCGTGTCTTAAGCGGTTCAACACGCAGTCTAAAGAATGCCCCTTGTGTCTTGAGACTGTCAACAACAGCCAAGTCAAACCTGTCATCTATGGTGACGTGGAAGACGAAAGACCCATTCTCAAGACAGGTGAGACGCGTGAATGGACTCTCCTAGGTCGAGATCTGCATGATGTCTTTGCTGCACCCGTCACTGCTAATGTGATTCAGTCCACTGTCCCTTCTGTGGAGTCACCGTATTCCTCGTACTCTCGTCTGCGAATTGGCACCGCTCACTGGGCGCGTGAAATGTTCCAGCGAGAGCTTGAGGCAATCTTTGACATGCGAAAGCAGGATGAGTTCATGTTTGGCGACGATGGCCATTTTGCTGATCAAGCCGTCGAGGACATCATGGAGAAGATGGAACTCGAAACCGGTGATGACATGCCGGCTGACCACTCACTCCCGTTCGATTTGGAACTGGAGTCCCCCCCTACCATTGGTGGTCTGTCTTCAAACCCCAAGGAGTTTTACTTCTACGCTATTCGGCCCAACTACTTTTTGGCCCCATTGGATATTAAGGTGTTGAAGCACGTCTTTGGCCACTACTCCATGTTCCCCCCTTCGATTAAACCCCGTATCGAGCACGTGGAACACACTTCCGTCACTATCGATCTCCGAAAGCGATCAAAGTACCTTTCTAACTTGCCTGTAGGTGCTGAAATTGGTTTCGTGGAATGTGACTGGCGTCAAGTTCTCCCCAAGGAAAAGCTTGCTCCTTTCGCTGAGGAGCTTAGACAGCGTTTCCGACGCCATAAGAACCAAGAACGACGCGATGACAGAAACAAGCGAATGGCTGAGCAGAGAGAGCACGTTGAGTTTGATACTTACATCGAACAGCGTGGTTTCTCTTCCCCTCCTCTGGGCGCTTCGGCTCCGTTTGGAAGCAGTCCTATCAGCTCCCTTGACCCTGTTTTGGGCCAAGCTGCCCCTACCTCCTCTGGTGATTCTCCGTCCCCTTCTGGAAGTGCCCAGAAGAAGACCGTTTGGGGTAAGGCTGTAAACTGGACTTCTGACCCTGTTGCTCCCCATGACTCCGAAGAGAATGGCTGGGGAGATATTGCGAAGGCGCTGGAGGCTGCTGAGGCAGAATCTGGTACCCGCAAGAAGGGGAAGAAGAAGCTTGTTCTTGTTTCTCGAAACGCGTTTTGAAGGACTGGGGGATTAATTGTTAGAATTGCTCCTGGCTCGACGCTTAGTTTTACCTATTTACTCACTTACACCCATATACAGATATATTTATTTATGCATTTTGATAACAGTTGTAGCCATTGTGGCTATGTACCGTAGTTTTCGTGATGTGTATTATTGTTTAGTTCTTTTGGTATTTTGGCCTGTTTTCTGGCTGTTGGGAGTAAGGCTCTGGCAGTTATACAGTATCTCCGCCTTCATTAGCTACTGCTGAATGCATTGCCCTTAAAGTAATAAAATAAAATAAAATAAAAAAGCCGTTTGTGTCAATTGGCTGTGGCTAGTTACGTTTTGCATATGCAAGTCTACCAGGTACAGTACGAGTAACTACCAGTATCGATAGCTACAACTCGGAGTACAAAATCATAAATACATTAAAATGTCCAAGTTGCTAGGCGTTGGCTTCTTAGAGCTCACCTCGGCCGACCTTCTTGTGCTCAACCTCCTCCATGCAGCCATCGAGGTTGGTGGCCCATCGGGCAAAGTCACCAACCCAGTGGGGAGTAACTCGAGCGAGAGGAGTGAGTCGAGCATAGAGAGGCTCGATGACCTCACCTCGCTGGCCGTTGGCAATGTTGTCAACAATGATCTTGGCGAGAGCCTGAGACTCAACGACAGGGGCGAAGAACTTGGTGGGGGTAGACAAATCAGCGAAGAGTCGAGTGTTCATCTGACCAGGGCAGACGAGGGTAGTTCCGACCTTGCCAGCAAGACCTCGCTCGTGGGTGATGGAGTCATGGAGACCAACAACGGCATGCTTGGAAGCGGTGTAGGCAGACATGTGACCAGGGCCAATGAGACCGACGGTGGAGGCGATGGAAACAACCCATCCTCGCTTGTACTTGAGGAAGTCAGGGATGACGGCCTGGAGAGTCCAGAAGTGAGAGATAATGTTAACCTCGAACAGGTTTCGGATAAGCTTCTCGCCGAGATCCTGGACACGCTGCTCGCACATCATACCGGCGTTGTTAACCAGGATGGAGATGGGACCCATGTCTCGCTGGACCTCAGCGAAGGCCTTGTCGATGACAGTCTTGTCAGTGAGGTCACAGTAGTAGTAGGTGGAGCCGGGCAGGGTTCGAGCGGGCTTCTCTCGGTCGAGGATGGCACATCGAACACCTCGCTTCGACAGCTCGTAAGCGATGTAGTGACCAAGACCGTTGGAGCCACCAGTGATGACAGCAACGTCTCGGGAACTGAGCTTCCAGCCCTTGATCTTCAGGTATCGTCGAGAGATGACTCGGAAGAAGTAAAGGACGGTGACGAGTACACCAGCGCCGGCAATACCAGCAATTCGGGGCAGGTTCTCGTAGAGGTCACCGTTCTTGTAGGAGAGAGCGAGGGCAGCTCCAGCAAACAGAGGGTTGAGCAGGATCTTGTCCGCGAGCTTGACAAGGTTGTCAATGGTGAAAGAGGTCTTGGCCTTCAGAAACTTTTCCTCGTGAGCGAATTCAGACATTTTTGAGCAGGTTGTGTGATATGATTATGGATGATGGTACCAAAAGATACGAGAATCTATCACCTATATATACCCCGCACTATTAGACACTTTCTGCATTTCAGGTTAAACTCTTTCCCCATGTGAATGTGAGAGGTGCAGATTATCATGCCACTCTGGGGGCGTAAACCCAGCGGAGTGTACATCATTGACGCAGCAGCTGAAGAAATCTTGATACACAAATGGTGTCATATTCACGTGAAAGTAGAGATAGCTGTGTATTTTTCTTTTGCACGTGTCTACAGACACTCCCTATTCACTAGTACGTTTGCTTTTGTCCGTTTCTGAGTCCCCCCGCGTGAAAGTTCAGCTTGTGGGGAAGGCCGCTTGTTGGAGACAGGAGGCATGTGAAACATGGGTTTGAATCAGCTATACTTATACGTGCGAACTATTGGCTTGAGTAGCAGAAGTGCAAAAGAAGATGCCAATTGACCCTTGTGGCTCTCGTTGTCAAAAAATACCCTGGTATATCACTTTGAGCCTCAGGTCAAGGGTTTTATCGAGTACTGTGCGGTGCCAAGTGCAGTTTCGCTTCCCCATATTTTCGAGTTGTTTGCTTCCGTTGCTACAGTATCGTACACTAAACCCCCACAAGACATGAACTTAACCTGTACCTTGCAGTGATGGACAAAAAGATTCATGAGTGAACGGAGTCGTCCAAATCGCCATCTGTAACCATCAAGTTCTTTGAAACAGATGGGGTACATCAAGTAGAAGCTGTATGTCTAGTTAGGCTCCCTTTTTATCATGTTACCCCAGTCTACTCGGCTTTTAGTTTCTGATTAGTTTACACCCCACACTCTTGGAAGAATTTCCTACACCCCACAACCAAATTCAATTGTAATCAGAGTTTCATTCTCAGGCTGCAACCCAGAAGTCGACTCTAGCCAACCTGTACTCGTACTAAAGGGTTTCAGGCACTTATTTGACTTTACATTGTCGCTTAAAGGCATCGTCAATTGAAACATCCTATCAAGTTTCCTTTGCGAATAATATTTTTTTTCATACCGTGCAGATCTTTACCCCATTGACAGCCTTGCTTGTGGCAAATCTTCTCACGTGGAAGATCAAAATAGGCGTTAATTATTAGCTTGTGATTGTTAAAGCCAAAAGGCGTGCGTCGTTGATGACACATTGCCTAACGTCGAAGCTTGTTTGGGGTTGTAGTGCGCGGAGTAAACCTCCAGCTTATTGCGGCAATCCACATAATTTTGCTTCTTCTTCTTCAATTTCTCTGAACCACCATGCTTAACGCGCTCACCCAGGAGCTGTGCATTATCGCGGCCCGTAGTAATGTAAATGGGGCTGGAAGCGAGGTTGACGCACACAATCAAGAATTAAGCGAGAATGAAGCTTGTGGGACACATGAGATGGTTGTTGACCCCGGTGTATGTCATTTTCTAGAAACACGCGAATGAGATTTTTCCATTGAAACGTTCAAACCGTTATCCGTGTTTCACTTTTGTAATTACGGTATATAATACAATCCACAACGGATAATTAGCAGTAATCTACATTTGCTGGTAAGTAGCTAATTAATACTGTAGTTCAGCTTCCTGTTTTTGTTATAGGGAGAAGGCCTGGGCCCCACAAGATATTGTGGCTCCACATTTGCGACTATTTACCATATTATTAATTAATACACAAGAGTCATTCGGTGCCTGGTCATAATATTATGTTTGGGGATGAGTAATTAATTACGATTTTATTGATCGCATTACGTAATTACACTCGTCCCAAACAAACGGTTCATTCGCTAATTTTTTGTGCGAGGTGTCAAAAGTAATTATTAGCGTGTATGGCACATGCTACCAGTAGTAACTGCAGGCTACAGTGCGTATATCCTAAGATACCACTACCGGTACAGTACCAGTACTTGTACGTGGTTTCCAACAAAAATATATTTGATATGGTCGTCTATAGGCAATCTGTTCACCTCCTCAGTTGGAAGCATGCGTGTATCGAGAAGTGTGGAGATGACGCAGCCTGTCTCACAACAGAAAGGGTGCAGGGAATAATAACATTCAAACCGTTTGGGATAAAAACTACAGTTGTCCACAAGGGCTCTAAACGGTGATAATCTATTACTGTAGTATATTTCGCTGCTGTCAAGTTTATTACCAATATTTCCCCTCCTTCTGAATGTATGTTTACTAATAGAGTGGTGTTTTGGAACCCTTGTTAAATATAATTGCTCATGTTTTACGATTATTCATCTTTAATTGCTCGCATGCAGCATCCTTTTTCGGGTATATGTCGGAGTGTACCTGCCTGTTTGGGTTAAAAGTGGGACCAAGGCATATGTATAAGTATCGACACGTCCCCGTTAATCATCAGACCAGAAAAAAATATCAGACCAGATTTTAACCAAAGTTGGGATACCTTTAAATACGGTCAACCACCCACCATGGTGGAACTACCTAGTGGCCACCAGTGCACCAAATAACGCCATTCTGTCACACGCTGCACGATATTATGGATCTGGATGACATGATACCTGGACTGATTGAGACAAGATACACTGGGCTCAATGCCTCTACTTCACTGTTCTAGTGGTGTCGTGCGCATTACACTGGTTGGTTGGAAGCTATTGTACGCTGCACGTGTGGGTCATCTACACTGAGAAGTAGCTACAATATATACGGGTCAGTACACACGACACAAAATAAGTCACTGCAACAAATCAATTAATTAAATAACGACACGTTCGACGTGCTCCTCGGCAGTCTTGCTGTCATGAGACTTCTCGGCCTCTTCCTGAGCCACAGCTTCCTTCACGACTCGAACGGCATCCAGAACTCGAGGGTCATCCTCCAAGTTGGATCGAGGACCCGTGTACCATCGTCGGGCGTACAGGAAGTAGTAGGCGAGAGCACCGATCCAGACGCCGACGTTAAGCACGACAACATAGTTCATGGTGTCAGTGGTCACGTGAGGTGTGGCAGTAGGGAACATGAGCAGGATAATGGCAAAAACGAGATATCCAGAGGCACAGACACCAATGATCTTGGAGAGCGTCTTGCCGAGGTAGAAGGGTCCAGGGACAAATTTGGCTCCACCGTAAACGAGCTTGAGGAAGATGGGAAGCAGCCAAGCCAGATCGTTAGAGACAGGAGGCAGAGAGAACAGGGCGTAAGCGGCCTTGTCGTCAATGAGACAGATACATCCAATGGCCAGGCCGACAAAAGTACCCATGATGACAGTTCGTCGAGGAACACCAGTCTCCTTATGGACAACCTTGAGCCAGTCAGAAAATGGCAGGGCACCATCTCGAGCAAAGGCCCAGTTCTGTCGTGAGCCAGCAACAAGAATACTGAGACCCATGATCCACTGGAGACAGAAAATAATGGACATGATAGCAATGGTCCACTTCTTTCCAAGACAGTCATAGATGATCTGGGCCATGGGCTGGCCAAGAGGAGTGTTGATAATAGCCTCGACATCGGGGTTCACGACTGCAGCACAAATAATGTTGACAATCACGCCGAGAATCCAGCACATTCCGATAGAGGAAATGATACCAATGGGGACAGCTCGGGAGGCGTTAGATGCTTCCTCAGCCATGTGGACACAACTGTCAAAGGCACCGATGGTCCACACAGGGGCGAGCCATGATAGGAAGAAGTTCCAGCCAGTTGGCCACTCAGAGATGTTCTCAATCTTGGTGAAAATGAACTTGCCATCGTTGAGGTGGTCTCGGGCGCCGACAGGGAGAGCAATGACGACCAAAGCAATGATACCAATGTTAAGCCCAATGGCGATACTCTGGATTCTGGAAATGAGCTTAGTGGTCAAGATACCAGCGAGACCGTGAGTGAGGATAGCGGCGGCGAAAACTCCATAAACTGTATACTTGGAAGGCTCAAACTCACCATCGGTTGCCAGAGAGACAACAGACAGAAGCATAAGGGAGAACCCATAATCAATAGACACTAGACCGCCGATGAGACCGAGAGAGTTGGAGTAACCACAGAGGAAGGAGAGGGGACGCTTGGCATTCTCAGGCGCAAAATGGTAAGTCCACCAGTAAAGACCACCGGAGGTTGGCAACGAAGATCCTAGCTCTGCCATTGCCAGGCCAACAACCATGATGCACGCCGAAGCAATACACCATCCCCAAACCATACCCACTGGTCCAGCAGTGAGAGAATATCCAATGACGGATGAAATGGAAGGCAGCAGACCCATAATCGAGAATGCAATTCCGAATACTTGGACCACAGAAAAGTGGCGCTTCAATTCTTCTTTGTAACCAATGTCTGCCAGAATACATTCATCCTGAGTAGCGAAAGGAACACCCTTCTCTTGGAAGCTGTCGTCGGACTTCCGTTGGATTACTGTCATTGTTTGTGAGTGTGTATGTTGTGTAGTGTGTTCGTGAGTGGATAGTGTGAATGTGTGTTCTATATCAAGCCATTGATACTCTCTTATATATGAAATGACCCCCCATCATCATCACCATCTACCCCATCGTTATCTTGCAGATGACTTTGATTCATGCGGGGAGCATATGCATGAGATCTGTCCTTCCTCTATGTCCCAGGGGCCACCATACATGAATCCTGCACCAATTAGTGATTAGTGATCAGTTTCCTAGCAATTCTCACTACTATTTGCAGATGTGACAGTTTCTTGGCACTTGCTTGGCACGCTATCCGACTGTGGGGTTTGAACTCTGATGGCTGTTTATTTTTGTTTGGGGACAACTCTGTGATCCATACACTCACTACGCACAGACTTGGCGATCTTCGATTAGTTCTGTAGATATTTTTCTGTTAATACATGCCCAACTCTCAAATATAGTGGTTTGTCAGTACCATAGTGGCTTTGGGTGTGGTTGTACGCCCTCGGTTTCTGGGAACTGAAGTGCACACGTAAACTTCGGTTTTACTGCCTGTGTACGGAATGGGTTGTTTCGATATCCAGCGTTTTCCAAAAAGCATACATCTCGTTAATTCCTGCTGGTGATATATTCAAAGGTAACACTTCAGCCTCACCAGTATGTGTTTTTCGCTTGTGGTATGCATCTCCGTAAAGTCGCCGGTGTTGAAGTGGGGTAAAGGAGGAGGTGGAGGAGAAGGAGAAACGTGATAGAGCTAAACTGTAGAGAGAGGAATGGATTGAGTACAAATTTTTTGACATGAGCATTTAAGGGTGAATTTTATATATATGGAGGTGTGTCTGATGGCTACTGAAGTTTGACATTATCTCCACCGGTAACATCCTAAAAGTTTTAGTGCGATGAGCCAAAGCTACCAGGTACGATAGTATATTCGAGGAAAACGTAGGCAAACCTTCCTATTGTAGCAACTGCCACATTTCCCCGGTTTGGTGCATTTTGTAATACAAACAAAGAGCTTTTCGTTGTGGTAGGGATTCGAGTAAACCTTCCAATATCGAACGTGCGGTTTGACAAAAGAACAGAACTCGACCGGTAAGCATGTGCCTGTGAAGAAATCGTTCTTGTTCCTGGTGTGTGGCTTTCTTGAGAGGAGGTTGGAGTAGCTACCCAGCAGTTCATCTTATCATTCAGCAGTTGCTGAATCTATTAGGCGGTGGGGTACAGTGGACCTTAACCCCGATGCTGGAGTGTAATTCACGACTATGGAAAATTTAACCGCTATTAATCCACGTGTAGCACTGCCTCTATTGGAAGTTTCTAGATGGCTGCAGGGACAGATAGGAGCCTGGTAGTACCTTGTACGTACCAGTACTCGTACATAGGCGGTGGTGTCTCCTATTATCCCCGCACAGCTCAACGAAGAGTCCATTCTCTTTTTAACCCTTTAGGGAGTTAAACCTAGCAACTTTTGAGGCGTGCCTCCGAATTGATTCCGGCTTCTTTGTTCAGCTGATGGAGATATATAATAGTGTGTTTTCCCCCCTCCCCCACCTTAAGCTTGCCACAACATATTCAGCCATCAACTATTAACAGCTTCAATACAATATTGCAAGTGTTAAGATGTAGTACTTGTATTGTGCTGGTACCGATAGCACTCGTGTAACTACCGGTATGAGTAGCTACTGGTAGCCATCTGGTAGCTACTGTACAAAACCACATGATAAGATGGAAGTAGCTGCCAATACCGGTACATACTATACTTGTGCGTACATACAAGTACAGGTAGCTACCGGTAGCTACTCGTACCACCGTACGAGTATGTACAACACGTACAAGATACCGCATTCGAACAAGAATTGGAAGGTACCTTTAGGGACCCTATGGGATTACTTGTAGGAAACGTATTTCATGAGTTTGTTAGTCACCTTCTGAGTGTCTTTTGTCATCATCATTTTTTATGGCCTTCGAATGGGCATGTGATAGCTATGTATGCACAGTTGCACCTGTGGCTCCAGTATTATTATTCGTCAATTCTGCGGGACGCCTTCAAGATTATATCAAGCAAGAAAGGCTTTACGAAGACATTGATATTATATGTCACACACGTACAGTACTAATTAGTAACCACCCAGAGATTTCCAGTATGAACTATGTGCAATTTTCTTAAACGACCCACTCACGATCATCATGCAGACATGTGGGCAAGACGAATGGGGAATTCTGGTTGGTGCATACTTGGCATAATATACAGAATTGCCTCCAATGTATCGAAGACATACACAAACATGTTTGTACGCAATTTTTGAACATTTCCAATAATAAATCAAGACAATACCAACAACTACTCATGAACCATGTTTCAGTGATACATGGATAGCGTACAAGTACCAGTAGAACTTCAGTCAAAGACGGCGTAGATTCAGCACTGCCTGCAGGCAACGCTGTCACCGATCATTGTATCATTTCAGAAGTACAGTGCAGATATGGCCAACCTATTCAGCATTATGCCATAGATTTACTTTCTGATTAAGTGTAGATCGGACGAGTATAAACGGCCAATAGGACTGCGTTTAAATGGAGGTCGTAAGCGAAGGAAACCCAGAATTCTGACAGGCTTAAAAACGCCACAGAGGTAAGATATTTATACTGGATGTGTTGTTAGAATGGGCATACAAATGGTGAGGACTTGGCATGGAAGCCTGCTGTGTGCTCATAGGCCCTCTCTATAAACTCTGAACTTAAGATGTGGGTCCTAAATCCAATAAATCCCCCTGACATTTCGTTCCTATCGTTTATACGCACGAAACTTAAATAGTTGCATGAGTCATGCGTGAAGAAAGTTATCTAAAACACTTAATATAAAACGTTCATGCTAAAATGGTACACAATTTTCATGAACTTTGCGACGACATCTCCGTTATGATAGGCGTGAGTATTGAGCCTGTGCAATCCAAAATCGATCCCCCTAACTCAGTTTGATCCGAAGTATTACGACCTGACGCCCCAAGCGGCCCAGACAGGTCTACTGCTGGTTCCCCCCACTTTAGCTTTGCCTCTTATCGCCTATGGCCACAAATCCGTGAAATGGCAGCTCACGAACACACTGTTGGTACTTCAGATTTTCCTCTTAATTCCTCTCTACCAATTTGGTCCCATGTGGGAACTGGGCTGTGCCGTGATTGGAACATTCCTGATGCTCTATCGTGAGTCGTCCACAATCCACATGTCTTACCACATCGCCCAAATTGCATTCTCCTTCTGTTTGGTGGTCGCTAACATCAACCGTAATTTGAAACATGCCTTTGTCGGTGAGCTTGGATGTCAGACTGTCAGTGCAATCTGCTTAGTTTCCAACTCCCTGGTTCTGTGCTATTTGCAGCCCCAGTCGGAGTTCTACTCCAACCTGACTTTCGGCTGGCTCCAGAAAACTCTTGACAGAGAAATTGTGACACAGGATAGTCTGGAGAAGACTCCCGAACCCCTCATCACGGAGAATGCCTTTGCTGACTTCAAGAGGTTCCAGAAGAAATACCCAGAAGGCACTTCCTTCTCCACTTTGATCCAAAAGAGATATACCTGGTGGTACTTCAAGGCTGCGACTTTCTTCCTGGGAGAGGTGCTATTCCCATTTGCTCAGCCTCTTTTGCTTAAGTCGCTCATTGTTCAAGTTACAAGCTACGATGAGGAGCAACATTCAAAATACATGTCCAGAGCCTTCACTCTTATCTTAGCACTCGCCGGTATCGACTTCCTTGCCACACTTGTCGCCACCAAGTTTAGAAGACAGGTTACTAACATGGCACTACATATGATGGTAGGATTGGGTGCTTTCATTCAGGATAAAATCTTCAGACTGGAGACTATGCCCGAATCTTCCGGTGATATCATCAACCATTTTGCCACTGACATCACCAACGTTCTGCACGTGCCTTACTACTTCGACCAGCTTTGGAAAGCTCCCCTTCAGCTTGTTGTCTGCACTTTTTTCCTATATCAGCTGCTTTCTTACGCAGTGTTTTGGGGTCTTCTAGTGCTAGCCATATGTGGCCCTGTATCCTACTTCCTTGCAAAGACTCAGAGCATTGTTTACCGAAGAATGCAGAGCCAGCGATCTGCTAGATATTCCCTTGTCGGCCAGATGCTTAAGAACATCAAGACCCTTAAGTTCTACACCCTTGAGAAGCACACTTTTGACACTATTCGAGATATCCGATCTCGTGAAATCAACACGCTTAAGAGAGTCAACCAGATCAAGCTCTTCGATACTTTCCTCTGGCACACCTGCATCTTTTTGTGTTCTTTTATCTCTCTTTACATGTTCAGAGAACAGCACGGAGGCAAACTTACGCTTGATGTTGTCTTCCCCACCATGGTTCTGTTCCAGATTCTGCAGCAGCCTTTCAAGGTGTTGCCTACCAACGTCTCTTTGCTGGTTGAGTCTGTCGTCTCCCTGAAACGAGTTAGTGGATTCCTGGATCATCCTGAAGACAATGTAGATCGAGAGTCCCTCAACCTTGAGGAAACCTCACAACAGATTTTGGACGACCTCTCCAAGAATGTCGATCTGGTCTCCATTGTTGGAAAGGTGGGCACTGGAAAGAGTACCCTTCTTGACATGATTGTGCAAAAGAGCAGCCAGGCTGTGGCCTACATGACCCAGGGACATTTCTTGCTCAACGCCAGCATTAAGGATAACATTATTTTTGGCTCAAACTTAGACGAAGCCCGATACAAGCAAGTTCTGTACCAGTGTGCCCTGGTACCTGATCTTGCCAACCTGACTCATGGCGACCAGACATTGATTGGTGATAAGGGTCTTTCTCTGTCTGGAGGCCAGCAGGCTCGAATCTCCATGGCCCGAGCCCTCTACTCTGGATATACTATGTGCCTCGATGACCCCCTGGCTGCTTTGGATCAACATGTACAGAACCATGTCATTCGACACGCTCTTGCGTACGCTGAGTCCCAGATGGTCATGGCCACCAACTCCCACAAGCTGCTGGAGTATGGTAAGGTTTACAGTCTCGATACCCGTGGTAATGCCCCTGCTCCTGCTAAGAAGAACCTGGAGGATCTCAGAGAGCCTAATGTTCTCCCTGAGGATATAAACGTGCAGCCCCCTGCTTCTCTTCAGCAGGAGGAGATCACCACAACTGGCAGAGTCAACTGGAATGTTTACCGACGATACTTCCAGGAATTTGGGTTTTTCACCTTCTGTGTTTTCATGGTGTTTGCCATTGGTTTTGCCGGCCTTGGCATTGCAGCTGGTCTTGCCATTTCTCGAGCCAATGTCTTTTTGTACCTCATGTTTGGACTTTTTGCGGGACTGTCAGAAATCATTTCGAATCTGATTTTCCTGAAGGGAAGTTGCTCGGTTGGACTCAAGATGCATTTCAGACTTCTGACTTGTGTTATTACTTCTCCTCTGGCCTTCTTTGTTTCTACACCAATGGGTCGAGTGCTTAACCGACTCACCGCCGATCTCAAACTCACTGATGAGGAGGTTGCCAACAATGGACGGCTTTTCGTGTACTCATGCATTGAAGCCGCCTTTGGTCTGGGGCTTATTGTTGCCGCTGCTCCTCTTTCTATCATCTTTGTAGCTGGTCTCCTGGTTCTGTACAAGCACTACGAGGCTATTTACGTCAAGACATCGCGTGAGCTCAAGCGTATTGTCGCTGCTACTTCGTCTCCCATTCTCACCATTCTTGGAGAGAGTATTGATGGTCGACATGTCATTTCTGCTTACAACCGTCAGAACTACATGTCTGGAAGACTGTGTGAAGCTCTGGACGAAAACAACAAGGCCCGGTTTATTCAAGGTAATCTTGGATACTGGTTGGGTTTGCGACTCAAAGGAATCGGGTGTGGTATCATTTTTGTTGCTGGCGTGCTTTCTCTGTTTGCGCTAGGAAGTGGTCGACTTTCCGTGGCTCTACTTTCCCTGACAATGACCTATGCTCTTGGTATCACCAAGCACCTCGATGCCATTGTCTCCTCTCTGATTATGGTGGAGACCAACTCTGTTTCTGTTGAGCGAATTGTTGAGTGGATGGGCAACGAAAAGGAAGACCTCCTAGATTTTGATATTGAGGCCAATGGCTCCTCTGGTATCCCTTACCCCACAGAGATCGATCTTCTCTCTGACAAACCTCCGCAGAAGATTTTCACTGCTGGTCACGTCAATATCGAGGGCTGGAATGTGTTCTATGGCGATACTCAGGTGTTGAAGAACATCAATCTCGAAATCCCTGGTGGAACCAAGTTGGCAGTTGTGGGACGAACTGGTTCCGGCAAGTCTACTCTCGTTAATTCTTTGTTTAGACTGGTGGAGCCCCGAACTGGCGAGGTTGACATTGATGGTCACAACATTGCAAAGGTTCCTCTTCTCGACCTAAGATCGAACATGGCTATCATCCCTCAGGACTGCCAGGTGTTTTCTGGTACTGTGCGCCTCAACCTTGACCCTCATTTTGTCCACACTGACGAGGAGCTCATTTCTGCTCTCCGAAGTTGCTCTCTGGACTTTGACCTGGATATGCACTTGAGTGAAGATGGTGCCAACATTTCCACCGGACAACAGCAGCTACTCTGCCTTGGCCGAGCCGTACTCAAGAAGGCTGCTGTGGTCTGCCTGGATGAAGCTACTTCTTCTGTGGATAAGGAGACCGAGAAGGTTGTTGGATCAGTTTTGCAGAATGCCTTTGCCAAATCTACTGTGATTACCATTGCGCATCGATTGGAGACAGTTATGGATTCCGACAAGATTTGTGTGTTGGATAAGGGAGAGATTGTGGAGTATGGATCGCCAGCTGAGTTGCTATCAAAGAAGGGACTTTTCTACGAGCTCCACAAGTCGAACCGATTGGACTAAACGATTATGTTTATAGAGTAATTAAAAATGTATGAAAAACTGGTATTGTACTCCTGCAGTAACGCTTTTGTGCCAATATTCTGGTTTAAACACACATGTCGGTTTCTTTGAAAAAACAGCCGAGAGTAATTGTATTTAGCTAGCTACTAGCAGGATTACGCTAAATAATCAGCTTATGGTTAGGTCCCCAACCTGACAGTTTCGATTCTAGACAAACTTCGTTGAGGCGAGACGTCCTCATATTCCACACAGATCAGGTTTTACAAGTTTTGATGTAAAAATTGTAGATACTGTAGAAACTGTAGAGACTGTGTTTAAGTATCTCGTCCATCGCCACTTTTATACAAGACCTCGGTTAGCGCACTCCCCATACTCCTTTTGCCACCATCTACAACACAGCGTGACGTCACACATGTCGTTCGTGTGCATAAGGTTCAAGGCCCACGTTTCGCCTACGTGTGGAACTATCGTGTCTCAACGCCTCCTTTCCATCTTACACAACACCAAACACAATGGCCCGAATTATTGTTCTCATTGTCGCCTTCATGGCTCTCGTCGCCGGCGTTTTCGCTGCCGAGGAGAAGCTGCCCAAGCTCCAGATTGGTGAGTCGATTGCATTGGATGGATCGATCAAGGCACAAACACTGTGAACCACACAGTGTCAATACATGCAAGGGCTTGACGACGATATTTTTTGCCACGGATCGAATTGTGTCAACTACTTCCGACCTACCGAATACTAACTACAGGCATTCTCAAGAAGATTACCCCTGAGGAGTGCACCCAGAAGGCCCGAAAGGGTGACACCGTCTCTGTGCACTACACTGGCAAGCTCGAGGATGGTACCGTTTTCGACTCCTCTGTCGAGCGAGGCCAGCCCATCCAGTTCCCTCTTGGTACTGGACGAGTCATCCCCGGATGGGACCAGGGTATTCTCGGCATGTGCGTTGGTGAGAAGCGAAAGCTTACCATTCCCCCTCATCTTGCTTACGGCAAGCAGGGTGCTGGCCGAGTCATTCCCCCTGATTCCACTCTCATTTTCACCACTGAGCTCGTTTCTATCGACAACGATGGTGACCGTGATGAGCTCTAAGTATCTTCTTGGACAAGTATGTAAAGCTGCAAAAATAAATGTAAACCCGTCTTCTTAAACTGTGCAATTTTAGTTCCGCTCAAACCCGCACGCTGTTTTGCTTACAGTGCGGATAACCATTAGGCCGTCTGTTTTGGGCATCATCCCCACAATAATTCAGAGCTTATAATAGGGCTATTGACACCGCACTTAATTAGACAGATATATATTTAAGACTGCCATTTAGGCACTGCGTTGTTTTCCGCACCTTATGCAAGCTTCGGCTCTATCATAAAACTGCATGTCTCTCTATACCCTGGTGAGAGCCGCGGCCACTCATTCAAGGCCACCACCCGGTACAAATTACAAGGGGGAGATCGATGACTTTGTGAAATCTGACGACCGCGTTCGACTTTTAGGGGAAATGCCAAGGAAGGGCTCGCGCGTGGTTGTGCTGGATTCCTCATTCAATCCGCCGCATTTAGCTCACCTAGAACTGGCGACGTTAGGAATGACCGCAACACGGAATAACTGGTGAGTATCAGGCTCTTTCAGATACTGGAGCCCAAAGATGTGGTACTTGGAGGTCTTGTCATGGCAAACGGCTATGGTATTTGCAGGCAACTTGGCTCAAAGGGTGATAAACGCGTTCTTAACCGGACTGTGATGTGGGACTTTTGCGGTTTAAGAACACGAATGCCCAGGACACTGGTGAAAAATTGCTTCAGAGGATGATCTGATTAACACAATTCATTGCCATTCCCGGAACCATTCGTAAGGTGCCCTTGAGGTCATTTACCCCAGATCGAGAAACCTGAGGGCAGTTTTGAAACACATCATCAGTTGCAGCTCGTACTATTGCGGCATTATCATTTTGGTAAACTACTCAAGAGAGATCCATTACCATCCTAAAAATGACATCTTAAACGCTAGTTGCTAACCCAGCATCCTTCTCTTGCTATCTATCACAAATGCAGATAAGAAACCTGCGCCGGCGGCGTTCGAACAGAGACTGGAAATGATGGAGCTATTTAAAAGAAGCATCGACGCAGAAGTAGTTCTTGGATTAACAAAAGAGCCATATTTTGTTGATAAGTACAAGGTAATCAAACGACTGCTGGGCAATCACGGGCTAACCCCACATCTGCACTTCCCCATGGGTCTGGACACCCTTGTGAGATTGGTGGATCAAAAATACTACAAGGAACCAGTTCATGAGGCGCTGAGAAACTTTTTCCATGATTGTCATGTGCATGTTCTTACTCGGGACACCATCCCATTTAATATTAAAGAACTACCGGAACAATGGCAGCATCACATCCATATTTCGAAACATTCTTCTAAAACTGATGGCGTGTCTTCATCAAACGTCAAAGCTATGGTTAAAAGCCACAAAAACACCAGCGACTTTGAGAGACTAGTTCCACCACAAATCCTTGCCTACATAGTCGAGCATGGTCTGTACAAATAGATTTCATGTACATAACACACTCTTTCGCTTGATAACTGAGAGAGTTATTTAGTCTACTAGTTTACTTTGAAAAAGAAAGCGTATCAAAGCGTGTAAGACGATTTAACTATAAAGCTGGTACAGCACTTGTATTCTGTATGACTTCTTTGGATAATGTCTCGTGATGCTTCAACTCTACCACTCCGAAGTTCTCTTCGTCCCCTATTTCCACCCCATCATCAGTCGACCCCCCCCACCTTTCTGATAGCATCCAGTATCATTCAAAAAAAAATGTGTTCAGGAGCAATCATCTTTCTTTATTATAGTGTCAATACTTGATGGTGATTTGGAAATGACTACATCTCCAACCTGATGTTTTACTTGACTTCGCAGGCAATTGTAATCCACAGGTTTTCATGCCTGACGAGTTTGTATGATGGAACCAATTACTAAAAGCTCATAAAGACAATTAACTTAAATGTATTGTAAAGGTATCATTGATGTTACTGACTTGTTAATATTAATGAGACCATTTTCTGATGCAGTTGTAATTCACAGGGAGTCTCCCAGTTCTGTTCCAAGCTGCCTCATGCACCTCACCCCTGGGATAAGCCCACAACCATGAGATATGCACAACCATGCATGAAGCGCATAGAGTTTGTTATGGTCCCTCCCAATTTGTATAGTGTGTGGAAGGTTGCCCGGGTAACCGACATAAACAATACACAGTAACCTCAAAATAATTAATTACCATTTCCAAAGGCTTCACAACCTCAGACAGCTATCCACCCGATGTCGTCGAAAAACCGCAACCATGACCGAATGGTCGCCTATACTGAGCGGCTTGCCTCATTTGAGGAAGCTCGACTACCACGACGAAAAAAGAAGGTCCAATGGCCTCACGAACACCCAGATCCAGAGCAGCTGGCCAAGGCAGGCTTTTATTTCAACCCTGGAGTTGAAAGCCCAGATAATGTCACATGTTTCTTGTGTGAATGTTCCCTAGATGGCTGGGAACTGGATGACTGCCCATTGAAAGAACACCTAGAGCATTCCCGAGGGTGTTCATGGGCTACCATTCTGTTCAAGGACTGGCAGAATGAGAAGAACCACGACCCTCACTGCAAAGAGAACATTGGCATGCGTCTTACAACTTTCGATAATAAATGGCCTCTTGAAAAGAAGCGAGGCTGGCCCACTTCTCTAAAGCTGGCCGAAGCAGGGTTCTACTTTGCACCCACGGTAGCTGAAGAAGACCTGGTTGTCTGTGCGTACTGTGACCTTTCGCTGGATGGCTGGGAACGAACTGACGACCCACTCCATGAGCACGAAAGACGTCGTCCAGAGTGTTACTTCTTTACCAGTATGAAAGGCAATGGCACTAAGAAGAAACGAAAGTCTTCCAAGCGGGCTTCAAAAATGATCAAGTCTCAAGCTGATGACAGTGTGGTCATTCTGCAATCAGAAGATACCAGTGTACAGGCCATGTCAGATCATGAAGAAGCTCCTATCAAACCCATCAGATCCAAGAAGGAGGGAAGACGACAGAGCACCAAAGGGGCTCCTAAAATTCGACAGGTTTCAGTTGAGGACGAGCTTGCCAAACTCCAGAGAGAAATGGAGGAAAATGGTGACATTAGTGCAGCTGTGGAGGAGGAGGATGACAGTGATTCTGAGATCGACGAAGAGCTCCAGGAAATGGCCAAACAGGCTGATACAATCGTTCACAACTTTGAAGATGGTATTAGTGATGTTGAGGAGCCCCCCTTTGAGAACACCCCAGTAAGAGCCAAGCGACCATCCACAGTTCTTCAAGAGGATCTCATGCCCCCTGCTAAGCGAAGAAAATCATCAGTTGTCCATTCTGCACCAGTTGCCCGGATTTCTTTGCCTATTTCTGAGGGTATGGAAAATTGGGAGGTTATCTCTGGGTCCTCCTCACCTGCTGAAGTAGGTCAGGAAGACGACGAAGACGACGAAGACGACGAAGACAACGAAGGAGAGAAAGGTGGGGACGAAGAAGGAGATGATGACGACTTTGTCGAGGCAAAAGAAAACCTCACGGAGGACTGTGTCATTGTTTCTCCACCTCCGGCCCCCAAAGATACACACGGCAATGTTCCTATCAAGAATGAACAAGGTGATGATTCAGATCAAACATCTGAACATGGTGAACTACAGACAGAATGTTCTGAAGAGCAAGAGCACGAAGAACCTGAAGCTGAAAGGGAAGCCAAACAGAGAGATGAGGACGAGAAACCCCAGCTAAAGGGAGCGACATCAGCTAAACCTACAGATACCCAGGCTACTCCCTTGGACACTAAACAACGAGATTCAAACCGTCAATCACGAGCCATCACCAGGTCTCCTCTTGCCATCAGAAACCTGAACCAGATTGTCACAACCAAGTCATCAAACACTAGCACTCCACGACAGTCGAAAGCCAAGCAACCCTTGCAGTGGGAGCCTGTTGATTGTGACCAGGTTTTTGATGTGTGTGAGTCGAGTCCTCATAAAGACGCCGACCACATCCTTGACATGACAATAACCGAGTGGTACAAGTACCAGTCTCTCGAGGCTGAGAAGCGTCTCATGGAAAAATGCAACAGAATGGTGGAAGTTGTGCAGCGAGAGGGACAGAGAGCTTTGAACCATATCAAATCCCTCCCTACTGTAGATGGATAGAGATATTATGCTTTATGTAACGAAATATTATTTATAGATTACAATTGTTTTTTCGATGTGGTGAATTGTACGGGGGGTGACCCATTTTCACACGCCTATACCCCTAATATCATATACCAGTTACTGTATGAGGCACCTTAACAATTTTTTAACTGGCAGGTCATAACATCGAAAAAACTGCAAAGCACGGACGCGAGTAAGAACTGTCACTGTCAAAATTTACAGAATATGTTGTCCCCACAGTTGGCTGTCAAAATAGAAGCCCTTATGGAAGGGCTGTGTCATCTTCTTTAGCCGCTGCTCAGAACGATTTTTGAAGTATTTTCGAACATGTGACGGAGTGACAGCATGTGAGCTGTCACAAATATTATTATGAGCTGTCACAGTTAGACCCATCGCCCTGGCAACAAAGCTCAACTGTAACTGACATATTCGCTGACGTACGAGTACGTACTTCTGTCTCCACCCAAGCTCAGCCTCCCGTATTTCACATCGTGGCTGAGTTTTATGACAGAGGGCTGCTGCTCTTTTTTAATTTATACAATCATATATTAATACGTTAAACTCTAATTATAGCGTTTGTGATAATTACTACAGGTCCATAATGGAGTGTTTAAAGATATGTCACTGGCACTTCACCCGTTTAACGAGAAAACACACGGTAACAACCCCTAGAGGTGAAAGCTGAATTGTAACTGAAGATGAGTGAACTAGCTGAAGGAATAAAGCAAGTAGATAAGCCGTCTGTGTGGGCTGAGTCAGCTCGTAATGTTTACGGATACCTGAAGGGCTACTTTGCAGGTGGTCAAAACTAGATTGTGTACGGGTAGCCACTTCATGTGCTTTGTATAGCTGAATTTATTTACTGTTTCCAAATGGGGTAATACAGATGCGATTTATTTATTTGTTATGTGTCTTGTACAGTTGTTGGTCTGAGTAAACCTCGATCTCATTGGCTCAGATGATGTGTCACATTACCACAATTGAACATTTTCCAAGCCATTGACAATACCATCAACGTCTTGTCTGTATCCGGCACCCTGGTATCCCAGTGGCTGTCTTTTAGGGGACCGTTGTTGGATTAGTCCAACTTCGTCCATTAGTCGACGGTGAGCTTGGGTGGTCTTAATACCCATCAAGGTCGCACGAACCTTGTCCACGGCTACCTGGCGTGTGTAGCCCTCCAGGTAAGGACTCATGAGGACCTTGAGCACAAATGTGGGTCCATGGATCTGGTCCAACAAAATAGCATGCAAGTTGAGTGGCTCGAGCAGTGCAGACAAGAGCAGGTCACGGGACTCCGCTTCTCGACTCGCAAGCAACTTCAGCGCGGTAAGTGCTGCCAGCTTATGAGTAGCCAAAACAACAATGTGAGGAACCAGCCTTGGCGCCAGCACCTTGTGTCGGTGGGGCAGTACACATGTATCCAGGTACCACGTCAGCAGAAGTGCACCATTGGGATTGACTGCAAGCTGGGGAGCATGAAGAACAATAGCTGCTGCCACCATTCGCTGCTGGTCACGAGAAGCGTGAGCCGACTCAAGACAGGCACGCATAGCTCGCGAACCAAATCGACCAAGTCCAATCTCGGAAAATCGAGCAAGCATGGTTTCATAGACAAAGTCTGACCACGGAGCCCCAAACTTGAGACAGCCCTGGAGCACGTAGTTGCCGAACTGGTCGAGAAACAGATGCACAGTGTAAGGTCGCAAATGCTTGACGATGAGAGCACGTTGGTGTGGGGTTCGTGCCACATCAATAATCTTTTGAGCTGCCCAAGTTCCGTTTTTGTGGATACCAATGGCAGCGAGGTGGGGAGCAATTTGCTCCAACATGCGGTCCTTCGCACCATCGGAAGCTGCCTCGAACAACTTCTGCACAACTGTGTTACCGAGGTAATCAGCAGCAAGCTGGGCAACCTCAGGTAGAATTTCGTCCACAACTGTCTCAATTTCCTCAGTGGCGAGAATTCGTGCATCCAGTCGCTTCCCAACGTCTCGCAATCGGGCACTGTCAAAGATTCGGTGAGCAGTCTGTTCAGGCACTGCCGAAATCTCGGGTTTTAGTTCCACTGACGAGGCAGATGCACGCTGCACTGCAGGTGCAATCCAGCTCAAGTCCCAGGGGCCGAGCTGTGCACAGACAGCCAACAGCTCATCCTGAAATCGAGCATCCTCCAGAGGAGGCACATCAGGTAGCTGTGGCAAATCGGGCTGCATGATACCACCAGCTGCAGCAAGAGATCCAGCATGCTGGAGTTCCTCTACACTCTCGGGGCCGAGTTTAGCAAACCCCACTCGGCAAGGGCCAGCACCAGGAAAGAACTCCTTTCCATTAAGCTGTTGTAGTGCGTGTAGAGCAGACTGTGAGTCAGCAAAATTGATGAATCCACAGTTCTTATGGGTCAAGATTCGGGCACTCTCCACAGTTCCGTATGCTGAGAAGATGTGGTGAAGAGCCTGTGGAGTGGCTGTGGGCGGTAGCTTTCCCAGCCAGAGTGATCGAGATGGCTTCTCCTCATCGTATTGCGGATGAGATGGGCCTCCAAGCGAAGAATGGGTGGCTCCATGGGGAGGTGTTCCGCTGGAAGGATGAAGCCCGGAGGATGCAGAAGCTGATGCATGGGGATTTGGGATCGAGGCACCAGAGTGAGGGCCAAGAGGGATGTCATAGTCATAGTAGGGGACTGATACTGTCTGGGCTCGCTGACGAGATGCAGCCTGCTGTACGGCAGACGCCTGCTGAACCTGAGGATGCATCTGAGGAGGGGGCATCTGCTGAAGATGCTCGTATGGATCATCCTCTCTCGGCATGGCGTTAATCGTATATGATCTAATGCGGCTGGGGTCAGTCTTGACGTTAAGCTCGTGCATGAATGGTTGAAGTGGCTCGTATGGTTGTGCCACAGGTGGGAACGGGATGGGTGCATCGCCGTCGATCAAGGAAGATCGCTTGGAGTTAGACCAGATAGAAGAGCCTGACAGAGAAGGGTATAGCGAAGGTCGTGAATCAGGCAGCAAATTGAGCGAGCCGGAACGTAGTCGCGAACCCATTGCATTTGCCAAGGCGTGTGAAGGTGTGGATGTTCCCGAAAGAGGCGATGAGCCTAACGGGGGACCCATGGGTACGTCCAGAAAAGAGGATCCGGACGACTGAGGTTGTGGGACCGGTTCCGGGGCAGGGGTGGTGCTCATAGGAGGAGCCATGGAAGGGGCCTGCGACACCGATGGAGGTGGCATCGTGGTTGTAACCGCGGGAATCTTATTGGGATTCAGATTCGATCCCATTGAACCACTAGCTGCTGGCCAGTCTCTGACAACCTCGTCATTGTCTGGCGATAGCAGTGCTAGTGATCCTTTGTGATCTCTGTCCAGGTTTTGAGTCGTAAGGCGCGACGGGAGCGTGCCGGCACGTGCTCGTGATCGCAGTGGTGAGTTCCACACGTCCATCTGTGTTAGTATTTTGGGCTGTGGTCGTTAGTGAAGCAAGGTTATGACATGACCTAAAGCAAATGGGTCACGAGGCACCTTGTTGGGAGTGGAGAATGAGAGCTTTGGCTGAGTGATGAAGAGTGATACTGTCGAAGTTGCTTAGGATGCCGCTGCCTGTCGTGTCCTGAATTTTGTGGGGCTCGCGTGGTGCGGCGTTACAGTGAGGCGGATACACTTGTGAGACCGTCAATTTTTCCGAAAAAGGCGACGAACGATCTCGCGCCAGCCGCTTCGTTGAGCAGGCATCAATGCTTCTTTGTCCTCGTCATCTGCTGCTTTAGATATTATCAGCTCGCTCCTAGGGTCGTGACCGAGTGGCCATTTATGGTGATAAACCACGCGACGTGTGACGACGAGGGCAACATGTCAGTGACGACACCAGCACGGTGTTCGTAGTAATGAATATTGCCCCTGTATGATTGTTGTTGGATGGTGGCACAGCCTCCGTTCGCTACTTCATATCCCCACAGTTGCAAATGGGCGCCCACAAATCAATTCGCTTGGGCCACGACACAAATTGATGTGGCGATTCTAGAAGAAGTCGTATGTCATACTCTTGTCCTCCCTCTGTTCCCTTCATCATACTCACATGTTTAGATCTTGGTGGCGATTTGTGTTTTTCCGTGATTAACAGATAACTTGAAGCAATGTCAAAAGTAGACCCAATATCGTGTACCTGTGCTCTACGTGTATCCAGTCTATGTTGGAGTCAAAATTATGAGGTGGGACTGTGCGCTCCCAGTGTACAAGGTTTGGTCACGAGCGGTAAACTCCAAGGGGTTCGGCCAGAATGGAAAAGCACCCCCATCAAGATAAATGTGGGGACGGCCGGATGATGATTTATTTGGACTCTCGCTAAGGAAATGACAACATAACAAGACTTTTTTATGCACTTGTATCATTTGAATTGGTCCTTTTTATACCGCCGCCCCATTAATCCGGACTTGTGTATTGACTCTAAAATACACTCACTAAAACTCGAGGGATATGCGGTTGAACTACCTTTGGCTCAATAATTACTTGGTGGGTCCTGGAAAGGAGTTTGAGATCTATGTGGAAGCGGTGCAACCATTTCTGCGATGCTTTCGGAGTCGTTAAATTGGTGTTCCGATCCGTGCAGCTCAGGTAATCAGTATTTTGAAAAACTCAATGCAACTGGCTGTTAATGTGCAACAGATTCATTACTCCGGCAATCAATAACCAATGCTACGAGTACGGTACATACAGTGCAGACACCCAGGTGCTGGTATGCTAATGAAACTACCCGTCGGACAATTCTCTCCGACCAAGTTATGTTACCTTTCTCTGGTGTTTATTACGAAATGTGCTGGTCGCTGTGCATCTCCGCAGCTTACAGTACAGTTATACAATAGCTAACTAGTTACAAGTACTACTAGCTGCCGGTAATTACAAGTATCACTTATAAAAGAAACTAACTGAAACCCGTTCCTGATTTTCCCCTTAGTGTTACCCGGCCTGGATAAAGCGCGCTTTTGGGCACGAGATGCGGGATATGGATTCTGTGGGGCTGTGTGATGGGGAGAACTCAAATACCCCGACATTGCGGATCTTCCAGAGTGGTGAATGGTGCCCTAGATGATATTGGCACAGCCCCGGGACCACCAGTACGGATTTTGTTTATCTCTTTCTGTTTTTTGTGACACGTCTGACAGGTCGGACAAAAATTGTTCTTTTTAGAACCTCCCCGCACCATTGACGTTTCCCAACGTCCGAGCTCCACTTGCTGTTACTATTCTTAGCAGACGACTTCCTGCGGACATCACACTACATACGCACTCTAGACGCATAGAGTAGGCTGAGAGGTGCTTCGTACCCAACAGCCGCAAATAGCAACCTGGAAGCCGAGAACACAGCGTATCATGAAACGATCGTGCTTAAAGCAACGATACTAGTAGCTAGTGTGCCACATCTGTTGTATTGTAACAAGTCCACTGGCTGCATTAGAAGACTTCGGAACAACACAATGGGAATATTCTGCTTCTACTGGAAGGCTAAAGTGCAGGTTAGAGAATAAGCCACCCCCGAACAATTGCATCTACAAATGATTAT
This sequence comes from Yarrowia hollandica, assembly GCA_900519065.1. Lineage (NCBI taxonomy): Eukaryota > Fungi > Ascomycota > Dipodascomycetes > Dipodascales > Yarrowia > Yarrowia hollandica. Next base: position 186,342 of record ULGV01000002.1, on the reverse strand, counting down.
CTTGGGCGAGCATTCGGATATTCTTGTGTTGGTACTCGTGGACTGTATTTTCTATCAACGTTCGAGAATTCCTGTCAGTCCCCTTATCGGAGTTTTATAAACACCGCACAAAGTGTAGAAGTATCGTACTGTACTTGTACATTTCCATTGCATGCTTCCACAATGCACGTTAAAATGGAGGAACATATGATCAAGGCTTGTGGATGTTTCGGAACTCGACCCTTAACATTTCGTCCAGTAAAAGATAATTGTATAAGGACTTGTGCTGTAATGTACGAGTACTCTACCTGTAACCTGGCAACCACTGTAAGCTATTGCCACAAGTACAGTGGTTCCTTGTTTTTTTTATATTCCTAGCAACCAACTAACAAATTGCTGGGCTAACGCCCTCAGTACATACAGTAGCTACACGTACGAGTAATGTACTGTACTCGTAGTAATGAGAGGGGCGTGGATTGATTATGCACAGATGGTCAATAACAACTGTAGTTATCGATCAACGCCCGGTGGGCGAGTATTGGATGGCATCAGACTTAGCTACAGTAAACCAGGAAAACAACCATTCACACCGATCGTCTCGTGCTGGCAAAACCACAGCTCTGAACACGCGTCACGAAATGTTACGATCAACATACCAATGCGGCATTAACACAGTTTCAACGATGGCGCGGGCTTCTTGCCTCAAAAAGCAAACCCAAGGGGTAGGATCAGGGGATGTACAAATGCAAGAACCCAAGCAAGAAGATCCGAGCTTCTTACTGCATTGGAATTATCTCAGTTTTGTCGATTGTACGTAGCCTAATTTTCACATGTGAACACTGTACGTACCTGGTACACTATAACCACCGTTAAGATTGATGAGCACTTTTCCTTTGACTGTCTGCCCAACTTTTGACCACATCTGAAACAATAATACCACTCCAGCTAGTGTGTCGCAAATCTGAAGTACACAATTTACTTTTTGGTGACCTGTCCAGTTACTGAATCTACACATGTGAAACGTGCAACGCCTAGAGTTGGAGAGTATGTGGCCTTGGTAGGTGCAAGCGAAAAAGCAAAGTGAGCGTTAATTTGTTTGACTAATTACGGCAAGCGGCTATAACAACGTCCGTAACAATTAGGGGTAGGTGATTAGGGTATAAACGATGTCGTACCGGAGCAACGTGGGCCGAGACACGCCCCAGAAACAAGATCTCAGAAAGCGTTTATTATGGAATTAGTGTGGTATCTGGTTTACAACAAGGCTGGTAGATACAGAATTTTGGTTTCTGCACACCTGGATTGATCATGGATACCGTTTCTGGGGTCCACTCATGCAATTGTCTATCATGCCTATCATGCCAGGCACCTGGAGGGTCTACAATGACACGGAAATGAATTGACAGTGACAGGGTGTCAGAAATTGGTTTTAGCAGCCTTAGGGCCTCAACTGACTTCTGTCAATATCGTAGTTAGCTTACTTGTGCTGCAGTTCCTCCCACATGACAATCCAAACAACCCTGCAGGAAAACAATAGCCATTGTGTATGCACACTGTAGATCAACCGCACCAAAGAGAGAGTAGGGCTAGGGTAAATAGTTGGGAACAGCAACCCCAGTTTCATCTGCTTCCAAATATTTCGACGTGCTTCTGTGCAGGCTAATAAATTCTGGCGTATGCGGTTTTGCCACCACCTTTGAAACATCGAATGAGAGCAACCTAGCAGCAGCACCAGGGTCCTGTCGATGCATCAATTGTTCTTCTCCAGACTGATAACCTGATATACGGATGTCTCAAACATTGAGACTGATAGTCTATGTCCCATACTGTAATGATGCCCGACCTCCACGTTCTAGACTGTAACGGGCGGAACCTCCGAGTTCAGAAAGATAGAAAAAGGTTCCCCTTATGAAATCTCGCTACAGCACAACCAGCACACGGTGTACTGTGGTTACGCACCTCAAAGTTGGCTCTCTTTCCAAAGTTCCGCCACTGGTAATTTTACAGAAAACAAAAAGCCACATTTTGACGTACGACTGCGGTTCTATATTCGCAACAGATTTGTCTTGAATAGTTTTCAATATCTGTGGCAGCTGTGTCGATGATGGGATCTGTGGCATGTGGCTTTTTGCTCATAACCATGGTTTGGTCATACCTGTTGCCACAGCAATGAGTCATGGAGCACGATCTATTGCACAATCTTAAACCCCGAGGTCGGCGCGCAAGTAACATGTAAGCAAACGTTTTGCTTGACTCGGTGCTGTATGTCTGAACATCGATATTTTCCCTTAAGACCTCACCTCCTAGGTAACCGCAGGCCGATGTACATTATTGACAGGCCGTCGAATGTTTCAACTCGGTTATTCTGCTTTTTTTTTACAGCGCACACATGGTCCCCCTAATATTTTACATATCCCTGCCCGGTTCTCAAAGAGGCAAGCCTTCTACTGCCCTAACCACAATAACCTGGGACCATGCAGTGAAGTGGTGTTCGCACGATAGGCAGTTGAACACGGCATACACACACGTTGTCACAGATCCATGAAAACGGAATGGGCAATTGTTTGCGTCACGTACCAGTAGTACCAGATGTGTGTTTACTTGTGGCCCAGAGCAAATAGCAACGGGGATTCCCAAAATGCCACACTTATGGTGTTTACTTGCTATAACCTCCTTACTTTGGGCGCAATAGTGTGTATGTCGCCATTTCCTCTATAAACGTGGTATGGCTTGAGTCACCAATGACTCTATTTTTTCGCATCAATTTTTTTTTCTTTTCAACTGTGGATTTTTGCGTTTCTGGGGCTTTTCGAATTAAGGTTCGTGACCCATATTTAATTTCACGCAGACAAAGAATATACCTTTGTGGTATCTTTAGTGGCGTGCTGTGTTGTTGGGATTTACACTTTTCGTTTTGTGGTTATGTACGAGCAATTTGGACCGCCCGAAAAGTGGCTGGCAGGTAAGATTGCAGTTTATGACATTTTGCGGAATAAAAATGCAAAAAGTAACGTCGGAATAATGAAGATACGGTATACAATGCCTACCGTAGTCTTTCCAGCGAGTTTTCAGCTAGTTTTTGTCCTTCTTTTTTCATGTTCCGAAATCTCCGCTGTGGGTGACTTCACTTGGAAATGACAAATAAGTCACACAAAACTTTAATCTTTATACTAAACTCTGTGGATGACAAAATATAGCTTATCTTATCAAGGGTGGAATTATATATATAAGACGTGCGGATATTTCCATCATCAATACCAACACATCTTTACTTCACAAAACTTCTCGACAGCCTGGCAACAGTCTCACAGATACTTCCACCAAGCTCCCCGACTACTTACTCTTATCAATAAACGAACTTCGACTTAGAACGGCCGTCATCTCTTATCTATACAATAACCACAAACCGCAAGACCCCAACCATGGACTGCTTCCACAACTACTGCACTGTCTGTGACACCATTATCGACACACAGCGAAAGGGCAACCGACTTAAGTCGACATTTTCTTCCCAGGCATTCGATTCTTCTCTCTACTGCTCCACAAAATGCAAGCAGCAAGACGAAGCTGAGTACACCTTCACCGCTCAAAAGTCGCCTGTCTACGATGTGGAGGACCTGAGCATGGTCCTTCCCTCGCACCTCAACCTCGACGACTCTGAACCCGAGCTCTTCGAGTGTGACCTCACCGATTCCTCTTCCGTCGACTCTTCTTCTTCAATGATCTCTCTTGATGCTCCCTTCTCCACCTCCCTGACCTTCTCCCAGGGAGAGCCCAAGTACATCTCCCAGCACAACGCCTCGCATCCCTACTTTGGATCTTGGGCAGCCACTTCACCGCTGTCCAACGAGGCTCTTGTTCTTCCCACCGCATCTCCCATTAACAAGAAGAAGGAGCGACAGTTTTCCTACGCTATGCCTAAGGTCTCTCATCTTAGCCCTGGCCGAAATGTCATTGCCAGCAACACCTCTCCCTTGGAGAGACAGTGAGCGGAGTGAGCTACTTCATCAGCTACACTAAACCCTTAACTAACAAACCAAAAAAAAGCCGAGCCAGTCTCCGCATTATTGCATTGAGTGCGACCGAAGGTCCCTTACTCTCCTCTCACTATTTATATAGGCATATTTATTAGGTATATAGAAATGGAATCATTGCCATCCTCACTTCATTGTGTGTAGACAAGCCTGTAATGTAATTACCTGTAGTTGCGGATTGATGAATATTATCGACATGCATTAATTAATAATTCGTGGCTAAGACAGAATGAGAGATAGATACCTTTCAAGACTGTTGTTGATCTCACACAATGCCACTCCAGGTGAAATTGTTTCGGCTACAATACGGGGCTTTGCAAAAGCGGCTAAGCCTCGATACTGTCGCTTGTATCGAACTGAGGTGGGTGCCGGCAGATGTCTTGTTTGTTACTGTAGTTGGGAAACTTCGCTTGTTGGGCAATGTCTGTTGCTAGGGAACGACATGACAGCAAACGTACTATCTAAGTTGTTTCCCCACCGGGCGATATTATTCTCCAGTTGATAGGATTGATATTCTCTTTATTCATATTAACCAGGCGTTATTCGCTTAACTCCGTTCTACATGATACGGCTCTAGAGCGTTGATGTGCTGGCACAAGCGAACCCCACAATCTTATCCCATCCCATACAAGCCCGCTTTGCCGCTGGGATATGCAAGAGACCCTGACTCCGTGCTCATAGACTCCGGATTTGCGAGACGTGATGCGAACCTAAAGCCTTAAACATGGGGCGATGTCCGGCACCTAGATCCCATCTGCAGCTCTCACATCGTGCTCATTACATGCTCCATTTGCTATGTATGATATTTATGAACACCTCATCAGCCGGGGCAAACGTGTAAGGAACAGATATCCGCTATCCCCGGGATTAGTGCCGGTTATTACTGCTCCTGGAAATGGACTTCTTCTGCCTTAGAATTTAGATCCGAGCTGGGTCTTACAAAGGTTTCAGTTCTTGAACCCAACCAAAAGAAAGAACACGCATTATGCATTTTGTTTTTCCCCTTCACTCACCAGAGACGGAATCGTATACTTTCAGTCCACATGTGTTTGTTTGACCCCTGTGTTGACTCGCACAAGCTGCATACGTAGTTTTACCCATGGCCGTACAGTACGTACCCCACATTTTCATAGAGTTTATAGCCTACATATCAGCTAACCCGCACGCTTGTAAATTAGAGCTTAATTTTTTATTATTTTGTATTATGGCAAAACAGTCTCGGAGGCTGTGTGGACATCAGGTAGAACAGTAGTGGGCCAAAAAAAAAAAAAAACTGACGGAATTCTGTTGTGTTATACCGTAGCCACTTTTGATTGACATTGGAGACAAATAAAAACGCTTACTTCAAGAAGCCTCCCTTAAACTAGTGGTGAGAAAATACCCCCCTTGGGTGTGTGCATCCGCTATTGTACAGTACTCGTACGTACGATACGTGATCAAGTCATACATAATGAAGTCATGTCATTTCTCAAGGGGTACGCTGCTGTGAAAATTCTTTCAGTGCTTCCCCACAAACTGCAGATCGGTCTCGGCGCCATCAAATGTACGAATGTACCGCATGTATGTACAAATTTACAGTGTACATTGCACACTCAGGCGATCTGGGTAGAGACACAAAGGATTCAGGTACTCTCCTTAGTTTTGGTGCATTAATTTTTCGCTTTCTATCTCACTTTTTCTTCACTCGTTGTACCAGTTTAAAGGGCAAGGGTAGTTCCCGTTTTCTCTCAAGGTCAAACTGTAGTGCAAAAATGAGGCGGCTAGAAAAACCTATCATGCAGATTAACAATAAAACCTCGTATACCCCCATAGGCTAATAGTTAGAAGCCACTGCGTCTAAGACGAGTATTCAGCGAACGTGGAATTCATTTTGTTGGGTGCGTCGATCTCGAAATCGGCTTGAATCTAATATGACCTGATGTGGACGTTATACGAGGTGAATGTGAATGTGCATGCTTCCCACATGCAAGATGGTCCAAAGCTGGTGAGACTTTACCAGCCGGCTGCTCACATTATTGTATGTGCTCACTCACACATAAAAAACCACTCAACAGGTCGGGTTTGCTCCATTGGAAAATTCACTCATTCTACAGTATCGTAGAGTACCAGGTACCATAGGAACTAATTCACCAAGGACCATTCCATGGAACTAGCTAAGGCCAACTTTCATTATAATATTAGCACTCGTATTTTATCAACTAATTAGTGAACCGCCACTTGCGCCACCTGGAGGCTACGCTGTAGTCGGGAGATCCCACAGGTCCAATACACCTGTCCTTATTCGTCCTCCTGGCACAATGGTTTCTTTCCATTGCGAAATCTCCGCGAACCTTTGAAACATACAGCACTTCGCATACCGGCACTCACTCAACTAATATCTACTTGCGTCGCTCATGTATAAGAAGTGACACCATAAGGCGGTCCAGAATCCAAGGTGTAAAGCGAGAAGAAATTTTTTATGCGTAACGGCGAATTTTTCTTTTAGGAGGCCCAGAATCTGCTTCATGGACAGACCACCTGAATTCTCTGCATATTCCGGCTAATTTTTTAGGAGGCTTTTGTTGTCTCTGGTAACCCTCTAGATCTGACCAACAGGGAAAATACTTCCACAAGTGGGTATGTATCATTACACTACAACCTAAGCCTTTCCCATAAATATACATGTTCTACTTATCTATATTTTTATGTTTCCACACTTCCATCCATGCTGAGATTCTCAATGGCTTCTCGAACCAGATGGCTTCCCTTAGGGTCGAGATTCAGCGCTATAGTGTAGTGCTTTACTGCCAAAGGCTTTTTGTTAACAGCCTTGTAAAGCTGGCCCAGCAAGAAATGGACTGAAGCTTCGTCTGGAGCCAGAGTCTGCAAAAGATCGAACTCTACGAGAGCCTCATTAAAACGCTGCAGCTGCATAAGGATCCGGGCCTTCTTGTAGCGAGAAAGTGCCGACTGCGGCTGTAGGGTCGTGGCCCGCGTGTACATTGCTAGTGCCTGCTGGAGCATATTTTGCCGCTCCAGGATCATTCCCACACAACACACCAGGACAACATTGTTGCTGTTAATAGCAAGGGCAGACTTGAAATGGAACTCTGCCCTCTCAAAGTCTCCTAGCTTCATGCTCACCATGCCCAGACCATACCAGGCATTGTAATGCCGAGAATCACACCGTAGGGCCATTCGGAACGCATCCTGAGCTTGCTCCAAAGCCTCTGAAGTAACGTGCTCATGGCCACTCAGTGTGTAGGCGTATGCGAATTGAGGGTCTAGGGCTGTTGCCCTCTTGAAACATTTGAGAGCCAGCTCAGGCTCTCGTTGCACGGAAAAAGAGTTGCCCAGAACACACCATGCTTGAGGGGAAGATCGATCAGAATCCAGTAGATCTCTTGAGAGGTATGCTAGCTCGAGATCCTTCTGTAGATGCCACAAGGTGGTGGAGTAGACCTCCATGTCTGCCACACGTGTACGATCAAGTTCCCGTAGACGTGCAAACGTGCGCTCAGCCTCCGCATAATTTACCTGTTCAAAGTAGATGCGGCCTACTTTGGCCAGTACGTAGGCAGAGTCACGGTGGATGGAGGGGAGGTCCAAAAAGTGTTTGAGCGCGGTCTGCAACTCGTACCGCGAGAAGGCGAGAACGCCACGAGCAATTTTGGTATAGAGAGGGATTGTGGCCGAGGAATGTGTAGCTGAAGATGCAGAAGCGGCAGGTGCATTAGACGAGCTGGACGTGGTGGAAGCTCCAGTTGTCTGTCCACCAGGAAGATTGTTGGTGATATTGAGTCCTGTTCCCAGTGTTGATCCTGCAAACCCAACGCGTTTCGGCCGCGATGTTGGCGTGTCGTACAATGAGCTTTTACCGCCAAGGAACTTTCCTTTTCCTAGCGAGCTCCCCTGGAAAGTTGTGGTGAGGTTAGATGGTTGGGCTGCTGGTGCAGATGGGTTGGTGGTGTTCACGCTGTTATTAATGCTTCCAGAGCTGTTGTTTCCACCAAAACCAAGCTTGCCACCTTGGAATGGGTCCTCCACCGGGTATTGGTATCCGGGCTTGAAGATGTTGGCAACGTTGACGTTGATACCCATTTCAGTCAGTCGTTCAAAAGCCTCCCAAATGAACGGATTCTGACTAAGAGCCATGGCATAGGCCTCTGCAGCCACCGTGATGTTGCCTGCTCCCTGGTAGAGCTTTCCGAGCAGAACCAGGAATGCAGATGGGTCGGGAATGACGCATCGTTGGGTCGCTGAGTGGGCCACATAGCCACCATTGAGCCAGGTCTTTTTCCCTGCCTCGAGAACCCTTGCTCCATCCGCGTGCTTCTGTAGCTTGAGACACGACTCGGCGTATAGATAGAGACATCCAATGTGTGAGAGATGTGTTTTTGTGGCCATCAATACCGCCTTGTGACGTCCCTGGCGATCTAGCACCAACGCATGCAAATGGACATTCTCAGGCGACGGGTCAATTGCCAGCATGCGCTCAACGGTGAAAGCTGCCGTAGGGATCAGGTTGTAGTCTATAGCATGCCAGAATGATGCTGCCAACTGGTTCATCGTTGTGATTCGAATGTGTGCACGAAAGGGTAAATGTAAACATTGTCACGTGTGTCGTGCAGTTGTGATGTGTAAAAAAATCTTACTAATCCGTAACAGTATCGCATATCAGAATACATTTGACAGGCGTATCTTGTTAATAGATCAACAAATTCACGTGTGGTATTAAAGTGGGCAGTGCTACAATCATCTATGGCTGCTGTTGTGTGTGTGTGTAGTGGCCGTTGCTGAGAATTGTTCTTCAAGTAAAGTGGTATATGTAGTTAGGAGTTACTTGGGATGTGACAGCACAGCAAATAAAGGATTAATTGGTTCCTACAAGAACATAACGGGTAATAATAGCAGTGTTTTATAACTGTATCATGAGGTATCAACAAATGATCTGTTGTACCATCCTCATATAGCTCCTTAATACCAGGTGCCTGATAGGATACCTCTGGCTGATACGACCAAGCGATGTACCAAGCTCTCAAATTGTTATAATTAGTTACGGTGCAACCGATCCTCCTAGGGCTCATCTGAACGAACGCCCTTCAAATATCCAAGAGCGTCACCTGGTATCCCCCCTTGACTATGTCATCACCCTTGACACTATCAATACTCCGTCGCGATACCACATGACCAGCGACACCTGACTCCACACTTAACAAAATCCCAACAAGTTTAATTATGAAGACATTGAAGTTTGCTGACCCCTCCGGAACACAATCAAGGTTATGAGGAGAGATCACATGAAATGGTGTGTCTGCTTTTTGTTATAATATTTGTTAGCTACTGGTGGCTACCAGTACTTGGTACCGGTAGCTGGTTACTCTAAATTTCGTGACTGCAATAGCAGCTCATCAAATCCTTTTCAACACACCCTGAGACCAGATGACCATCCCGCTTAAGTCTAACTTACACACAAGGAAAGACCTGGTTGTAGGCATGCAGAAAAACTCCACCATTAATAATATTATAACAAATGAGTTAGCAGTCGGGGCTCCTTGGCCCTGGTCATGTTATACCGGGACTGAGCCAGAAGTTTTGAAAACGTTGGCATGTAATTATGTGTGAAATAGCGAGCTACAAGGTACTGGTAGAACCATCTCACCATCGTACCATCCGTGAACCTTGAGCACGTTTCGTTGTGCTCTTACCCCAGCTGCTGGCGTCATCTTCGCCACAAGCCACAGTGACGATTGCGCCATGGGAGCATGGAATCTCAAGATTTATCACAAAGATTCTAAAATAGTGCCATAGACACGGGTCCAGCCACATAGATACATCAGATGCCTAGTACGACATCTTTTATAAACCAGATGATACATGCTATTGCGCTATGTGAGATGTTGTGCTTGTGCTATGTTATTAGCAACAAGATGAGTTAGCTCCCCCCATTCTATATTTTATTGCACAGGCCAAGGCGAAATGGACCTTGACATTTCGTCATCGCTATGAATTTCTGGAGACATGGTGTCAGTCTCCGAAGAGGTATCGGCGTGGCCGTCCTTATGGCACCACTCAGTGACGTGGGCAGGCAGCTTGTAAATGAACACTGCGCCAATCGTTTGAGCAACGGCAAGAACTGCAAAAAAAGCTTCTGTCGTGGGGAAAACTCTTGCATATAGGGACGGCGTGGCGAGATCTCCAGCTACCGCACCCACTTCCATTACACCAATAACAAGCGCCAAGGCATAACCGGACCCACAGACTGGACCAAGACCATGAATGATATAATCAAGCATGTGAGAGTAAGATACAGATCGCACAACACTTAGGACCATGACACCGACGATGAAGGCCACATCGTTGGGGACGGTGCAAGAAATTCCAGCAGCAATGGCGAACAGGGCACCTAGCCGCACGACATTAGTATCAGTCTGCTTGATAGAGCGTCGGAAGACCTTGGAAATACTCAGGAAAATGTATGGAAGCAGAAGGGGAGTACCCAGCAGACCACCCATGGAAGACACAGACATGCCTACGGAAATCTTGGCCAAATCAAGGGTTCGCCATTCCCACATGTAGGACGAGAAGACGGGCATAATTTTGAGAGTGGCAGAATTAGCCATGGAAACTAGGCCGGCCACGATCATGATGCTTCTGAGACGGGAAGGAACAGCCTTCTGGGTCAAATCAGATGTAGAGGAGTTGGGGGAGTATAGCGTGTCCTTAGAATCACGGTACTCTTTTGGTGTTTGCAAATAAGATGGCCCCACTGCGAGAGTGCGGAACTCAGGAAGGGTCTTCGACCATATGTAAAACGTTGCAGCAAGGCCCAGGGCCAAAAGCATGGCCAGTAGCGGATTTCCAGAGTCCTCTAGGATTCTTCCAACAGTAGACCCGAGCCAGTCCTTACAGACAATACGCAGAGCCAGCAGCTGCACTAGAGGAAATAGTCGTAAATCAGGCCATCCCGTCAAGTTCTTGTTATGCTGCTTTTCCTCCGAGATTCGATCTGTGTTTTTTTCCTCGTCGTTGGTCATGTCACACAGGTACATGGCAGCGAGAGCCAGCACTGACTTCTCACATTGCATAGCTACCGACACAAGGTAGACGGGATATGGCAGCCCCAGGGTATATGTGAAACATGCTACACCGACAGAGGCAGTGGCCAGGGTGGCACACACTTGAACTCCCCACACTCTGCCGTGGGTATCGCTAGTAGACAGGATCTTGAAGGCAGTGTATACCTGAACCAGGGTTGCTAACGCTACCAGGATTTCGAAATATGTGTAGTGGGTGTGAATAGCCGAGATCTGGCACACTTCATCAGCGAGCGAGACTCCCGGTCCAGACGTGAGTCTCGGGAAAAAAGCTCGGCATATCGATGTGAGATGAAGCTGCGGTGCCAGCTGGTTGTGGATTCCAAATGCGACAAACGCCGGTGCAATGGTTGCGAGTAGTGTCTTGTGTTAGGCATGTCGAGAGAGGTTTCCTGTTGGGTCTTGCACCGACTTTCTCTTTTGGGCTTGCGACGCGTCTCACGTCTGTTCCATCTCATCGTGTCGAGAAGATACTCACATTTGTGCGCTTGGCCGCATATGACTGACCAAAATCGTTGTTGCTGAAATACTGGACCACCTTGGTCCCCGCCATGATTATCTGACCGTGAGAGTTGGTTTCGAGGGCTGAGTCGAGACAAGGCTTCAGGAGGCCATAGAGTTTGAGAAAGAAGAGCTTCTGTTGTGACTTGACGGGTTAGATAAACTTGAGCTGCGGAAACACTCTGAGCGTAAAGAAAAGCTGAATACGCGTGTTTCTAGCGAACTGCAGTCCTTTCCTATATTTTCCACGCCTGTAAAAGTATTTATACCTAATGCAGTTCTGCCCAGCGCTATCAGTATTTTTTTTCTGTTATCCTGCGGCGAGTGTTAAAAAAGGTTCGATGAGGGGATCACAGCCCGGAAAACTATGCCAGGTGGATTTTTTAAACCTGCTAAAAAGCAGAATTTTGTTTAGCCTGTTTTTTTTAAGTGGCACACGCGTGACCAAGGCGCAGTAAGAGTAACCACAGCAACGACTATGCTGGATCACAAATAAGAACCATGGCTCGTAAAGACAGATTAGCTACTAGTCGCCCCTTAACATGAAGATTTTTTCTCCTAATTAGCACTGTAACATAATAATTACAATTAATGGTGCTTCCCCCCAAAGATACTGCTATCGCTTGTCCTATCGTACTGTACTTGCACCCCTCTGCATTACACTGGCTATTTTGGGAGGCTTTCTGCCTATTTAGGAAGTGCTTGTGAACGCTGTGCGTGCGATACCGTAAATGCTCAATATGAATGATCAGAGTGTACTGTAGGAGAGTTAAAGTATTGTTGGATCCGAGACAACAGCTGATGGGGCTCAATACACCGGGTATGCCACTACTGTACGTACTGTACGGGTTGACATCCTGCGTCTACCGCTGCACTTGTACGATACTCATTTAAACAACATCCATAAAAACGTGCTTTATACATACAAATACCTGGAATGTACAGTACGATACCGGTACAGTACGAGTACGTACGCTGTACCAGGTACGAGCAGAGCAATAATGTTATAATCTCGTATCTCGGACACGGCACTCTCATTTTCATTGCTCTCACTCCGCACAGAAATTCAATTTCATGGCTTAGCTAAGGTTGTTTCCTACTGGTACCCGGTACATTATTTGAGACGTTTATTTATCATGAGAGGATCTCCACATAGGAGGCACAGTAGGATAGGTACAAGTATGTCACGCGATCAACTCAGGACTAAAAAAATAACGCACTGAGCCCCTGGTCCGAACGCCAGGGTGTTAGTCGCTGTAACAGGTCTATTCCTTGTACAGTACGTAGCTGGGTCTTGTCTAGTTGACGGTACCGGTAGCTACTGTACGAGTACGCTGTAATCAGTATGTTTAGGACGGCAACCCGAGCAACTATTAGCTAAATCTTCATCAAAAAATCCAGCCAATTAGTACAGTAGCGTGACGGTTTCCTCTGATGTCATAGGTAATCTTGTGAATAACAGCTACAGTAATACTGTACTCGTACAGTGTACTCGTACGGTACGCCACTTTGACAAACCGGTTGGTGGAGGCGTGGTTTGAACTGTGTACCGGTTATGAGCGTCTCGCCACTATTAAACAAGGGTCAAGCAAACAACACCAGTTATCTATAGCACTATCTATTACCACCACTTTGTGTGACAAACGCGATGAGCTAGTCACCAAGAGAACACAGATTAGACTATAAACTGTTACACGGTAAAATAGTTTTGTATATCGAAAGTCTACGTTACACTGAACCACCAGAGCACGAGTGCGAGTACGATACAAGGTTGGAGTTTTAGTCATAACAGCATCTTCCGTGCAATATCCACGATGAGTTTGACTTAATTATCTACGTGATCACACTACAAGTGGTTTTATCATATTTTGATCCAGACAAAAGAAGAAAAGCAGGCATACCTAATAACACACCCCACACTCTCAACTAGACTGGTGATATTCGTTAGCTAACCTAACTACAAACAACGACACGTTTTGTACAGTGATTTAGAAATCACCAGGCGACGTTCGAAGGCGTTCTCATACCGTACCGGTAGCCAATTATTACTACACTAATGCCATCAACACAACTACGTTTCTCCATTTTCAATCATCGCCCTAAAATACATTATCAATCGACAGAGCATCGTCTAAAATGCGGAACTTCACACAGATTAGACATCTGCCGATTATGGAAAGCCAGTGCTTCAATCGAACACTTCTAATATCGTCGTCCTCCACCCCGTCGCTGGTTGGGGTTGTTGCTCTGGTTGTTGTAGTTTCGGTTTCCTCGTCGGTTGCCAAACTGGCCGCTCTGCTCCATCTGCTGCTGTCGCTGTCGCTGTTCTCGCTGCTGGCTGTATTGTTGCTTGATGCTATGCAGTAGCTCGTCTGGCAGCTGGAGAGCCTTGATGTTGGAGCCTCGTACATAGTACTCAGACACAGTGGCAGTGTTTTCACCCGATGCAGAAAACTCTTCGACCTCCTTGAGAGTCAGGTTCATCCAGTGGTCACATTTGAGCAGGTGGCCTCTGAGGGACTCGCCCGATTTGAGCTCCACGAGCATGGGCTGACCCTGTGCTGCGTTGAGTAGGGATAAGGGTAGCTGGGTTAGTAAAGTGTCATCTGCGCACACGTCTGCATTCTGAAACCAGCTCTCTGAGGAGCCTCTAGCGCCCCAGGCGCTGCTCGCGTACTCACCATCGATGTGGATTATGGGGACAGTAAGTGCTGGCGGTGAAAAAGCATATTTTGGGGCTAGGGTTGGGTGATGATGGTTTAGGTGTGTGCTGGTGGGAGTTTGCACAGTAAGCTGAGCTGCATAAAGCCTGGCAAAAATCAGGTGCACACCAATTGGGAATTGCCGCAGGGACGAGACAGGCGATAATAAGCAGAGAAGGACGCCTGAAGCAAGTCAAGACATGAGGCAGAAAAATAGGAACTAGTGTAGCCTACCTGAAGGTTGCGCAGCCAACGACACACAAAATAAATATAGACGCCCGCACACAGATTGCAGGCACCCCCAATCACACTTGTTCTCCAAATTACACCTCGCTACTTGGTACGTACTGCAGCAGCCCACATACGGCTTTTCTGTCAACTCGCACATAGGGTAACTCGAAACCCATAATTGCGCCAACGCGACACGACAACGCTTACGCGACCATGTCAATCTACAAAGCAACGTATTCGGGGGTCCCCGTTTATGAATTCCAGTGCAAGAATGTGGCCGTGATGAGACGGAAATCCGACGGGTGGGTCAACGCTACCCACATTCTCAAGGTCGCTCAGTTCGACAAGCCCCAACGGACGCGAATTCTCGAGAAGGAGGTTCAAAAGGGCGTCCACGAAAAGGTCCAGGGCGGCTACGGCAAGTATCAGGGTACGTGGGTTCCTCTGGAACGTGCCCGTGAAATCGCGACCCTGTATGATGTCGACTCTCACTTAGCGCCAATCTTCAACTACGACGACGAGGACGGGTCGCCTCCACCTGCACCCAAACACAGACCAAATCTCGAGCGTAAGAAGCGAGCCAAGGTCACCGGCTCGCCAATGGTTCGACAGCCTAGTCGCATGGAGTCGCTGACTCAGTCGACGGGATCCATGGGTGGCACCCCACAGCACTCACGACAATCGTCGCTCAGCCAACTGGCCCAGTCTTATGGACTCGACGATAGCGACCATGTGACTCCGTCGCCACCCACAGTTGCCGATGATTCATCGGATTTCATGTCTGACGACGAGGTTGACCGACAAATGGGCCACTACCCTCGGCCTGTGCTGCCCAAGCCAAAGCCAATACAGGTACGTGACCCCAAGGATCTGTACACCAACGACCTGCTGAACTACTTTGTGTCAGCCGACGACGAGAAAGTCCCGGCATTTCTGGAGAACCCTCCTGCAGAGTTTGATGTCCACAGACCCATTGACGAGGAAGGCCACACTGCTCTGCATTGGGCATGTGCAATGGGCCATCTCCGGGTTATTGAACTGCTTCTCAAGGCGGGATCGGACGTGCGTGCCACCAACATGTTTGGACAGACACCTCTGACTAGAGCCATCATGTTTACTAACAACTACGACCGTCGAACTTTCCCCAAAGTGGTTGATATCCTGCAAGACACTTTGTTCCAGGTGGACGCACAGGGAAGAACCGTGCTGCACCACATTGCCCAGCACGTGAACAAGTCACAGTCCGCAGCAAAATACTACGTGACGATTTTGCTGTCGAAAATCAGCGAGAACCACTCTCTGGTCGCCCTGTCCCAGTTCATGGACACCCAGAACAACGAGGGCGACACTGCTCTGCACATCTTGGCTCGTTCGGGTGCCAAGAAGGTGTCTCGGGCTCTGATGGACTTCAACGTCAAGACTGACATTGTTAATGCTGATGGGCGAACAGCACTTGATCTACTGGAGGGCGACAGACAGATGCAGCAGCACCCCCCACCTGCCATGGCTTTGCACCACCAGCCGCCCTACCAAATGCTGCATGAGAGCGAGACTGCCATTGCAGCACACAACCTTGCCGGAACAGTAGTGCACAACCTACAAGTGCTGGCCCATGCTTTTGATGCCGAGCTCAAGGAGAAGGACGCCGATGTGCAACAGGTACGACAGATGGCTACCAAGATGGAGGAAGATATTGCTGCTACAAACGAGGCTATCCGAGAGTACGAGGCTAAACACGGTACGGCAGAGGAACTTGAGAAACTCGCAGCAGAGGCTGAAGAACGTGCTTCCACACGGGTGAACCAGCTGCGAAAGGTGTTCGAGCGATCTCAAGCCAAGGGCCTGGCCATGCTTGTGGCCGACGAGGAACGTGAAATTTCACGCGAACAGACCAATGGTGAATTCAAGACTGCCAAGGAGCTTACTGATCTGCAGCATGGCCGTAAGGATCTTGTGGATGATGTGGTGGAACTTTTTGCCAACGCTGGAGTGGGCGAAAAGATGAACGAGTACAGACGGCTTGTGGCTATGAGCTGTGGTGTCAAGGTGGAGGATATTGATGGGCTCCTTGATGGTATTGAAAAGGCCCTCCTGGAGGGAGAGAGATAGTATTTGGTTTAGGACGATGTAATTTAATGTACACTATGAGGCTGATCAGGTATTTGCTTCTTAATCCAGTGTATGAATCAAACCCTTGTCCTCTTTACGATGGGCTATGTATGATGCTTTTTAAGATGGCTGTATTTATCAGACTATCGATTTCAGCTCAAGACTTGCGAAGTTGGCTTCCAAAGACTCAACCTGCACTAGCTCAACTTCCTTATCAATGCTGCCAGTGGCCACATACCCATTACTAGCACTGATGCATCGCAGTCTCGAGTCTGACACCTTAATCTTTTGCCAGTTTACCTGGTCAAATAGTCGCACATAACCATCATCTCCGGCGATCGCAAGGGTCTTAGAGTCGAACCAGCTGAGACGTCCCAGACTGTATTTGTCTTGGGGAATTAGAGTAGGGAAAGAGGTGACTGTGTCGTCGCTTTTAACAATAATGATACGAGCATAGGGTGTGTGGCTTGTCAAGCAGGCAATTTCCTTACTTTGACTATTGTAGACCATATCGAACACAGTGAACGAATGGGGCATGTAATGCGCATCAACCAGGGGAATTGTTCTGAGCTTCTCCAACTGCTTTGATAGCAGCTGGATAGAAGTACAGTCTTCTCGAGATACAGCAAGTCCCCTGTCAGTCCACGCCACCGCTGTGGGGTTTGTGAGAGAGTCAATGAATGCCATCTGCTCATGATCTGCCTGTTTTGTAACAACCACTTTTTTGTCGAATCCAACTGAGGCAATCAACCCATCTTCCGACACGGAAATACCTCCAACAAACCGAGAATGGGGTTTAAAGCTGGTGCAATTGTACTCGGAGTCCACCTGTAGAATTGAACCATCCATGGTGCCCACCAGCGTGGTGTTATGTGATCCCTCCTCAATCACTCGACCTACTGTCGAAATGGTAAGGTTCTTCAACTCTTTGAGAGACTGGTCATAGAAGGTCAGATTCTTGGAAGAATCTGTAGAGACGATGTGGTTGTTTATGATCTTTGCATCCACAATCATATTTTTCGATTTCGTTCTCAACACAGTCACGCCTACATCATTCTCTGTGACTACACTTTCGTCTTTCGTTTCCTTTTTGGGCAAATAACTCATCAGTCTAGGTTAGTAACACGCTGTAGTCACACAAACGGGTTATAAATGATGCAATCGTATGTGCTGATACTCACTCTTCAATTGTGACCGGCTCGTCTCTGATATCACATTCCTGCTCAAAAGCAGCCAATGTCTGGGTTAGCATCAATGTAGAAAAGAGTGAATCGTAGCACTCACATTTGTGTATTCCTTTTCCTTTAGGTATTTTGCAATGAGTCCATCCATCTGTCGCTGTGTTGGTTGTGTGTCTTGGAATATGTTCACAGGAACATAGTTATGAAGTTTATTTGGACTGGGACCCCTGTTGAGCATAACATGGCTTATATAGAGGAGAATATAGCTAGCACGATACGATATTAACCATGGGCTCCATCAACGATGTGCACAAAAGCCTCCAGTATCTACTGCTTTGTTATACAAAGAGAGCCTGACACATTCACCCATGTGGGCCAATTTCAATAAATTTATTAATCACCATACAGTACCCTTACCGAACACCACTAAAATACAATTGTTAGCCAAACAGCTCATGGGCCCGTCGTCTGTTTCCTCTTCGACGGCCGCCTTCCTTGTTTCCCTTGTCTTCCGCACGAGGGTGGAACCGGGAAGAGATATCCCTAATTTCCTTAGTATCCTCCTCTCGCCGCCTCTCTCGTTTTTGGTTCTCTCTCATGCGCGAACTTCGATTCTCACGAGGGTTATCAAAACCAGAACGGATATCCTGATCATCAATATCCATTCTGTCTCTGCCCCAGGGAGAGGTAGATCGGTCACGTCTGTTTCTGAACCGGCCTTCGGTCTCTCGCATTCTCGACACAGGCGACATTGATCGGTTGTCTCTTTCTGGGGCATCGCTACCCCATCTGCCCTCAAACAAGTCTGCCACACCACGGGCTTGCCGACCTCGCTCAATATCCTCAATGAGAGAAGGGTCCTTCTGCCACCGGCCTGTATCTTCATTATCACGACGACGACGAATGGGTGGAGATCGCCGTCGACCGAGATCTCCTCGTGATGTTAGTCGAATAAGATCTTCTTCCGAATCAGAGTTGTTGTTTGTGACTGAAGGGAACAAATCATCGCCGTCAATCTCTGATCGACCTGAGGGCTTGAGGTTTCGGCGTCGTTCCAACACCTCGTAAGTGTGGGCCTTATCCTGGAATCGCCGGAAATCTTCAACCTTGGTGGGTTCTCCGTTGTAGAGATAGTATTTAGATTTTTGTCGCGCGTCTCGAGCCTTGACATCACTCTGGTAACTGCATCGCACCTTTAGCGAGACCTTGCCGTGATCAGGTTTCACAAAAGTCTTGGCTGCACGCTCGGTCTCAGGCTCAATAGAGTCTCCGTCATAGAATAGAGAAGGGTCAGTCATGGCCTGAAGCGCGCTTTGTGCTGTGCTGGGGTCCACAAAGACAATATTGACCGAGGAATCATCCACCCAATCGATGTTGAAAACAGAGGTGATTGAACAGGTACCAGAGACGTAGCTCTTGACATCCTTGTTGGACATTTCGTTCACTCCCCGCAAGTTGACGGCCTCTTCTCTGAGGATAGGTCCCGACAGCAGAATATCGTCGTTATCGACGGGACCCATGGGCTGTGTGGCGATGGAAACGGGTTCCATTTCCATCTCGATTTCGTCGGCAACAATGGGAGCCACCGACCCTCCATCATCCAGTACGATCTCCGCGTCCATTGTATCTGAGGTGCCGGAGTCTGGTGAGTTCTGTGAAGTTTCACGTAAGGTTTGGGCTATGAGTTGACTGTTACCTCACACGTCTCGTGAGATTACTCCTGTCGAGAGCGGTATATTGGTTGCTATATGGTATATTTTCAACTTTGATATAGAGAAAATCTGTACTAATCGGACACGATTCAAGGGAAAAATGTAGATCAGCCTGTCACTCAACAAAGTTGTTTTATTATATTCGAAGTGGGTTTGGGGCCAACCAGTTACCCGGCCGTGATGACACCCTGCTACAGTTAATTTGGTGTGCCCTCTCTTGGAACGAACATTAATCAGCCCTGTAGCTACAGTATCGTACGAGTCTGTGAAACTACAAAACACTTGCTAAGACATCTCAGTATTATTCTAAATCTGCACAACTTCAATTCCTTTCTGGTAAAACTACTCCTCACCTGTGCTGTTGTTAGACAGGGGACTGTCGCTACTGTAACCAACAGGATGAGTAATCGCATACTTCTGGTCAGTTCAAGCCCCCTTCCTCCTTCTACGATACTTGCAGGGTTAGATTTTTTACTTTAATATAATGACGCGGCTCTGTGAGAAACGATGCCATATGAACTGAGGTCTTTGACTTCCCTTGAGCATAGATTTATTCAATCTCTCCAGATTACCCGAGTTTGAGTCCGACGTGTGGGTTTCAGCACTTTATAGGCCTAAAGTACGTACGATACGATAGCTTTAATGTATTTCCCTAGAATAAAAAAAGAAGTAATTAGCTACAGTACGCGTACTCGTACTCGTACCGGCAATAGCTAGCAACGAAGATCAGCCTCGCCATCCCATACCCTTGTAACCCTTGATTAAACTGGGCAGCTCAGTAAAAACAATTTATTAACCACCCTTAAGCTCTAGGATGCGTCCAAAATGGCCACGTTGGATTTCTGTCTCGCCCCTTCCGTCTGTCTCATGCCCAAGTCTCAGATCCGAGGAGCGCGCGTCCAGAGCCCGTGGCCATGCAGGCCCGTTTCTGGATGCGGCCTGCTGGGTATCCGTACCAGTACCAGGTACTCGTACCGCAATTACGTGCAGTATTCTCACTTGCCACCAGTCTTCAGGCACAGTCCTGATGCAACAGAACCCTATGTGGGAAGAGAGAACACGTACAGTAAATGGAAGACAGACCTTAAACATTACACGGGCCTCAGCATTCAATCTGCTGACTGAAGAATAAATGTGCATCGTATTGCTTTGGAACTAAGGATTCCAATGAGACAAAAAAAATTGCGCAACGACCAAAACTGGCGGAAGTAGAACAAGATATAGAATCGGGACTTTTGGCACATTACAAGACTCTTCTGGATCATGTGGTCTACGGTACGAGTACCTGTAGTCCTCACCGAATATGCCAGTAGATTTCCGGCCAAGCTATTAGTTCGGCGCATTATGAACTTGCCGATCTTCAGACTCTAATACGAAACACTAGCGATGGTCTCCGACAAGAATGGCGAACAACTTACGAATCCGTGATTATGTCTAGGCTGTCGCGAAGAGACTAAGCGATATCAGGCATCTCTTTTGACTTTTCGATTGGGTTTTAACAAAGTTCGGAACAAATCATTACGGCTAACGGAACCTCAAGTGCGGCAAATCCCGGTAAAACCCATCTGCTTGTAAGTATTCTGGCCGACTACGATACTAGGCAATCTGTAATGCACTAGCACATAGAATATATATATTAATCCCCTGATAAAGGTACAAGAATTTACGGAAGGGACATACATATCATTTTAACGAATAGTAACCTGTCATAGGAGTTATTATTGCTTCGTACTGGCGTGTGTAATCATTTAATCATTATGTTGTTGAAGACTGGGTTAACGTTGAATGTAATAAGCCGTTCATGTTGGTGTGGCCATGCAACTAATTGGGTGTCGTCTTAGTTCATTACTGTACACCTACTCGTAATGTACCCCCAGTTTATTACACCAGTTGTGAGACAAAGATCAACTATACGCCGCCCAGAGACTGTAATTAGCTACAATTGTATGGTATCAGCTGGTGTGTGCACTCGAGGGTTCGCCGTCCAGCTACGAGTAGCTACTGTAACTTAACTGATGGGAAAACCGGACTAATGGGCCTGCTGCAGCAGACATGCCACTAAAGATGCAGTACGAGCGAGGCTAGTGCCCTTTTCTAGACCGATCGATGGAGTAATACACTGTAATCAGCGTGTAGCATTTGGTGCGATCGGGCTAGAAGAGGTCTAAAAATTATGTGGAGATGGCAAATTTGTCAATAGTATAGTCGCTATACGGCTCAACAAAGGGGTGACGAAGGATGAAATGGGTTACGTACTTGTGGATGCCTCAGTGGCAGTCAAGTAAATGCAGCAGCATGTATTATTACGTCCCTTGTTCTTCACACTTTCTATTTTAGCGTCGATCGACCCCGTTACCTTCTCTAAAGTTTGGCTTCCGGAACCATATTAAAAGACAAAAGACATCAGAAAAGGAAAGAAAGGCGGGCGTTCTTTTTTTGTTTGTTATAATACAAGACATTTATAGCTAACTCCGAAATGAATATTAGTCGTGCGATTTGTGTTACCCATAAACGAGATGGCCGTGTTTTATGTAATAGAGGTTTAAGGTGGATGTGTGCTGTCAATTATCTCGCTTGCTCCCAGGTCCGCAGCAACTGACAAGAGCACAAACCAAGTTTTATAATTCTCACTTGCGAACACTGCACTCTCAAATACGGCCTGTGAACTGTGTTCAAAGGTCAAAGCTGATGAAGCTTTTTGGAGACCAAGAAAGTCTCAAACCGACTCAGTGAAGCGAAAAGTACAACTCCTCTACTATTGTGTGAATAAGTCATTTCCACGGATTTAAGACCAATCAGGAAGACGCCTGGGTCTAATTACAGCAGAATACTGGCTGCCAAACAAATGAAATACAAAGTGCGAAGCCTACGATACTTCTCAGCCATCATCGGCTGTAAATATTCATCTTTTCGATCTCCAGTATTAGACGGCATTGGGGATCACCAATCGAATTTCGGAGAACTTGAGATGGCTAGTGGACCCTAATTCAGAACCTCACTATTTTTCCAACAAGCGGGATCTCACAAGCGTTATCAATTGCTACACGGCCAGTATTGCTTGCCCACTAGCTACAGTAGCTACTCGTACCGCACTCGTATCGTACGCTACAGACCAAATGTTTACCTTAACCAATGACTACTGTAACCACTACCTGTCCCTTAATGAATAAGTTAATAAATTATTTCTATATAAATATTTCAGAAGTCACAAGCAAGCGTGTCAGCTAGTTCGATAGCTGTCTGTTCCTCCGAGACTCGAGTAAGCCACAGCATCGCAAGACCGTTGAATTTGAAGTCATCCAAGCTGTTTATAGATTCAGAACGAGACTTCAAAGACTTCTCAATGTCTTGCATCAGTTGAGATGTCCACGTCAAAGCGGATGCAAGGCGCATAGACTGACTGAAGAAGCCGAACATATGACGAATGAAAGGCGGGGATTTCTGAGATTTGCTTGAGAAGTCGACCAGATTATCCACAAAGGTCGATGTGACGACATCCCCATCTGAACAGGCCAGTGAAGCCAGTTCACTCGTAGACTTGTCAGGGAGATAGTGCTGCAAGAAAAAGACACCAGCAGAAATTCTGTAGAACTCTAGCATGGTCTGGTCCGTACCGCTAGAAATAGCATGCAGAAAGCGTGTCTGTGCTGATTTCAGGTCCAGGATGTCTCGCACCATTTCTAAAGCTTGTGTGATGGAAAAATCATCCCGACTAAGAAGCCGTGACATACCAGCATAAGCAGGACTGGTGTCTGACTGCAGTGAGTCCAACGATGAGTCCGAAGACACTAGCACAAGTATCGTGAACAAAAACTTGGTACATTCGGGCTCAATGAGCATCCCCAAAGCGTCGAAGAAGTGGGCCAGTGACTTGGCGCATCGGTACCGGAATGGTGGAGGTGGCTGTGCGGGCTTCGCCTTCTTTGAAGAACTCTCCATGGAAAGATAAGGGCTCTCAAATGAAGCGAAAGGGCTAAACGAGCTTAGTGGAGAACCCACGGAAGGCTTGTTGACAGGAGTCTGAAGGTTGCTCCTGGCCTGTTTCTTGATCGGCGTGCATGGCATACTCTCTGTTCGCTTTCTCGTGTTAAGAACAGAATACGCACTCGCCTTATTCCCATCACTACCTTTCCTTTTATCCCAGTACCTTATTCCAATAGCTTGCAATACCTTATCAGCAGCAACCCGGTCGAGTCGAATGTCAGACAACTTCAAGTGGGCTAGGATAAATTGTCTTTCGGTGTTAGAGGTCTCACGAGCAAGTCTCACAAGAAACCACTGGACATCAGCTGTCTTTAGTTTCAGATCGACTGCTTTTTTTGGAAGTACCAGTGATGGCTTCAAAAATTTCCGAGCCATGATCCCAAGCAGCTTATGGGAGGGTTTAATATCAATAACTGTGTCGTAAGAAAATATTTGAATTCCCTCTGTCTCACATTCCTCAAGAGAAGCATCCATGCTCTCCCGAAGTCGCTTTGCCTCTGCTTGTTCCCGCTGTTTCTTGTAATGTGCCTCTTTCATTTCCTTGTGCTTTTGGATTCTTTCAGCTTCCTTCACCTTTGCAGCCTGATACTTGATTGCCACTTCATCCTCAGGGTCATTGACAACTCCTGGTGGCGACGCACCAGCAGACGAAGCAGATTGTTTCACTTCCTCGAGAATCTCAGCCAGCCTCTCTTCCGTACGTTTTGCGATGCTCTGGTGATCAATAACAACCTTCATTTCTTCATCAGTTTCACTATCATCGTCATAGCAGCTGCGACTGCCGAAGCCTTCATCTAGATCGGGGAGCATCATGTCGTCGTCGGAATATGGCGATTTGATGCTGTCGGGGGGACTCTTTTCTGCGACGGGCTGTAATCGTTGTCGTCGAAGGATTGGCGATGAGAAGAGTCCATCAGAGGGCATGTCCAGTGCTGGAGAAAGCGGCGAGTCGACCACGGATGAATAGATTGCGTCAGGTAACAGGACTTGAGTAGGCGATCGAGATGAAGAAAGAATGTCGGACGGCAGGTCCTGTGCGGGAGAGAGCGGAGAATTTGCCACAGACGGAGAGCTGAAAACTCGCTCGACGCTATGGTTCTTTATCTCTCTTGCCGAGCTAGAGCTTTCGAATGGCGTTTCGGGGATAACCTCTATCGGTGTGCGCGTAGGTGTCACTTTGATTGGGCTGCTCTTCTTGTGCCCAAACGACGATGCGAGAGGGGTAGACGTCATCGCGTTACCCATTTTTATAATTTCCATAATTGGACCTTCCGTTTTGATACTCTTTGTTGGTGGGATTATGTCGTCATTATCGGGGAGTCTGTCTCTCTTTCTTCTCTCAGGGGGCGTGCTATCCAAAATTCGGCGCTTAAATGACCTTAAGCGAGCATTGTTAATTATTGCTGGGGAATCTTCGACGCTGCTACTGTCGCTAATCTCAACCACTGTGTCGCAATCGGCCAATATAGTCGGATGAACCTTGCTACCTGGAGCATCGTCATCATCGTTGCTAATGACAACGGTCCCGGAAGCGTGGGTAGCCGTTGTAAAAATCTCGGCAGATTCTTCCAGTTCCATCGAGTCTCCGTCTATCACTCTTTCTCCCACACTTCTTTGAAGTTTGTCGAAAATGGACTGGTTATCCTTCTTCATGGAGAGTTCAGAAGGGCCTTCCGCAGGAGTGTAATATTCCGAGTCTGAACTGGATGCAGTGATTTCAGCTTCCTTCATTACCTGTGGCAAAGGTGTTTCCACGCGAGAAGCGACTACCGCAGAATCTGGGGTTTCCGCAACTACTGTGAGTTGTGACTCGCTACTAGCTGAAGGTGTCGGGAAAAAGGTCTTTGGCGTTCCTTTTTGGGGGGATTTGGCAACGGCCTTTCTGCGGGATCTCTTTAGGCCTGCTGCTGGTGACTTGCGCGGTGATTTGGTGGGGCGGCTATCTGATATGGGTATTGGTACCGGTCGCTTCATGCCCAACTTTCCTTTGGCAAAGGTGATTGTGGTTTGCCTCGGGTCTGTGCGCTTACCCGCACCTTTTTTCGGTGACATTTCGAAAGAGGTTAATAAAACTCAGTCGGTGGATCGAAATGCTCGACTTTCGCGCACCAACTGGTCGTGATGATTTTGTTTTGGAATGTGAGGTTTGTGTGGGAGAAATAATTTTGAGTGTCTACAAACCTTACGGTGTTGTGTGAAGCAGAAAGTTTGTTTTATCTGCCGGTACGCGTTTTTCTGTAAATTTGCATAATTGAATGGCAACGCGTTTCATATGTAAGGGCCTCGAGCGAGAAGGTGGACACTCGATCCTCCGATAGATGAATTATATATTATTATCCGCGTACTGTAGCACCGATTGTCTATCAAGGGACATAGCTGTTTTTTCCAGTTGAAGTACTTTGATTGTGGTTTACTTCTGTCGGTCGCTACCAATTCGTTGACCAGAAATGGGGTGGCTGGGCTAGCAAACAGTGAGTCAGAGACACTCACCAGAAAAATATAACTAAGTGTGTGATGGCAGTAACATGGCTTCATTTGCTGTAGGTACAGGTATCGTACAGTATCGTACTAGCTACTTGGACAGAGATCTAGCGTGTACTGTACCTTACCCCATCTTTCCTTGTCTACAGTTAATGGGCATAACATGGCGCTGACCTGGGCCTTCAAAAACCTTATATGGAGCTGTTGGAAAAGCATGTTTGTGGGTGGCAAATATATCCACTCGCCTTGTCTTGGAATGAGAAAATACCCTGGCCAGACGCTGGAGTTACATTACTATAAGCGCTGTTTTCAGAAATCACAATGAGGCACGTGTATTATTGACGTACACCTGTATCTACGAGTACGAGTATTAGATTACTGTAAAGATTTCTGCTGTTGATATTCCCAAAGTTCCGTCAACAAACAGGACTTCGACGCAGGGGCAAAAGACGTTGGTTCCATTCTGTATATACAGAGGGCCATCATTTGTGGTTTCGGGTGCCGTTGATAGCTTGTTATGAGATATCCCGACTTTCAGGTTCTTTCTCCAGCCACAAGTTCATTGACATCGATCTCATGTAGATGTAGGTGTTCCTGAAACATGCTGTACAATTGATCGAGAAATGATTGATGTTTCACAAGAATCGGACTCAGTTGAAAAATACATTTTGGAGTTCGTGGAGCCTATCGTATCGTACCAGGTACAATACCATACATCGTATCGAATAAAGTGCTCTTTCGTGTTTCATTGTCGCTTAGCGCAGAGCTAGGGCATGCTATGATCTGGTAGCTACTAAATGTCATAATTTCATTCCAAATGCTATGTGCTGTTACTTAAAAGAGATCCAGAGTCATGCTCTGGTAGACGTTGGTACCTCCAACCTGAGCCTCAAACTCCTCGAAAGAGATCTTGCCATCTCCGTCCTTGTCGGCCTCCATTATAGTCTTATCCACAATCTGCTGCAGCTGGGCATCCTTGAGGTTGTTTCCAACCATCATCTTAAGAACAATAAATAGCTCACCGTTGGAAATGTAACCGTCGCGATCAATGTCGTATACTTTGAATGCAAATCGGAGTTTCTCCTTCTTGTTTCCCTTGGTGGAGAATGTGCTGAGGCCATTGATGAACTCCTGGAAGTCAACATCTCCAGAGTGGTTCTCGTCGAAGACATCCATCAACCGTGATGCCAAAGGGTTTGCTGCCACGCCAGGTAGCGACAAAAACTCGTTAGTTTCGAGGATTCCAGAGGCGTCGGTGTCGAGCTTCATGAACCGCTTTCTCAGACGGTCAATTTCGTCAGAAGAAAAGTTTGTGCCCTCCCCTGCCTGCTCAAGTTTACTTCTTTCGTCGGTCATGGTATGTGTGTTGTTGTGTGTATGGGTTCGACTTTTTGTATCAATAAGCAAGTGTGGTCAAATGGAAGGTGGCCAAATCCTCTGTTACGTAATATCTCCCTGGAAGGCTGTCACAACTCCCAACCCAAAATTGTAAATGAAATATTTCCAGAGCCAAAGTTTGTGATTTAATTTTTTTTTACTTAGCTGCATAGTGGTCTGTTCATACAACTTCAAGCCATGAGTCAGGCCCCCGTTCTTTCGACAGACGCCCAGTTTGAGACTGTGGCTCAGCAGACACGAGAAACACCTTCTAACGACTTTTTAAAGAAGTACTACTGCATCCCTCAACTGACGGAGTACCTTAACTGCCATGAATTTAAGAGCATCGCTCTCCAGTTCCCTGCAAATGATGTCGCCGATTCTGCATTAGTCGTCCGACTTCTTAAGCAAACCGTCGAGCCTTCTATTTCGCTATTTATTCTCGCAGACACCAACTATTCTCCCTGCTGTGTCGATGTTGTGGGTGCAAACCATATCAAGGCTGATCTGGTTGTCCATTTCGGCTCCGCGTGTCTCAACCCCGTTACCATGCCTGTCATCTACGTCTTCTGCAACCCTGATATTAATACTAAGAACATGGTGGAGCAGCTTAGTGAGTCGATTAAGGATTCTGAACACCCCAACATCCTTCTGGATTCGGACTCGAAGTACTACCCTGAGATGCCCAGCATGTTTGAGGCCCTCAAAGAAGCATTCCCTGACAAGAACATTGTTCGATCATTTATTCCAAACCCTCAGGAAGTCCTGGGGCTCCCTATCGAGGAGATCAAGCCTGAGTCTGAAGAGGGCTACTTGTACAGACGAACACACGCCGATCTGGACCCTCAGGATACCATGCTGATCTATGCTGGAACCCCCTCTTCTTCCCTGGCTCTGCATTACTCTACACGATTCGGCGCTACTGCATACTTCAACCCTGTATCTGGTGAGGCAGAGACCCCTAAAACCGCCATCATGAAGAGATATCGATACATGAATATGGCTCGTGCAGCTCAGACTATTGGTATCCTCATTAACAGTTTGTCCATGTCTGAAACCAAACAAATGTCCGCAAAGCTGCAAAAGGCCATTGCTGAGAGCGGTAAGAAGTCATACACATTTGTGGTGGGAAAGCCCAATGTGGCTAAACTGGCCAACTTTGAGGTTATCGATGTGTGGGCCGTTTTTGGATGCGGTATTGGTGGAATTATCCTCGAGAATGAGGAGCAATACTTCAAGCCCGTAGTTTCGGTGTACGAGCTTGGTCTTGCTCTGCAGCCCGAACTTTCGTGGACTGGCGAGTGGGAAATTGATTCGAACAAGGTTGACCTTAACGTTGAGGTTGATGAAAATGAAACTGATGAACCGTTTTTTAACCCTGTTACTGGTCAGTTCATTGATCACAAGCCTCTTCACGTCCAGGAGTACTCTGATGACGAGGAGACGCAGGCGCTGGTCAAGTCTATGGGTGGATCTCTTACTATTAAAAACACAGTCACTACTGCTGCCATCCAACTGCAGCAGCGAGAGTGGCAGGGTCTCGGGCATGACTATCCTTCCGATGACGATGACAATGAGGGCGCTGAACTTGAAGAAGGCCGGGGTGGTATTGCGAGAGGATATGCCGTTGGTGATGACGAGCGAATGTGATGCCATGTGCGCGGAAAAATATTTATTTGTACTATATAGTCAAAAATATTGATCAGGTGCTTGTGCACTGATGATGAAACAAGGTTATTTGAATGTAGTGTCCAGC
The DNA here is from genome assembly GCA_900519065.1 of Yarrowia hollandica. NCBI lineage: Eukaryota > Fungi > Ascomycota > Dipodascomycetes > Dipodascales > Yarrowia > Yarrowia hollandica. The sequence continues at coordinate 157,219 of ULGV01000002.1, read as the reverse complement.
CATTTTGTAGCTACTGTAGCTCTGTATGGCTGTTTGTTTTGGTTAAGCATTGTGGTCGTCGTCGAAACAAAAAAACCGCTCATCCCAATATGCACGATCATGCATGATAAGTGGTGATGCCAAGAAATTCAAGATATAACGATTGTTAAATGGTGGAAAGAGAAGTTACAAAAATAGATTTCACAGGCCACATTGGGTTAATTTTCTCCGCTGTTAGATTTTCTGTCGACGAGTCATCTTAAAACTGTGATGCTATATATCACACCAGCGCAATGTCATATGAACATCTTCAACCCAACGGTCATTATACTTTATCCCCGATGTACCCTTATATCTGAATTTTTATCGGCAATAACCAACTCTCACGCCTACAGCACCATGGTGACGCTATTCGAATGGTTTTTATTTGTTGCTGTGCCATTACAACTCGCAGTTAACATCTGGGGTCTTTATGGAGCCCTCAGAACTCCGACTTTTGGCATCTACTTTCTCTTCGCCCCAGCATTAATGACTTTTAACATATATGTGGTTGCATTGACCTACTTTTTAGACACAGGAGTTGGAAATCGTCTGAGGAGTGTGGGAAATGTATACCAGGGTATGTGTCTACTCGGCTTGCCCCTCAATTTCGTTGCAGCTGTGATTTGGACGGTTCGGCATGGAGCAATGAGACACAACATCCAGCGAGGGACTTACGAGACATATTTCCGCGACATTATTTGCTTGAAGGGGAAACGAGAAGCTGACTTCTTGAAACATAGGGAGGATGAGGCAGTAAGTGCAAGTGCCAGAGGACTTTCGAAATTTGGCATTTGTCACCTCGCGCTATTTTTACACTGGGTCGTGTTTTGCATTGTGGTTATTACCTCAGCATCTGAAGCAAGGCAACGATTCAAGGCTGGATTGCCATAATCATGCCTGGAGTTTGACCCAAGATAAATCTCCAGTGAGGAAGACACAGACGCTCTACGGGGCACTAGAAGGCCAACAGAAGGATTGCCAGGTCGGCAGGATCAGTGCTTTCTGCCTGTGAAGTCTTGCTTGGAACTAAAAGAAAGCCTGGAATCCATACGCCGTTTATATCTATTTTGTGTTTACAATACATATCATATTTATCTGAATCAAAGGCAGGCTGGTGTCTGTACTCAAGTCTTACCCATCCTTCAATGTGTAAACCTACGTGGTGCTGTTCCTCTCTGTTTCACTAAATACTTCTGTCAGATCTATCACGTCGTATTTGTGTGTGAGTATTGCGTCTTTCAGGCGCTGTAGCCGAACGACAACGTGTTTGTTCATTGTGTCATTTCTTTGCTCCTCTTGAAATTTCAAAAAAAAATCATCGAATCGCCCGAGCACTAAGGCTGAGTAAAATATAAATCGCAACCGTCTGAACAATAAAAATCATAAAAAGATCGGTAAATAAGGCTTCCTATCAGCTAGGTGTTCCTTGTCGTACAATTAATTATCTTATCATTGTAATTAGTTATATACAGGTTAGCTACAAGCAACTTACGAAGCAACGGTGGGGTCCCACTCAAGGTAGAGGTAAGAGTCAAGATCCTGGAGTTCAGTAACCTCCTCGGGAGTAAGCTTGAAGTCAAAAATGTCAGCGTTGGACTTTTGTCTCTCAGGCTGGTCAGACTTAGGGATGGGCAGCATACCCTTATCGACACCCCATCGGATCAGGATCTGAGCAGGCGACTTGTTGTACTTCTTAGCCAAGTTCTGTACGCCGGCATCGTCAAACTTCTTGCCTCGGATCAGAGGAGAGTACTGCTCGACAATAATACCATGCTCGTTACAGTAGTCGTGAATGTCCTGGTGCACATTCCAGGGAGAGGATTCAATCTGGTTGAGAACGGGCTTGTATTTGGTATCTGCCTCCCAAAATTCCTTAAGATGCTTCACGCCGTAGTTAGAAACGGCAAGAGTTCGGATCTTGCCCTCGTCAACAAACTCAGACAGAGCCTTCCACACCTTGAGACGGGTCTCGGTGTGAGGAGAAGCAGTGTAGGGAGCGTGGATGATGAGCATGTCGATGTAGTCAAGACCGCCAACCTTGGCCTTAGTGATAGCATCCTCGACCCGACTCTTGGTTCCGTCATATCCACCACGGGCATCGTCGATCTTTGTGCAGTACCACACATCCTCACGCTTTACGTTAGGGTTGGACTTCAGCCACTGGGAAATGCCCTTGGCAGTGTCTGTCTCGTTCTGGTACTCATTGGCAGTGTCAAAGAGACGGTATCCCAGGTTCAGAGCCTCGGTGACAGACTTAGTGGTATTGTTGGAGGAGTAGACACCGAGACCCAAGGCGGGGATCTGAGTACCTGCCTGAGGGGCGTTCTTGAGAGCTCGCGTAGGGATGGACATTATGCAATTGGTTGTACAGTAGAAGGTTGATCACAATGTCTGTGTTTCGGAAGAGACATTAATTGTAGGGTGATGGGTCCCTTTATACTTCAAGTCAGTTGGCTCTAACGACTGCCTTTCTTCGATGACAATGTCTTCCATCAGCATCCATGACGTTCATGTATAAGTTTAGCTTCGAGGCAGCAAACAGCGATGAGTTGTGTGATGTGGGGGCGGGCATGCCGAGATTGGGAATTTTATGGGACTCGACTATGCAACGAATCGGATTATGTTTCGTGGCGGAGCCATTGACTTTACTTGGCAACTATTTAACCCTCAAACTCGCCACACTAACGTATAGCATCCTTGCCTTGCAGCCTTTTATCTTTGGTTGCCATGTCATGCATATTTCATGCACCTAGATGTGCAATAGCAATAACCGCGAACTTAATTAACATCGTTGCTAGCTATAAGTGTAGCAGTCTCGCCCGTGTCGTCTCCTCACCTACAACCTAAGATGTCTCCTAAAAAGCTCGACCCCAACGCTGAAGGCCTTAGCATTGTCCAGAAGGCCCAGAAGACGTTCTACAGCCACGGCACCTACTCTTCCAACCCTCCTTGCGATGGCTGTTACGATGACAAGGGAACCTTTTGTGTCTGGCCTGTCGCCGTTTTCGCGCAGTCCGTCGTTGATGGTGCCCGAATCTACCCCAAGGAGCTTACTCCTCTGATCTCCAAGGCTTTCGAGGCCTTCAAGCCCTACGAGACCCAGGAGTACCCCAACGTGTGCACTGCCTCCAAGTACTTCGACGGTAACAAGGACATTTATTTCGACGATAACGCCCAGATCGCCTCTGCTTACATCACTGCCTACGAGGTAACCGGCGAGAAGAGCTACCTCGACAAAGGCCGAAACATTGTTAGGTTCCTCATGACTGGCTACGACGCTACTGGTGAGCCCGGTGGAGTTAGATGGCACGTTGGCAAGACCGGATCCAACTCCTGTACCACCTCCGAGTCTGCCTGCGCTGCCCTTCGACTCGCTAAGTACGTTCCCAACGAGGCTTCTTACTACATTGACTTTGCTCGGGATTGTGTCAAGTGGGTCCTTCACCGACTCCAGGACCCCGAAGACGGTCTCATCCGTGATGGTGTTGAGTACCATGAAGGTAAGGGATTCAGCATCAACGACATGAAGTGGACTTACAACCAGGGTACCACTATCTCTGCTCTTTCTGCCCTTTACGGTGTCACCGCTGACAAGTGGTACCTCAAAGAGGCTGAGAAGATTGTTCAGGCTGTCTGCAACCCCAACACCACCATTTTCGACCGAGACACCCAGAACGAGTTCCGATACTACCGAGACAACGTCTACTTCTACCAGCTCCTCGCTGAGGGTTTTGCCGACTTCCTCCTCTTCTGTGGATCTGACACCGACCCCAAGAATGCTCAGCTTGCTACCGAGCAGACCAAGCGAAACCTGATCTACATCAACCAGTACCTACGTGATCCCAAGGATGGCCTGTACTTCCAGACATTCGAGATTTTCCGAATCACCCCTGAGCTGGCTGAGCAGTTTAAGTCCCTCACTGGTGAGAACCGAAAGTTCGAGCCTTCCTCGGGTGAGCGAGCCAAGGGCAAGTACGAGAAGGAGCCCGTTGAGAAGCGACCTCTTATCAAGACACTTCTTGGACAGGGAGGTGCTGCTCGAGTTTTCTTCCAGTCTGCTCGGGTCGTCCCTGAACTCAACTAAGTCTTCCATGAGTTACAAAGAATAAATTATATTGTTTTGTTGATCCCCTCAAAGCGTAACCCGTATATACATACCGCAACACTCCGCTATATCGACTAATGTGGCTGGAGCTGCGCAGTTTCACGCACCAGCTCCAGCCACCCAATCCGAGAAACAGCATGCCCAAAAACAAATTTCCTGAAATTAAATGAAACAAAATGAGATTGTATACACGTGGGGCGACAATTGAGATACTTTCACTGCGCCCCGCGTCCCCATTGTTATTCCCGCGTCAGAGCAATATAGCAATCAATGACAATCAACGACACAATTTACAGTTCATCTGGGGGGCTTGGGCACTGCATGACAATGAACGGGTCAATACAGAGTTAGGAACGAACCACTTCCGAATCTAGTGCCCCTTCTTTTTGAATAAGAAGGCTTTAGTTTTGAGAATGACTCGGTGTGATGACATCTCTACATGGCTGAAATTTGCAATGGAATGTTACTTTTACCGACATAAGATCAATTGCAGGGAAATGGTTCTAAAATAGATGAGGAATGCTGTTGGCCGCACGATATTTAAACTTTATGCGCCAATGCGCCCACCTCAACAAGGGCGACAGCCGCAAGATAATACTCATGCTCATTCTACAGCTCGTACCAGGTAGCTACACTGACGTCAGGAGTAAAATTACATGTGCATTTCGATGCCGACATCGGCTTGTACCAGTAGCAACCATTCAAAGGTTATTTCCATGAAATTCACGCACACGAAGCAACTGCTGATGTGTGGAAGTTTCACGAGTCAGATTAATTAAAGCCGAGCCTCCACGATAAGCCCCTTGCAGACTTACAGTAGCTAACTACCAGTACTTACGTCAGCCGTGATTTATCAATCTACAGTATGATACGATACTTTACAGGACAGTCATTAGTACCAGTAATTAAGATACAGTGATTACTGTATACAATAATCAATGCACAATAGACTTGTATCTGAGAAGAGCAGTACAGCATCGTACTGTACAAGTACTATACCTTAATAATCAGCAGAGAGAAAGCTATGTGACAGTATAGAAATGTGATGATATCTGATAGTCACACTCATCACTTGCGCGGTGAACTCCGTCGCATACGAAGTACCGTAGTGTCAGATGTTTGGCGGCCCTTAGCTTTGAGGCAGAAGGTCGTCCATGTGAGACTCCTTGCTGGTCCTGTGAGATTCTAGTTATAGAATTGTGAAACACCGGGGTGAAACAAGCAGCTCTGAGGTTCCAGATGCGGATTAATTGCAATATTAGTCAGGTGAGATCTTTTCAGGTACCGATGCCAGTACATTACGAGTACATCCCTCCAGGGCTAAGGGGTACGGTCGAGATCATAAATGTATCTCGTTAAATACACCATAAGTATCCGAGTGATAGCCATACTGTAGCTAGTTGGTCAGTATTTGTCTCACGCGGTTTTGTTCACGTGGGATATCAGCACAGTATGCGCAGTTTGCACACTCATCTGTTCTACAGTATGAATTAAAAACACCAACTCAATCTCATATTAATTACTGTAATTAATAACTGATTCATTACAAACCTAATAATGCCTTCAAGGCGACTCATTAAACTTGAATAGGTAGAGCACGCACGTCATGGTGTCTCAAGCAGTAATTACTGTACTATACTGTACTCGTACAAGTAGCTACCGGTTACCGACAGGTACAGTACACACTTGTACACATTGTCCAATCCGTCTTAGGGAACGAGCATGACTGCTGGACGTACTGTGTACAGACTGTACTGTGATGTCGGACGTACCGTAACTGACGTCTACTGAAGCCTAGCTGGTAGTCCCGGTAAAATAAATATTACATTACCCGTTCATTACCTAATTAATATATATAAATCATAGTACGCTATCAATTTAATTAACTGATAGACACTTGCGAAAGCAGCTGCTCGGCCAACTTCTTGTTGTTGATCTGCAGCTGGTTGTGTTCAAATTGCCATCCGTTAACTCGAGACGGGCCAATCATGGCCAGCAGATTAGCATCCGTGGTCTTGTAGAAAGAGTCAGAGTCAGCGGACGATGCCGAAACAGATGACGCCGAGGCGGAAGTCCCGTGAGGTGGGCTAATAATCCGGGCTGCGGAAGAAGATTGTGAATGGGGAGAAGGCAAATCTGCAACAGCAGCAGTTGATGATGTAGTAGATGCAGAAGACGTACTTCCTTGGGTATGGCTTCTCTTTGCAGTCTTGTCTTCGGGGTCCTCGTACTCGTGTCGCTTTCCAATAATGGAGTCCTGGTGAAGAGAGAACGAATCCTGACTAGGGCCCAGCTTGTATCTGACTTCACCGAACTTCTGCAAGCCCATCTTCTCAATCTGAGGAATGGTAGATTCGGAAAGAGGTGTGAGCTGGATCGAAGCGTCGACGAGTTTACCACCAAAGGTCTCACCAGGGTAGATAATTGCCCGGCTAATAACAAAAAAGCCGGCGGCATTCTTTACTTTCAAGAAGGCAGTGGTAATACGTCTGGTGGTTCCTACCAGCTCCATCAGCTCGTCCCAAGCATCTCCATCCTGTAGGAAAGTTTGCAGTCGCTCGCTGCACATATCATTGTAGCCATATAAATACTTCACTGTGCGCGCTGCGTAGAGAACCAATCCGTTATGAGAGATTCGAAGCCACAGGTCCATAGGCATAATGGACTCTTTAGGGAGAACAGAAAACTTCTTTCGCTTGAAGTTTCCAATAGCTGTAGCACCTTCAGAAGAAGATGGGGAAGGGTCAACAACGAGGGCTTCGCTATTGGGCTTGGTATCTATAATGTTCTTGTCGTAACTGTCCAACACGACCTTGAGCGGGATACCCGGAACGGGTCGTTGTCGCATAGTAAAAACAACACAGTGGGTCATTCGCTTGTATCCGTTGTTTATCTTTCCATGTGCATCCATCCAAATGTAACCCGATCTCTTGGTTCGGATTCGGAACAGCGTGGAGAGATTTTTGGTTGTCGAAATCTCTCGGAGTTCACGAAGAACAACAGTGACATCAGAGGGGTGGATGAAGTCTGCTAGTGACATGTCAACAACCTCTTCGGGTGTGTATTCCAGCTGGGCGTGAATGGAGGGTGAAACTTGAACGATCTGGCCCTTGAGAGACACAGTCATAATGGTATCCGCAGAGGTATGGTACAGGAATCGCTGGACGAGCTCCTCAGTTGAGAGAGGGTCCGTAGATGCGATGGTGGACAGGATATCCACATTGGCAGGTGAAGCGGGTTTGATAACTCGAGGTTGTCGTGGGATCGATGACAGACGGTAGTTCATGGTATAGCTTCCATTGAGCATTCGCTGGAGGATGGCATCGGGGTACTGGTTGAGATCCATCTGGAAGCCAATAAAATGGGTGACTCGGTCTTTGTCAAGCTTGTCGAGGTATAGAGGGATGCACGTGACCATATTGACGAAGGACTCGCCACCTCGCTTGTAGTTTAATAATGGGACCTGGACCTCTTCACCGTTTGCGATGGCCTTTCGAAGGGCAAAAACAGAGGCAGCATCAGTAAACCCTGCCTCGGCAGGTCTAGGTGCTCCCTGAGGGTTCTGTAGGAATCGGCAGTTCTGGTTGAGAATATATGGCTCAGGGTAGCCAGTAAGCTGCTCAAACGCGCCGCTCATGTAAACGATATGGTTGTCAGCAGACGAAACATCTGTTACCAGGAACGAGCACGAAAGATCGACGGGTCCAATATCTACCTGAGGGTTTTTTCGGTTGATAACTTGGTATAATAACGAAACGATGTCGAAGCCTGAGGACGAGTATACACCTTTGACGGAGCCAGTTTCTTTCAGGTGGGTCTGGGCTGCTCGCAAAATATTAAGTGAATGTTGAATGTTGTCTTTTCCGGTCGGCGCTCCTGATAATTCCATGGTTTCCTTGTCGTTGCTAATCTTCTGGTAAAGACTTCTCATGTTACTGAGGTCGTCACCATTTTCCGGCCCTTGGTGAGTTGATTGATGGGCAGGCATGGAGTTGTAGGGCAAATAGATGTGGCTGTCGAGTTGCGAACTACTACAGTCGGCCACAGCAGTTGGAAGTATGATCTTATAAGAGGTTTGGCTCCTTTTGTGGGGTGAGCTCTTCATCAGGAAAAATAGGGTTTGGTTTTTGGCACAAGTCTTAGCCTCAAGACACGATCGGGTGCATGTGTACATGCCAATAATAATACGTGTGTTGGGTTCGAACCCGTACAAATAGACGTGGTAAGTTCGCACAGGGTTTTGACCCATGCCGATATAATGCATCCCAACACATGCACCAAATATTGATTGGCAGCTATCTGGCTCTCTAGATACCTTCACCAACTTTCATTGCAACCATGAGACAGGTGATATTGAGAGTTGACCCCGAGTCGTCTCTCAACGAGTCCATTTCAATCGACCCCGAAATTCACTTCCGCACCCTCGCTGAGTTCGACAGATACTTCAAGCAACACTTCGAGAAATGCCCCAACACGTTCCAACATTATGAAGTGTCCCTTAACGAAGATGCTGACCGATGGGTTCCAGTCGAGGAGTCTCTTGTTGGAAACTGGCTATCTCTGAAAGCTTCCCAATCTCCACAGTGGTTTATTCGCCCCATTGCCAAAGTCGAATTCATGAGGGACCTTGTTGCACATGAGAAGCTGGAAACTGTGGCGGATTCGGTGCAACAAATGCGTGCTTACATTGAGGAGGAAATGGACGAAATCAAACAAAAGGCGGAGGAAGAAATTGCCACTCTCAGAGGTGAGGTTTGGGCTCTCAAGCTTAAACTCGATACGGTTGAGCATGCAGAGAAGAATTCCCTGGCCACAGAGGATGTTGATGCTATTGAAGAGGGGTTTCCCAGCAATATACCACACTCTTCTCCTAAAAAGGACTCGTCACGGTACAAAGACGTGCCTGTGAAGCCTCAACTAGGCTCGAGCGGTGAAATAAAGGCAGAATCGTTCTCTACATTTGTACAGTTTCGGGTGGCTGGTGGGGATAGAGAGGTCACTATTCCTAAGCATATATTTACCTGCATCAGCTGTCTTCATAGTGCCCCTGTGATCTATGCTGTGACGTCCCCTGGTTCCTATGAGCCCTGTGAATATGTCTCAGAGCTGCACGACAAAATCCGCAGAAAACCTGAATGGGAGAACTTCTGCATTGGGATCCATGAAGATGAACTTCAGTCATTAGGAGCTCCACATGTACCCAAACTGACCGCATCACGTGTCGCCACAAGCTCAGGTGGTCAGGTGAATGGCTCCTGCGTGCCTGCCAAGCCAGCTGTGGATACTACCAATCCATGGACTTCCAAAGCATCGGTTCTGAAACACCCCAAATCATGGATCCCTGCGTCTTTGGTTAAGACTGAGGAGAACTTCCCTTCTTTCCGTCTTGACACAGAGCCGAATGCTCTCGACGAAATCATAGCCAAGACCGAAAGGCTGACATTTACCCAAGAGTTTTTAGCATCTCAGAATACCCCCACAAAGAGATCGGCAATTAAGCGAAACCCCCAAGGAGTTTGGGGAGTTCCTGCTGATGACAAGTCGTTAACGTTCGATGTTAAATCTACTATTAGCAGTGATAAGAGACAAGTCCTCGAAACAGAATGTGGTTCTCCAGACAGTACCCAATATTCAATTGCCTCCCAAGCAAGCCCCAAAAAGAATGCTTCAGAAATTGGTGTCTCGCAAGACTCCAGTTTTGTGCCCAATATTGAAACTGTTCCGGTGACACGTGAAAAGCTATCCCAGTGTGACAGCTGTAAAACATTCCTAGACAAGATCCATGTGCACTGTGTCGAATGTGGGGATTTTAATTGCTGCCAGGAGTGTTTCAAGACGACTAACCAAACTCACCCTAAAGATCACACTTTTGAGCTTTACATTTACTCATAGTGATCGAAATACAACGCATGAAAGGACACTACTAGCCATCTGGGGACCAGTGGTATATATATAAATAATATGGCATTTTTAGTTCTACATAACGTGTTTCCGATGTTCTGTGCCAGCTGTTCATTTTGCTCGTCATGCATTCAAAACGCGGAGGGCAGTTTTAAACCCAAATTAAGAAGCTCTCTGTTACACACTCGTCCATGTACCTACCAACAGAACTATGGACGACTATTCTTGGGTACATTGATTTGAAAAGCCTACAGCATTTATATGCCTCGTGTGACGCCTTCCGGGAGATTTGTGAGTTTCAAACGGAGGCGTTTTGGCACGATGTTATGAAATCGGCAGTACCGTGGCATCGGACTTTCCAAGAAGAAGAAACCAGTGATTTTTGGCTTAAAACTGCGCTTGGCTTTGGAACTGAAACGCGGGGATTTCAAGAAGGAGAGCTATATGTGGGGCAGTTCAAGAAAGATGCACGTACAGGTTACTCCAAGAAGGGCCTGTTGAACCCGGAGATCACGTGGCATACAGAAAACGATTCGATATTACAGTTGGACTTGACCACCATGTCGTATCAGACTCATCCAATACCTAGTATTGATCCAGATATTCCCTCTGTGCATCAATACTGTTCCGCTCACGAAAAGGATGCCTGTGTCTATACTTATATGAACAACCGTGGCGTTGGCGTTGTGGGTAAGTTGGCGAAAGGACATTCTATCGAGTTGGAATTTCCTGACCATGGGAACCTCCTGCTGTATCGGATAGAGTATGGTAATCACAGCCACGAGGTGGTTCTCTTATTTCAAAATGTGAACGATATGTCCGACATATTGCAAGCCTATTTTCCATGCTTTGAGCGGAAAGAGCTGTTATTTCTTGGGGTATTGAACCATGTAGATAGAACAGTGGATGTTAAGCTGGCACAGGGCCGAGTGGTATACCCTTGCAAGGACGGTATTACAGTTGTTGAGGCCATCTTTGATACAGCAGAACCGTTTAGAGTGGAAACTTGTGTGATACCATATCAGGGAAGGTTATGTTTCGCCCTAGGAAAGTACGTTTTGGTGTATGGTTGCCCCATGACTACTCCAGCTACCATTCCCGTGGAGATTTTCGACTTTGATTGTTGTTGCTACTGGCTGATTGATGTCGCAGAGCGGCGAGTTCTCAAGTCACGCAATGGGGCGAGCTTTTCCATGAATTCCTTGGGGACAGCAGGGCCTGTAATCTTGGAAGGTTCGAATCTCTTTTTGGGTCTCATCACAAACACCAATAGACGGTTCACTGCCAATCTACATAGTCATATTCAGCTTATCCAGCGAGTCATCACCGAGGAGCAAATTAATTTGTGGTTTGGTGAACAGCCGCAGGAAACATGACGCGTCTGTAATCTTAGTTTATTTATTTAATTCGATGCATCTCGATAGAATCGTCAAGTCGTGGTCAGCCCATTGTCACTATCGAAACTATAAATTATCCCTGGCGTTTAGGTTTATGTATCTTGCCTCGCATCGGCTTTAATATCCCAGCTGATGGTGTCATCTGACATTTCTGTCATTGCCATGTCGCAACTACACCGAGGAATGCACAAGAAGCCTGGCATGTTCCCTCCTCGGGAAGTCCTGGAGGAAGTGGATGCTGGATCAGGCTCAGACACAGAAACCGAAGAAACCATCGAGCGCACAGAAATGGAGGAAGAGGAGGAGAACGAACAGGATGGCCTGGGTGACCTGGGAATGCCCCCTCCCAAAACATCCAAATCACTAGCCAGCAGCTCTGCACCATCGACAAAAGCTATGCCATCTCTCTCGCATCTCATTGGATTTGAAGGAAAGCAACCCTCACGAAAATACGCCCCTGCAGAATGGCCACAGTACTTCAAGGAGAAGATTTCGATCCGCCGAGACAATGACACATTCAATGTTTTGTACACGCCACCCGATGACACAGAGGCACCGGTTTATGTGTTCCATCACGGTGCTGGGTCTTGTGCGGAGTCGTTTGCATTACTATCAGTTCGATTAAGAGAAATGATGCATGAAGAGCGGTTCCAGCTGGCTGCTAGTGCTAAGGTTAGAGAGGAGAACAAGCTACCAGGAGTGATTGCATTTGATGCGCGAGGCCATGGCAGTACTAAGGTAGAATCTACTGACTACTCTTTGGAAGCTTTCACAAACGACTTTGCATTTATTGTGGCCAACGTGGTCGCCCAGTTTGGGCTCACAAATAACTTTATCTTGGTGGGCCATTCTCTGGGTGGAGCCGTGGTTACGAACGCGAGCCACTTAAAGCTCATCCGACAAAATGTTATTGGGCTTGCCGTCCTGGACGTGGTGGAAGGCACCGCAATTGAGTCTCTAGCAAGCATGCAGAAGATCCTCAATTCGAGACCTACCTCATTCCCTACAGTCGAAAAAGGAATCGAGTGGACCGTCACGTCTCATACAATTAGAAACAGGGAGTCAGCGTGCGTCTCTGTTCCCCCCACGCTTAAAAATGATGGGCCCAAGTTGAGTTGGAGAACCGATCTCATGCTTACAAAACCGTTCTGGAAAGGGTGGTTCACAGGTCTGTCCGAAAAGTTCATCTCGTGCGCACCTGCTAAGCTCCTGATCCTGGCAGGAACAGATAGACTTGATAAAGATCTCATGGTGGGACAGATGCAAGGAAAATACCAACTCATTGTTTTCCAGGAGTCAGGCCACTTTGTACAGGAAGACGCACCGGATAAAACAGCTCTGAGTCTGATTGACTTTTGGAAACGAAACGACAAGGTGAACAAAACTGTCCCTCTGTTTGGCGCCTTTAGAGCCTAACATTACATCCTATTTATCTATCAATACAGCCAATATACAAATCATCCAATATAATTGCATCTATTTATTCAAAATCGACGTCTAATCCTCCTTTTTCTTGGTCTCCAACGACTTGACTATGGCATCAATCTTCTTGGAAGCCCACGCAAAACCGGGATTGATGAGGAATGGCCGCAGATCAAATCGGTTATCGTCAGGGGAGTACTGTTCAGCGTGGTACGAGGGGGTGAGAACGGTAGTCTTGTGTCGGTTAACAGCGTAGAACCAAAAGAATCGCTTTACCTTAGCAGCAATCTGCTCAGGCGTCAGTCGGGGACTCCACTCGTGATAGAGCTTGACGAACATAGAGTAAGGTCCGCACTTTTCAACCTTACGGAGACGGCCGAAAATCGACAGTTCGTCGTAGGTCATTCCCATGTCGACTTCATCACTCTGAACGTAGTCTTTAGTGATTGGCTCGAGCTCAGCAGTAGGAACGGCAGTGAGGAAATCGTTCAGAATTGGCAGATCAAACTTGTGCTCGGCATAAGCAATAAATTTCTTGAGATCAGTCTTGGAGATTCCACCGATGGGGTTGATATCGGCAGAAGAACAGTCGTACTTGGTGAGGTAGCCTCGGAGAGTCTCGTCAACGTTGGCAGAACCAAGGACCAAAAGTCCTCCAGCACGACCTCGGCACCAGGGAAGGAGCTGCGCAAACAGGTATGCCAGGACCATTCTCAGACGAGCCTGAATGTTCTGCAAAGCCAGGTTCTCTGTGGGAGAGCCTCCGTGGACCTTAAAGATGGGTCGCTTACCAGTAACAGTCTCGAACAGACCTCGAACAGCAGATACCACAGAGTCCATGTTGAGATCAGTGTGGTATGCACCAATAGCCTTGGCCAAATCCTTGGCTCGGCTTCTTGTGTCGTTAGAAGAGTTTTCGGTTCCCATGAAACATGTGTGGAAGATTCGGTTACAGAGCTCCTTGGCATCGGTAGGAACAAAGTCGGGGTCTCCAGTAACAACCCGGGCATCCTTAATGACCTGCTCGTTGCCGTTGTTGGCAGCGTCAGCAACAAGAACACACATGGAGTAGACAATGGTAGCTGTGGCGCAAGAGTCGATACCGCCAGACAGAGGAACAAAAAACCCTGCAGCTCGGCATCGTCGCACGTAGTCCCACATCCAGCAAGCAGGCCCAAGGGCTATTTCCTCCTCCGGGGAGTGGTATCTGATCTCACGAGTAGGTGTGGGGTACACGTCCGTGTCGAAAGTGACAGAGGAAGGAGAAAGCTCAGCCTTGCAGGTCACTCGGGCGTAGCAAGGGGAATTGGCAGCCTGCATACATTGACTGATCTTAGAGGCCCGGTAAGATCTCACGGCCTCAAGATCAAGGGTAGCAGACACCACCTCAACATCGTCCAGGCTGAACTGAGATCCCTGAGCAACAACCTCTCCATTGACAGCAATAACTGCACATCCATCGTAGTACAAACGGTCACCATCACATCCCCGCTGGTTAGCGTACAGGTAGATACCTCCGCATTTGGCAGTAGCTTCTCGGATGAGCTCCATTCGGGTGTTAAGCTTTCGCAACTCGTGGTGCGAGCCGGAAGAGTTGGTAAAAATCTCCACGCCATCAAGGGACATGCCAATGTGAGGCGACTGGGGAGTAAAAAGCTCCTCGCAGGTCTCAAATCCAATCACAGCATCCTTGGTAGACAACACACAGTCGCCAAAGGGAACAATGGCAGTCTCGTTGGCACAGGCATTCTGCACAAATCGGGGCAGTGTGTAGTCCTCGACGTATCGAGCCTTGGGCCAGGGGGTGAAGTATCGCATCTCTCGGTAGTTTCCGTCGTTAGCAAGAGACAGCTTGGGCCGGATCAGCAGAATCTCTCGGTTGTAAGAGATGACTCGACAGTTGTACTTGACGTTCTTGTGCATCACAGGCATACCAATGTCGAGAATAATGTCGCTAGTGTCGGGGTGTTCCAGAATTTCGGCATAGACCTCCCAGGAGTGGAGATAGAGATCACCCTCAAGGAAGTGATCCAGACATCCGTAACCGGTGATTTCCAGTTCAGGACCAACTCGAAGAGAGGCACCCTGTCGCTTGGCCTCTCGGATAGACTCGAGAATTCGATCTCGGTTACCCTCAAAGTCCAGAGCCCATTGGTTCAGGTTGCATGTTGCGAGAGTGACGTAGTGACCCATGGTTGTGGTTGGTTGTTGAGTTGATGGGAGCGGGTGCAGCTTGGTAAGGTTGATAAGTGCATTGCGGATGTCCGGGAGAAATGTGCGGCTCAAACAACGGGTTTTGAAAAATTTAAAATGGAGCTGTGTTGAATTTAAAAATCAGATTCCAAAATGAACTGAAGATATACCACTACCCTGGTACAGTTATTTTTTATAAATGTTTTCCAAAAAAAAATAATTAAGACAGTGGCGTGGGTGAGTGTATGTTCAGAACTTTTGTTAATGTGGGGAAACTAAGGTAGAGTTGCTTAAAGTTTTGTAAGTGAACTTGTTGGGAGTTATACATAGTTAAATACATGATCTGTCAATTCTTAACAAACTTATAAGCTACAGTAGCTAACTACTTATTGGCTCTCGATAGCCTGATATGAACGCCATCTCCGTGGCTCATGGTAATAGAGTGTCTTACTCGAAGAGGTCTGTCATGATACTCCGCGTCGAATTCAATGTCATCATATTCTTGGGCTAGCCGGGTGAGAATATACCCCATTTCAGTGAGTGCAAATTGTTGACCGAGACAAATTCGAGGTCCTCCGTTGAAGGGAAGGAATTCCCAGCCTTTTCCCAAAGGTCCCGGAAAGTTGGTAGTATCCCATCTTTCCGGTCTGAATTCTGCTGCATCTTCACCCCAGTATTGCTTGTCCCTGTGGGTCCAGTAGACAGCATAGTTGACCTTTTGTCCCTTGGGGACGAATATGGGCTCATCACCATTCGGTCCTCCACCTCTGGGAAGGGTTGTATCTTTAGTTGCAACTCTCAAATTGATGGGAACCACAGGGTGAAGTCTCAAGACTTCGTTGAGAACATACCTGAGATACTCACATAGCTTGAGACTCTCAAAACTAATGGTGTCGGTTGAGGTACCAAAATTCTCAATTACAGCCTTTCTCAACTTATGAAAAATATGAGGCTTCTGGGCCAACTCAAACATGAGCCAAGAGAGTGTGGCTGCTGTAGTATCCCTTCCAGCAATAAGGATATTCAAGACCTGATCCCGCAGAACTCGGGGGTTTGTCGTATCTCGAGCTAGCTCATACAAAAATATGTATTTGACAGGGTTGGTATAGATGGGAGCCTTTATAGCACGCGCTTTTAGTGCTTTATCAACATATCCTTGTACGAACTTTTGGATCAACTCATTTACCTGGCGGAACTCCTTCCTGTAAAACACATCTCCGACCACCCAGTAATTTTCCTGGAACACTACTCGTAAGGCCACGAGCCTCTGAACTCGGTCGAAAGCATGCTGGAAGTTGGCTCCGAACTTTTTGGACCCGCCACCTTCACCCTTGTCATCCAACAACTCCTTCAGACAGCCTACAGGTTCGCCCAAGAGAAAATCTGTAGAAGTGTCCATGGATAAGGCAAAGAAGAGTTTCTGTATATCAAAGAATTCTCCTTGGAAGTTATCCACACACTCTGCGAACTCCAGGAAATGGTGCTCCACAGAATCTAGTCGTGAAATTTGTTCTCTAGAAAATTGGGGTCTCAGTAAAGCACGAGAATGAGACCAGCTTGACCCCTCGACAGTGAAAATACCATATCCTAACGAAGGGCAAAGGGCTTCTTTTCGAATTCCAAACGAAAAATTTTTGAACTGAGTAGCCAGGATGGCTTTCACATTTTCAGGATCGCGTGTGACCAGAAGCTGGGTAGGGAAAACAGGATAGAGGTGTGTTTTTCCATACTTTTCAAACTGGGGACCCCAGCCAGCTGGGCCGATATCTTTTGCAAATCCTGACAATTGGTAAACCAATCCACCCCACCCAAGAAACCCGTTCGAAGCAATTGGGGGGTGACCGTAACCAGACTGCTTCTGTCTTCTCTTAAGATCCAATTGAACCAAAACCGTCCACAAAGTGATGAAAATTGCAAGACCAGCGATTATTTCAAACATGGCGCCGTATGTTCAAAAAAATGAATTGGTGGGGCTACATGTTTGGCACATTTTTGGGATTTGTCTTAGTCCACTTCTACTTAGCGTGTGTTAGAGTTGTGGGGCTCTCTCCATACTCAGAACCGAAAGTCAAGACCTCTATTATGCGGAGATACGGAGATAACAACTTTAAAATCCGTGAACACATGGGGAATAAAACAAAATCACATTCAACTACTTGAGAAATATTAAAAAACTTACAGATTCTCGTGGTATTCTGTGTATGGTGGAACATTTTCCTTCATACCACGTCTCTTTCTGCTTTCAGCCACAATCTGACCAGGCTTGGTGTTGGGCTCTAGAGGCGAACCACCCATCACTTCCCAGTGGTTGAAAATCATCTGGGGGAAAGCCTGTCCACTAGTAGCTTGTCTCAACTCACCTGTGAATCCAAACGACTCATTGACAGGCAAGTATGACTTCACTGTGAAGAGAGGAGTGCCGGATCGCTGTTCTTCGGAGATAACCTGGCCTCTTCTGCGGTTGAGAACAGAGTAGATTCCTCCCACTGCATTTTCGGGGCATTGAATCTCGACCAAAAAAACAGGCTCAACGATACGAGGTTGACACATCAAGAAAGCAGCATAGGTTACCCGTCTCATGGTTGGCATAATCTGGCCAGTACCTCGATGAATGGTATCGGCATGGAGAACAACATCCATTATATTGACACGAACACCTCTCATACTTTCACCAAACAAAGGACCACTCTTGGTGGCCTCCTGGAAACCAGCCACACATGAGTCCTTGATTTCGTGAAGGTACTGGACAGCCTTGGTGGTATCCACTAGAGTATTAGGTCCAGTTCCATCAGGACCAAAACACCAAATTGCTCGAGCATGGTTGACATCCCAGTCATACTCTTCGGCTAGGACCTTAGCTCTCACCTTGAAATCTTCTCGAGCTGAAATATTTCCATCGTCAACTGCGATACAGAAGTCTTCGGAGATTGGCTCTGCCGTGACCCAGATTCGGTTATGTTTGTTTGCCGATTTACTCAGGGCACGAGACTCGGACTTCTCTGAGATTGTCTCTCTGTAAGAGACCACTGGGGAGGATTTTTTGAGAGGGATTCCAGCATGGTCTTGCTCCAGGTCAAGAAGACAGATTTCCAGATGGAGTTCTCCAGTTCCGGCCACGATGTGCTCTCCAGACTCAGAAATGAAGGTGAGGACACAGGGGTCGGACTTGGAGAGCCGCTTGAGACCCTCTACGAGCTTGGGAAGATCGTTGGCATTCTGCACTTCCACAGCAACCTGCACAACTGGCGACACTGAAAACTTCATAACCTTGAGGTTGTGGGCAGCCTCGTCAGTAGTAAGAGTACCACTCTTGAGAAGGAACTGATCGATACCAACTAGACCCACAATGTTACCAGCAGGAACGTCATCAATTGGCTCAACGGTCCTTCCCATCATGAGAACAGTTCGTTGTATAGCCTTCACGAATAAGTCGTCCTTCTTGCCAGGAATGTAGTTAGGACCTTGGATTCGCACCTTCATTCCAGACCTGACAGTACCGGAAAAAACACGGCCGAAGGCGTAGAAACGTCCCTTATCTGAGGTTGGTACCATCTTGGAGACGTAGAGCATCAGATCAGCGTTGGGATCACAGTTCTTGATACCCACGCCGTTGGCATCGTCAACTGAACCCTCGTACAGGACCTCGGCTCGGTACTTCTGAGCGGTGATCGGAGAAGGAAGGTGGATGACAATCATCTCTAGAAGAGCATCTGCTGCAGGAAGGAACTTTCGCATGGCAACTTTCAACAGAGATTTACCTTCAAGTTCCTTTTCATCACCCTTGAGAGAAATGTTGAGCTTCTCAAGGAGCGTGGGAACATCATGGCTCTTGAAGTTCATGATGGCATTGAAGATAGTAAAGATCGGGTCCAATACAAACATGTTGAAGCCTCGTTCAAGGTCGTTGCCATTTTCGTCCTTGGACTTATGAGACCATTTCTTCGTCTTGGGATTGAAGTAATTGTCGCCCCATAATCGCTGCATCATTTTGCCTTGGTCAACTCCAAATTTCTTGGCGTAACGAACAGCGAACTGTCGAATAGTGAACGCCCAGCCGTGGAGACCTGAAGCAAAGGCAACAGTTCCAGTTTCAGGATAGACTTGGCAAGGCCCCAGAGTCTTGTCAAAGTAGGTAGCAATGATGACATTAACAGACTCCACGGTTCGAGAGAAAGTCTTGTACAAGTCCTCTTTAGTACATTGAAGCTCAAGAAGGGCTCTGTCGACCTTGTTGATAACACAAACGGGCTTGATTCGCTCAGCCAGAGCCTGTCGAAGTACAGTTTCGGTCTGCACGCACACACCTTCGATACAATCGACAACGACAAGAGCACCATCGGTGACACGAAGTGCAGCAGTAACTTCAGAAGAGAAGTCCACATGGCCTGGTGAATCAATGAGGTTGATGAGGAACTCGTTTCCAACCGTTTTTTGATCAATTTGGTTAACATAATCGTCAGATAGTTGAGCATAAAGAGAGATAGCGGTGGACTTGATGGTGATACCACGTTCCTGTTCATCCTTTCGGGTGTCAGTGAATCGAGCTTCGCCAGCCTTGGCTGCAGAAATGATACCAGCATTCTGGACGAGGGAGTCGGTGAGAGTGGACTTTCCATGATCAACGTGGGCGATAACTGACATGTTACGGACGTTGGTCACCTTGTCCATCAAGGCTCTCATTTGGTCTACTGTGAAGTTGACCATGGTGAAGGGTTATAAAGAGGTTGAATTGAATTGAATTGAATTGGATGTTTTGGTTGGTGTTGGTGTTGGTAGAGAGACAATTGAGTGCACTTCTTGATTCCCAGGAGCACTTCACGAATATATACGCCTTCAAAATATTTCCCCACATTTCCCCATTCTTAAACTACCAAACTGGTCACGCTAGCGAAACCCCTCACGTTTCAAGGAGAAGAGGGGAACGTCTTGAGGATAAATCTCAGCATTCCTAATCTTTTCTTCTCGTCCATTACAAATCCCATTGGCGATCTTCCTACCGATACCATGGGATTTAAATTATGTGGCGTAGCTAGTGTGTTGATACCCTAAGTTCTGACCAAATGTTTACCCTGTCAGCACTCCTGCCTACCGTAAATTAGTGGTTTTCATTGGGGAGGGGGGAAAACATAATTGGTACTTAATTGCCTTGTGTCAATGTGTGTCTTCCTTCGTGGAGTTGTCCTGTTGTTTACCTTTTTTCCCCTTTTCTAAGAGTTGGAAAATGTAATTTTTCTAGGAAGTAACAAGCCTCCCTTCTGCCTTTATTGTTTCAGTAGCTACAAGGCGTCGTGTGATCAACCAGACCAGTGCCTTGATTCTGCAAGACTTACATAATCAGGGTAAATTAAAGTTTACCTTGTTCCTAGATTCATTTGGAAACAAAGCAACATTATTAGCAAAGTACTTTACTGTAATTATAAGGTACTCAAAGTCTTCGTAGGTTAGTGTCAGCTAGTGTAGTATTTGCTGGCATAGATGAAGTGGAATTGTGGTCATCCAATATGTCCCCCCCCCCCCCT